>OX578133.1:132222217-132782217 GCA_951213105.1 Amaurobius ferox | reverse complement strand
ATCAGGTAAACAAGCTGTTTTTGATTTGTCTAATTTGGATTTTATTGCCATAAAGTGAAGCGTTAGGTATTATTTAATGGCCTAAAATCATTTTATGAATGCTCATGACATCATTGGCGCTGATAGTTTGATCATTTGCATAACTCTTAAAACGATATTTGCATGCCGAATTTCGCGGCTGTAGCTCAATTATTTATGGGTCATATATTTTTTTTCAACAGAGTGTATTTCTAGAATACCTCGTGATAACTACTAAGCAATATTATGTATTGACTTTTTTGATTTAAATTGCTTATAGAGCTCTCACTCATTCGATAATAGTGAATATTTAAAATTATTTCCTAATTTTTCCATTTTAGATCAAAAACATTCAATATCTTTAGAAGGATGCATGTTATTCTTCTGTAAATAACACCATTCGTTTCTGGATTAAAATGTTACGTATAAAATAGCTATTTTTTCATCAAATTTTTAACATACTTATGTTTCATATTTTTTTACGATTTTCGAAAAATTAAAGACTTTTTGGTAGTTGAGCTCCTCAAAAATCAACAAGCTTTTGATATTTATCCGTTGAAATAATTGTACCCAATTTTGTTTAATTTTCTCAATTTGTTAGTGTTCCATGTGTGGAAAAGTTAATTTTTCAGTATCTCGAGAACTGTTTGTAATAACTCTGAAATAAACTTATCTATTTATTTCTGGTTTTAATTACTCTCAAAACTTTTACGCATTTGATAATATACAAATAACTCTAGAAAATAACGTAAAAGGTACTGATAGTTCAGACTCCAGCACAATTTTCGTTAATTAACAGAGTTCCGTTTTCTTTTTTCCCGTTTGTTAACAGTACGATTTTTAACATAATTTCATTATGTTAAATAATTATAATTTCACTTTCCAACAGCATGCTTTCCTTTTTTTTAAACAGCATTCTGTTTTGTTTATTAACAGTTTGTTCTCCGTCAATTTATATAACAAGCGTTTTTGTTGCTAATTTTAGTGTTTTTAGTTGAATTTCATTTCTTTCTTTCCCCATAATATGTTCCTTTAATCTGAATATAATTAAGGTTTTTCACTAAAAATTTTTGCAATTTCTTTTTCTGAAATAAAGCCGTGTTCGTTATTCATTTTAAAATATACATTTTTACTGTTTTATAATGATATTTAATTTTTTATCTATAACATGAAATGTCGATAAATAAAATAGGAAAATTAGTCTGCCTTATTTTGAACGACGAGCCAGGCGACATTTCAGAAGAATAAATCGTAAAATTTAAAAGTGCAGAAGTTTAATTATATTCGGAATCGCGAAGTATGTGTTTTATAAATGGAAAAATCTATATAAATAAAATTGAAAATCTGTCTGTCTGTCTGTCCCATCACCACAGGAGAACGGCTGAACCAAATTTGATGAAATTTTGTGGGTAGCCTGAAAATAGTCCCACTTAAAATTTAGTCCATGCTTGGAGTTTCTACGATCAATGGTTCTCGAGATATTAGTAAAAAACGAAATTTTCGTTTGTCTCATCATCACGGGAGACTCAACCGAATTTGATGAAATTTTGTGGATCACCTTGAAATAGCCCCCTATAAACTTAATCCAAGTATCGAGTATCTAAGATCGGGGGTTGTCGAGATATTAATGAAAAACTAAACTTTTTCCTAGGAGTTCTACTCTCTAACTCCGTGGTTTATCCAAACGAAAGCTTGAAAATCGTTTGAAAGTGAATTAAAACTTTATCTCTGAGTTTGATGAGAGATTTTTTGCGCTAATTAGTCACTTTCTGAAAACATGAATAGTTTGAAACATGATTTAAATGGAAAATATATCTCCATGGTTTATTTTTTACAAGCTTTTACTGAACAATGAAAAGTATAAAGAAATAAAAATGGTTATTTAATTTCTCAGGTTATGAGGAAGATTCTATCTTATATCATTTTGCTCAGAAACGCAATTGAATTAATTCTGTCTGTTAATTTTAATTATTATTTTTTCGATTTGAATAATAAATAAATGGGTATAAAAATATATTTTAGAAAAGAACGATTTGATTTTTCTTATATCATTTTTGACTGGATAATATCAATTACGGTCTTCAGGTTTAAACGTTATTATTATTGATATTTTCGGGGATTATTGATTCAGAGATTATTGATATTTTCAGTTGATATTATCAGTTATTTATTGATATTATCAGTTATTATGCAATTGTTTTATTATGGCAAAAATTGTTTAAACTCATATATTGTACGTTGTACGAGTAATCTTCTACAAATACACGGGTATATCTTCTAATCTACGAGAATATAAGTAGTACAGGTATATTGGCATATGTTTTGATATATATTGGCATATATTGGAATCAATTACGACCTTTTGGTATAAAGATTACGGGGATTATTGATATTTTCAATTTATTACGTCATCTCTTTTATTTTGGCAAAGATTTTTGAGACTCATATTGTAATACGGGTAATCTACTAACACACTGGCATATTTTCTAATGTGCGACAATATAAGTAGTACGGGGTTGCATATATTGATTCAATTCCTTTTTTTTTTTTTTTTTTGCAAATTTGCTTACAAAAGGGGCCCGGATGTTTTATTCTTCAGATCTGCCCGTGGAGATAATTTTGCATAGTGAGAATAGATAATCTTAAACTTCTCTTTAGGAGCAATAAATTTAATATTTTAACAGAATTTGCACATATTTGCGAATTATAAGTTTCTTTGTATTATATACTCCGTATGAAGAACGGGTATGCTGCTAGTGGAAACTAAAATTCTGCTTTAACCCACAAAATTCTGGTTAACAGCAATTTTTCACTCACCTTTGACTTTCATGTTTTATGAAATTTCTTTCTCTTTATATATTAAACGAAATTTCATCAAAAAACAGGACACTTAGAGTGTTTTAATCCCGAATGACCGACACGGCGTCATTTCGGAAACAAATAGTATTTCGTTTTTACTTGTAAATTTTCATTTTTAAATTTTTAATAGGCGTAACAAATTACTTTAAATCTTATAAATAATTAGCTCACATAGTGGTTAAAATTAATTGTAAGTAAAATTTTTCCTTCGTGAAGAAGCAAACAATAAGTATGTGAAGGTATCAACCATACAGGTACAACTTTAGCATATTTGTTGTTTGTAACAGTGTATCTGTATATTCGTTTCCATATGCGCCTGCACAGAAAAGAAAATATGCGTAAAATTTTTGTTTCTCATGAAAAATGAAGTGTTGTCTGAAATCAAAAGAGAGAGTACTGTTAAAAAATAGAATTATATTATGTTACAGAATAGTTAATTAATATATATATATATATATATATATATATATATATATATATATATATATATATATATATATATATATATATAATGCATGTTGTCCAGGTTATCAAAGTTTATAAATATAATCTATCGCTGATATCAGAATCATGTATTTTGTGTTCATTTTTATGAAATACTTGGACTTGATAAAGAGTTTCATCGAAATGAACAATTCATTATTAGGTCTAGGGCTTGTCCACGTGTAAAGCTTTCACGCTTGGATTTTATTTGATATTATTTTATCGATTCCTTTCCCATTGATGTTTTTGGTTTGTCTTCAGCTTAATGACTAGAGGTTTGCATTTATATTTTCCACTTGATTGATGATTCTATGTTTGATACTTTTATTTGTAAGGCATTTTGAGTTGAAAATTCTCTCTATTCTTTCATTGGATTTTTAAACTTTTATTATATATATACACACACACACACACACACATATATATATATATATATGTGTGTGTGTATATATATATATATATATATATATATATAACTTGGGTACTTTATTTTAATTATATTTTTAAAGGATTGTAGCTTGTGATAGCTAATTCTTGCGAAATGTAACTTTCAAAATTAATCTTCAAAATTAATCCATTGACGGTCATCATTAAAAATGGTGGAATTAGAATGCTCAAAATGTGTAGAAATCCAAGGGTCGGAGCCCATCCTCATACTTTCCCTTTACATATACTATGTATTCTAGAGATAATAAAAACTTGCTAAAATTTTGAATCTATCTGTGACAAATTCATGCAGTTGACTTCGATTCTTTGAAAGGTCGAGCATAATACCATGAACCGACCTTATCACTCCCGTGCTTGATCTATTAATTTGAAGTCAACAGCATAGTGAGGTTTTCTTTTTATTACTGACTTGTATTCAAACGTTGCTTGCAAAATTGGGTCACTCTACTTGTTTTCTTACACCCAGTCAAGTTAACATTTTATCTCTAGTAAGACAGATTACGGTCAAACAATACCGATAACTATACTGATCATATGGCTGATAACTATGTTGATCATATGATCTAAAACTATGTTATATACCGATAACTATGTTGAGCATAAATGAAGCAGAATCATATGATTCCTCATCACTTACTATTTTTTTTAACTCTAAATAGAGACGTATATTTATAGTGTACTTTTAAATATCTATTTCTCTACTTTAATGACTGACAATGATATCTGCGTTTGTTTTTCAATTTTATTGAAGCATTTAATATATTGTTTAATATTTTTATGAGACTAACTTTAATATGGTTTTAGATGTGTAGGAAGAAACATACGTATAAAATGCTTCAATTATATAATAAAGGACACATAAACCATATATTTTTACTTTCCCTGCAATACATGGTAATGTATAGGGAAAGTATTGGAATCATGCCGAAAATCGCAACTCGAGTTTTCGACGGATCTACACGTTTCGAGACCTCTAGAATACAAAAAAACCATTTTTAGCGTGACGTCTGTGTGTGTGTCTGTGTGTCTGTGTGTCTGTCTGTGTGTCTGTGTGTCTGTCTGTCTGTGCAGATTTTGTATCCACTCTAACTAAAAAACTAATAGACCGAATTTCACAAAATTTTGTAGGTAAGTCACTTGTGGGCGGGGCTGGTGCTGATTAGTTTTGGGTACGATTCGGAATAAAAGAACCCGCCTTTTTTGTGAAATGGCCCGCAAAAGCTTGTATCCACTGTAGCTGAAAAACTAATGGACCGAATTTCACAAAATTCGGTAGATGAGTCACGTATTGGTCACCCTGGTGCTGATTAGATTTTGGTACGATTCAGAAAAAAATAACCTGCCTTTTTTTGCAAAATGGCCCGCAAAAATCGTCCAAATCTAAACTAAAGAACTGGGTATACTCAAATGTATCCATTAAATGCTGATTTAATACGTAATTTTTAACGACGAAAAGAATAAGACCAACCCCATTACACTAGGACTAGCCGTTCTCGAGATATTTTAGTTTTTCGTACTTTCCCTACGCCACCTTTGAAAATAAGTCCGGTTATCGAATGAGAACGAAAATTGTATTAAAAGTGAAATAAATTTAATTAAAATAAAGAGAACGTTAATATAAGTCTGCAGGGAAAGTCATGTGCTGCCCACATCAGATTTTTCAGTTTGTAATGCGTCTCATCCTAATATTGCAAAATCCATAAAAACATATTTTATCCAATCAAATATGGCGAATTAGAAACATTAATAATTACTGTTTGTATCACAATATTTCCCAGTTACAACCTTATGGATAAAAAATATATATATATTTTTTTCATAATTTTTACGTTTCGAGTTTTTAGCCCAGGAGTTGCTGATATATTTCTATAAAACACAAAAATAAAACCTTTGCTGGAAATAAGAGGTTTTTCTTTTTTTCTGAAAATGTATTTGAAGAAAATTATATCATTTTGTTTAGCGACAAATTAAATTGTTTTCATTGTGTAAAAAAACATCCAATATATTTATACTGCTGCAGCAGGTGCAATGTTTCTGACGGCGATTTCCATGGACGCCAATGCCTGCAAAGGGGGTTGAACGGTTTGGGATAGGGTATGTCAAATACCTGTCTTTTTGGGAGGTTCTTCGTTTGGGATGGGCGCTGTCCCATCCGTAAGCAAAAGGTTGAATGTATTTTTTTCGAAACGGAATTTTGAAAGGTTTTACATTTTTAAAATGCTCCATGCATCTTAATTTTTGTCTGAGATACATGAAATTTGGCAAGAAAACACATCTCATACCTTTTAATGAAACTGGGTATGCATTTTATAATTGGAATTTATTAAGGTAATTAAAAGTGAATAAGAACCTAATTAAATGATGAAAATTAAGTTTAATGCAGAAAAATATTTTAAAAAAATTAACTTTCTAAGGGATTTAAAAATGAATACCCAAATTTGTTCATAATGTGTTTTTGAGTGATCATAATGTAAAATTAATTAAAAATGTGAACAAATGGCACGCAAGGAACATTTTCGAATTTTCTTTAAAAAAAATTAAATTAAAAAAGAAATAATTAAAAAATTGAAAAAAAATTTAATGGCATTGTATATAGTAATGTTAAGAGGAATATTTATACAAATTTTCACGTTTCTAAGTCAATAAATAAATAAAAAAAAAAATTCAACGTTCTCCGTCCCCTTAACGCGGAAATGATTTAAAGACATTTCTAACATTGGTAAAAATACCTAAAAATAAAGTTAAAATTTTTTGTTGTTATTTTTATAAAGACAATTGAGTTGGAAATTCACACAGTATCTGTATACTGTATTATAATGATGTTGCTCCTACAAATGCAAAATAAATTAAATAAATAATTATCTAGAGAAAAAAAAAATGCTGTACTTAACTGCAATTTGTTTCATTTTAGCATTCCAAACGCCTTATTGTGCCAGATAATCTGCCTGAATGAAATTTAAATTAGACTTAAATCCTTTAAAACCCCCAATAATTTTTCAAGTCGGAAACTATGTCTTATGGGATTTTAAAATGATCGAATATAATGGACGAATCACGATAATGACGGAATAAACACATTGTCATAACATTAGAATATATCCAAGTCGTGAAATTAGTTCATCGAATAGATATTTTAACAATGTCTAACGTTTCTTAAGTTGTTGTAATAATTATTATACTAAATCAAAAATGCAAATTAGTCTTTTGACGCAAAGCTACGTCTTATGGTAATTAGTATCGCATAACATTATTATGTCTTATCTTTTATTATAAATGCTTATATGTTTATTATTAATTTTATAAATATTTTAGTGTGGTAAATTATTACATAATTTTGTGACTGATTTCAACTCGAACTAATTCCGAAAATATTAATCGTAGAGTAATAAATAATACATTATTTGAGTTCAATTTATAACAATACCAGTTTCAACCCTCCACCCCTCGTTTCTGGTAGGTCGGACCGTCTGGGTCTCAACAACAACAACAACCCTCCACCCCCTTCCTTAACCCTTTGATACAGTTGCAGAATTACGTTGATTAGGTTGCATATATACTACACTTTTTATACAAAGTTTTATTAAAACTAGTTAAAAACAAATGGCCGTTATATTAAATAAAAATTAATATGATTTTTTCAAATTAGTTATTTTTTAAATTAATATACGACCCCTAAAATCATCATAATGATGAATATTTAAGCATAGCGAAAGTACTACAGGGAGGAAACAGCTGAAATTTTACATATATAAAAGATTTTGTAAATCGATTTCCATCAAAATATGTCAAGGTTCTTATTCATATTTGTTTCGAATATTAATATTATAATTTATATTTCATACAAAATTATTTAAAAAAAAATAAAAATCAGAAAATTGTGTTTCAGTTGCTTAGTATAGTAACGTAATACAAAAAAATCAGTGTGAGAAGATAATTATTACAGAATATATTAATAAAAGTCTGGGAAAACTAATGTAACATAAGGAGCTCAAAACGTTACATACTCATGTGTTTCCCAAAGCTTTCTCTACAGATGTACCAAATTTTATATTTTTGTAAGCTATAGTTTTTGCGGTACAAAGCAAAGAAATAAGAAATTCGTCTCAAACAACACCAGCGGCCGCGACTTCAGTTACTTTTTCTTAAAGAGAAATATACATTGGAATTGTTAGTAATCGTAGTAATAAAACAGTTTCAAATGATATTGGCTGTGTGAGGTTTATATATGCCATGTTTATTTTACGATCCAAATTTTTGTTTCCCTCCATCATTTGATGTGCCAGTCTGTATACTATATTTAAATGATCACTTGGAGCATCTACAGAGGATAGATAGACCACTATCTGGACTGATATCACCTCCGAAACAGTACAGGTTACAAATAAACCAAATATTGTTTTCTGTGATATCATTAAGTGAAAAAATCACTCAAAAACGAATGGAAATGCAAAAAAGAAAGACGCCCTTGTTTCAGTGACATGGAGAATAGATGCAGTATTGGCCACTGGAGTAAATGGCGAATTTCCCGTCCTTCAGCAGTTGAGAAAAGACAGATTCGCTACTCTGCCATGAAAATCTCTCATAAAAGAGTTATGGAAAACAGTATTTCATTTCTATCGCGGATATGTTGCGTTCCTAACTTTGCAAAGAACGGTCCACGGGTGTACATGTTAGGTCTGTCTGTAGCAAAATAACCATGCCTTGTCGAATGAACAGGATTGCAGCGCCCCTAGTAAAGAATTTAAAAAGTTAGGATAACGAACTCGACAATAACGTGATATTGACGGAAAAAGCAAATTACAATATTGTAGAACAGTGTCTAATTAGCAGAAATCGATATCAGGAACGAAACAAAACGCGTAAACGGAAGGCAATAAATATCTTTCAAAAAGTTGTATCATCAGGGCCTCTGACACGGTGATATCTGCAATGTTTGTCAAAGTATGCAATAATATTCTTTCTGGAAGTATAGTGTGCGTTGTCTCTAACAAAGAGCATTTTAAGCAAGTTCTACACTAGATTTCTGTTCATGTAAATTGTTGCTTATTGTATCATCCCTGAATATGACAGCAATTCACCAATGACCCTATTGTGTCAAATAAATGCCTTCTGCAACAATTTTATTGTCAATTTCTTTTAATTAAATCGCTTTTAAACTTTGTAATTGGCATTTTTCGTCTATCTCGCTTTGTTGCCGAGTCAGTTAAGGACTTTCCTAGGAACCCTGTATACTGTTACCACAATTACTTTTCAACTTTAGTTTTATAATATATATTAAGCATTATGCAGTATGAGTATGCAATAAATATAATGGATTTTATATTACGCAAAAATGCAAGGGAAATAATTATTGCATTACCTTCACATTTATATAGTAATACAGAAAAGGCAGTAATATAACAGCAGTTCTTAATGGTTATAAAATTCTGCACGTGATAATGTATGTTTAAAAAAAAAAACTGGCAAGTCAAATGCAAAACTCTTAGTCATTAAGACTTATTCAAGAGATTTACAGTACTTCAAAGTCTTATACAATCCACGTTAACTTATTTCTGGTTTCTCCCCTGCTATACCATACGTTATATCCGCTGCTGTTGCACACCTGAGGCAAGGTCGTATTTCATGTATTTCAAGGCCGCAACCCACATGCTAAAAGGTAAACTTGATAATCTTGATGAATAAACAAGTTTGTGCCTCAAGCACTGATTAGAAAATGCGCAAATAAACAAATTGTGAAGAAGGAATTCCTATACAGGAGAGGAAATAGGGAAGGGCAAGTTTGAGCAGATTATGGGTGTAGCATTCTCGAAAAATGTAAACTTTATTTTTAGAACCGCAAGTTTTTAGAATAAAATATTCCCTTATGCACACGAGTATAATTCGACTTTCGGCTCAATTCGACTTTCTCATACACCAAAATTCTTCTTTTTTTTTTTTTTCAAATTTTACAAGAAACAAATTTGAAAAATAGGTATTGTGGGTCCAAATTATTACAACTACAGCGTATTACCCTTCACTTTAAAGGGCTTGAAAAAATCTTTCGTTTGATACCATACTTGACAATGTATCCCACGGGGGGGGGGGGTAACTTACCCCCAAGGCGGGCTAATGACGTCACGAACAAAAAAATTGTATCGCGGCTACCTTTCACAACAATGATTGAAACTATTAAGTCTTGTGGTCATTGAGCCATAAATAAACCCTTTTATGCGTAATTAAAGTGGCATCACGTCCATAATTAAAGTGGCATCACGTCCATAATTAGAGTGGTATCACGTCCTTCTATGCATGATTATGTCGAATTTTATCCTGTGCTGACATGTTAAGGAAATATAAAATTTTGAATAAATTTCGAAATTTTCGTTCGCATTTAAAAGAATTCTATCTAGCTCTAGATTTTTACTTTCCTTATATACAATAATGTGCAAGGAAAGTATTGTGACGGGGTCGAAAATTCGAATTCTAGTTTTCGACGGGAGAGCACGTTTTAAGCATCCCTGATCACGAATCAAACATTTTTGAAGTGATGTTTGTGTGTGTATGTGTGTGTGTGTGTGTGTCAGTGAGTCTGTGAAAGTATGTGTGTGTGTGTGTGTGTGTGTGTGTGTGTGTGTGTGTGTCAGTGAGTCTGTGGAGACGATAACTGACGAACGAATGGACCGATTTGAACGAAATTTGGTACAAAATCACAATCCGTAAGCACTGGAAGCCTATTGTTTTTATACGCAATCGAATGTTCAGAACCCCCTAAATTTTCGAGTGAAATTTTGAAAAAATCGTCAAAAAATCAAAACCTCTAATAAAGTTACGCAAATAGACATTTCTTATGTAATGTTTCATTAGAAAACGATTGACATAAAGTTTAGAACGCTAACATGAACCGTTCTCGAGATATTGTACATTTTTAAAAAAAAATTATCAAAAAGTCATATAAAATAAAAAAAATATTTCCTATTGAGAAACATGTTCACTTTTCATATGTAATACCATGCGATAAATTGGGTGACATCATTCTCGTGGATCTAGGTCGTTCCATTCATGAAAAAATATACTTTGAGTAATACTTTTGTATTTGAACGCCAATAGTCATTTATCTGCTGTAAGAATAACTTATTTCTTCGTCCATAACGCTTGGCGAGATTTTGGCGACGAATTTAATGGAATGTCGCCAACTTGGCGAGTTTTTTAAATGTTGCTAAATTAACGGAAAACTCGCCAAATAGATAAAAATGACGCTAAATCAATGACGACTCATTGATGATGACGACATGGAAAATGACGACTCATTGACGAAAATTCAATATCTTGGAAATAATATAAATAACTACTATAAAAATAATCTATTTTTTTACTGTAAAAGTAGTAAATTCATTGCATTATATAAGGAAAGTCATGTGCTGCCCACATCAGATTTTTTTATAACGCAACCGGATAAAGTTTAGTGAAACTCCAGTAATATTTGTGATTGCTATAGTGTACACAAGAAATCGATCGCAGACATCATAAAATGAAAGTCTGTAGTAATTTAAAGTAAAAATAGCAAGAGGTGGTCAGTCAGATGAAAAGGATAAAAAATTCATAATTTTTTTTTTAGTTTAAAAAAAAATTATTACGACCCATATTCAAGGGCAAATGCACTATATCCAAACATCTATTTTTGTACTCGGAGAACGGAATCGACAGTCACAAAACCCATTATTCAGATAATTATGTGACCTTGACTTTATTTAATAGCGCGGCATTTTTATCTCATTAATCGAACTTCAGTAAATTGAAAGAATAATGAGTATATAACTATTTTAAATAACTGACTTTCATAAATAACGGAAATGAAACGCATATCCCAAAGTGAAAGCGACATATCCTCCAAATAATAAAAGTTTGGAAATGGTCTGTCTGCTGTTCATGGTTCAGTTAATCTGCAAATAGTCTTTAAATCAACAGGAAGCCATTAAGAATAGTATAGTATAGTAATATGTACATGTCTTTCAAAAATCATTTCAGATTGCTGATGAGTAATAAAAAGTCAATCAAGCATAAATTTTAGCAATCAAGTATAATTCTCTTCTGCTGAGATAACGTTGTATTCATGAAAGCGTTTTCAATGCCATTTAATTCCAGGTTTAAGCGTATTCAGTTGTTCAGTCTCATTTTAATGTTAGACGCATTTTATTCTAATCATTAAAGTCTTCAAAATTTGTGGGCGTACAAGAACTAGATAATTTAAAAGAGAAATGGAATCAATTCAAAGATCGTATTATTTTAACAGAAATTACAAATTCAATGCATATGCCATAATAAACTGATTTTAATTTCCCTACATACATAGGATAATGCATAGGGAAAGTATTGTGATAGGATCGAAAACTCGAATTCGAGTTTTCGACGGAAGAGCACGTTTCAAGCATCCATGAACTCGAATCGAACGCTATAGAAGTCATACGTGTATGTGTGTGTGTGCGCCTGCGATATCTCACGAACGAATAGAGCTTTTAAAATGTAATTTGGCATTTATTACAATTGGTGAATATTGAAACCCCATTGATTTTAAACGCAATCGACTGTTAGAAAGATCTCCCCCTCCCTCTAAATTTCTAGTGAATTTTTGAAAACAATATCACTAAAAAATAAAGTCCTTTAATAAGGATAAGTAAATAATGCTTTCCGGCTTAATTTCTATTAGAAAACGAACGACGCTAGCACAAACCGTTCTTAGGTATTTAACGTTTTTCAAATATTTTCTCCACAAAAATTACATGAAATTAAAAATTAGTGAAAACCAATAGGTTCACTTTAAATATGCAACCTTATGCAACAAATCTGCTAACATTATTCTATTATTCTCGTGGATCAGGTCGTTCCATTCACGAGAGAAGTTACTTTTTGTAATAGTTTTGTATTTTTGCATCGAAAAATTCGTCAATATTTTAACCTTTTGCTTACGGGTGGGACAGCGTCAATCTCAAATTAAGAATCTTTCATCATTGACGTCCATGGACGTCAATGTCCGCAAAGGGGGATCGAACCGTTTGGAATAGGGTGTGTCAAATACCTGTCTTTCTGAGAGATTCTTCGCTTGGGATTGACGCTTTACCACCCGTAAGCAAAAGGTTAAGAGATATTATTCAAATGTCTTTTCTCGTTGTCGTTTCTAAGTAAATACACTATATCCAAACACTCCAAACAACATATCCAAACAATCCTATTTTAGCACTCGGCGAAGGGAATAAACAGTCACAAAACTGATGATTCAGGTAATTGCATTTTCCTAAATATTTTGAACGTGAGTATGAATTCTGTTTGGAATCATAAGTTGCAAAAATCGTTTAATTTTAGTTTACGTTGTATTAATTCAATACCAGAAGCATTATGGTGTGGATCTTGCACACCATTGTTTCGCTGTCGAAGAAGTAAAGCCATTGCATTACGTAGATAAAGACATATGCTGCCCACATTAGATTTTTTTTTATTTTAATCCAATAATTCCAGAAAATAATTGCCTTACAGGTCACAGTTTCTATCCTATCACCCAAATGAGGAGGTTTTTCGCTTTTCAAAAGCATTCAAAATCTCAACTGTGCACCATAAAACATTCTGCAAAAATGCGTCTAGCGATTTGGCCCTAAAATAGATTGTTTGGTGAAACTAAGGAAAAGGAATTGAACTGACGTCCTACAAGTGAGAGAGTTTTTAGCAGCAGCAGAGTTTAGAGGATGGCCATGTTTAGTTACTTCAACTTCTGATGTATACAGGATAAAGGCGCGTTGCGAAAAGCATAATAAGCGAGAAATTTATAAAAGAGCCTTCATACGGTGTCAAATGGTATGTACGCTTTATGTTTTATGAAACTATTAGGCATTTTTATTCCTTTTTGCATACTTATTTTATACAGTCATGCGGTTTTTCGGAAAAATTCAAAGTGGCATCTCCAGAACCGGAAATGGAAATCCTTAGCGATATCCTCACGAATTTAAAGCTAAATCTATATAAGTCATCATCTAAGCTCTACCTATAGTCAATCCTGAGAAATAGATGTGTCAAGGAAATTTTTTAACCGGAAGGGGAAAGGACCAGAATGTGGCAATCATTAGTGAATCATCCGATCGCCTCCGAAATTTATAGCTCAATTCCTATCAACCATGTTATAAGTTCTATCTATAACTAATATTGAGAAATAGATGTTTCAAAAATTGAATCGGAAGTGGAAAAAGAACGGGAAGGGAAATCTTTAGTGAACCCTCCATTGCTCTCCAGAATTTCATGCTGAATCTATATCAGTCATCATCCATTCTAAGCTATATCTGTAACATATCCTGAAAAATAGATGTTTCAAGGGAAATGTAAATGTTTTAGTCAGAAGTGATATCTCCAGAACCGGAAGTGAAATCCTTAGTGAGTCCCTTTACTTTCTTTGGAATTTGATGTTGAATTCATATCAGACATTATCTAAGTTCTATCTATGGCTAAGCCTGAGAAATTGTTGTTTCAAAGAAATTTTTTGAACCGGAAGTGGAAAAGAACCGGGAAGTAAACATTTTTAGTGAACCTACTTCCTACAGAGTTTGATTCCGAATCCATATCAGTCATTCTCTATGCTCCATCTATACCCAATTTTGAGAATTATATATTTTAAGTAAAATAAATTATTTTAACTGGAAATAGAAGAAACCCGAAAGTGGAAATCCCTAGTAACCCCCCCCCCCCCTCACCTCCTGAATTTGATACTAAATTCAAACTAGTCAGTAACTGAGCTCTGTCTATAGCAGATCCTGAGTAATGGATGTTTCAAGGAAAGCATGTATCTCAATAATATTGCAAAATTTTTACCACTAATCAGAAATATTAAAACTCTTTTGTTTAAGGATTATTAATGTGCACTTAATTATTTGATTCAATTTCAGATCCTTCCACTGAATGAAAATACTAGTAGTAATAAATACGAATAATTATTAATAACAGCAATATAGATAAAAATTTCAACAGCAGATGAAAACATTTTCAGAGTACACTTCGGCGATAAGAGCTTGCAATTTCGTCCCAGTAGCTCAACGGTAGAGCGTCGGCTGGCCAATCCGGAGATCCAGGGTTCGATTCCCGGTTGGGACAGCAAGGCTCTTTACACATTAGTTAATTATAGATCGTAGATTTGAAGTCTATAAGCGCTGTAATGCATATGGCATTGACCTGAATTCTGTGAGACATACAGGCAATTTTATTTTCTATCGGCGATTTTAACCTGTTGAAAGAGATGGTAAGAAATTATTAACCCCAAAATAACATTAGTACTTGAAAAAAAGAAAATTTTAAGAATTTAGCGTTAGCATGTCATACACATGGTGCTTATTTAATGTATGCAGTTATCAAAGTATGAAGTTGCACATTAATTTTATAAAGTTTCAAGTACTTACACAGTGTGTTGAAAAGCTGTTAGATCAAAAGAGAGGTATCGTTATATTGCTAAACACCATTTTTCTTTCATTCTGAATAATACAATTTTACGGTTTTCCATTCTCCAAATTTTAGGGAGTCCAAAATGTCATTATTTTGCTTTCGAATTGTTCGCTGCTAAAAAAAAAATAAATAAAAAAATAAACCATGCTCAAATATTTTTTGCCCTAGGCTTCTGACAGCGTGAAGCTCAAGGCCGTTGTCTTGCTCGCCTTGTCCTAACGCCGGCCCTGGTAACGGCAAACGTAATTAAGTTATGTTATTAATCCTATAAACGAAACATAAATCTGTTCAAGGCACCACAAAAATTTGGCGATGGCACAGACAACAATACTGTAGCATCACTGAAAATGTTGTAAAATTTCATGTATTTCTGTTGTTAAAAGAAAGAAACATATTATCTTTTCATCATGCAATTTTTGATCTTCTAAACAGAAACAATGAGTAACTCCGATCCTCGGTATCGACTGACGTGAAACAAAAGGAAAACATCGTTATAGACTGATGTAAAACAGAAGAAAACATTGCTTTTTTCGCATATTTCGAATGGAAAAAGGGTGATGTAGCATTGTTTATGAGAGTATACAAAATACGTAGGGAAAGATTTTGATATTTTTTTTTGATATTTTGTTTTTGATTTTTAAGTTGATTTTAATTATATAGTTTTATAAATTATATTAATGGAATGCAATGTGTTTCGACCGAATCGAATCACAAACGATGAAGTTATCGAAAATGAAACGTTTGGATGTAATGTATGTAGTCTCGGTCGACGTTGCGTTCGGTCGACGTTACGTTCAGTCGACGCAAGCGATAAGCGCATATATATAATCAGAAGAAAAATGTACACATTGTGTTCTGTATTGAGTTCGTACGACCCAGACCGTCCGACCTACCCGAAAGTGTCAGGTCACTGTTTGAGCAGTTGGGAGAGATTGTATTGACAGTGCAAATATAAAAGCAAATCCGTTGCATAATTTCGTTTCACCTCCGTACTATTTATTTCAGGATTTACTCCGTATCCTAAGATGTTTCACATCAAGAATTTCCTTTTGATTGATTTCTGATTCAATCAATTTGTCTGACAACCATCCACATGATATTCTTGTTAAGTATGACTCGATTTACACTTTTTGATTGAACATCATAACAATGGCAGTAGCGTGAAGATTTCGATCGTGTAATCAATTATTCAAAACCATTCGTCTAGACTTCATTAAAGAAACAATGGTGGATACTGGTCGCGGAAACTTTACGGGCTATAAATTCCTCATTCTTCTTTTTCGGCTGAGGGGTTACATATTGCGTTTGTTACATCATGCTACATGTGAAAGTGCTGTGACCTCAATCGGTACGCCTACCGTGATGGAGAAACTCAGTGAGAAAGGGAAACTGCTGAACTGCGTTCGGATTAATAGAAATCACGGGAAAAAAATAAATATATCAATGCGAATAGATTTTGTCTTGGAAGGAACATTTTCTTTGATATCATAAAGTATGGGCATATAACGAGCTATTCTGAAACTTAAAAAAAAATGCTTATGTCCGGATTTTTAGACATTATGTTCCCAGCGTTATGGTCCATTAACAGACACAGTTTTAATGTATCAAGAGGGGATGGATGGATGAGTTTCCATTTTGACAGTCAGTTCAATCACACATATGTATCAAATAAATGCGTTTAACGATAACTTTTACCTCTCTACATACATGGTATAATGTATAAGGAAAGTATTGTGACAGGGTCAAAAATTCGAATTCGAGCTTTCGACGGAAGAACACTTTTCAAGCATCTCTTGAACTTAAATCGAAAATTTATGAGATGATGTCTGTGTGTATGTGGTATGTGTGTGTGTGCATGCATATATATATATATAAAATATTAAAATTGTAAATCCAATGGTAGAATGGAAGAAGTAACTCATAATACACTATCTTAAAAAAAATTTTGCCTACAGAATACAATGGAATAAAATGAAATTCAGCAATAAAGAGGAAATTATAATACATATTACAGTTCAGAAAGCTAAAGATAATCAACAAATGTCAATGGACAGGAATCAAAAAAAGGAATACCAAAATAATCAAGCATTAAAGCTTGCACATGGAAGAGCTCTAGGCTTAAGAATAGTTCATTTCGAAAAAATTATTTCTCAAGTCCTAATATTTTAAACGAAATGAACACAAAAATGCTTGTTTCTGAAACACACGATAGATTTTATCTATAAACATGTGTTATTAGGACGACAAGCATAAAGATTGAAAAAATAGAAAGGAAACATAAATACCTTAAAATACACATCAAATGTACAATCTTGACGAGCAAAAAATGGCTAGACCAATGTTGCCATTTGATAAAGAGTAAAGCAAAATGTGTAATTAAATGTAATTCGATGAGTAATTAAATATAATTCGATAAAGAGTAAACAAATGTATATTGCATTGTCATTCTTACATTCTTACTCTAATAAGTTTAGTATATCTAACTATTCATTTCTGCACACTATCCTAATTCCTTTTGTATGCTTCGTATTAAAGTACATTCTATATATATATATATATATATATATATATACATATGTGTGTGTGTGTGTGTGTGTGTGTGTGTGTGTGTGTGTACATGAGTCTGTGACAGCGATATCTCAAGAATGAATGGCGCGTTTTGTACGTAATTCGGTACGATTATTATTATAGGCGCCCATAGGGGAGGGCAAGTTGGCACTTGCCCATCTGGACTTTTAAAGTCACAAAGGTAGATATTAAGCTAGTCAATGTTGTACGTAATATCTTTGAGTTTGCCCTTCTTAGAAAAATATTTATGGGCTCATAAAATAACTGAAAAATTAATTTGAATTAAAGAAAAAATATCATCTAGGTGCATTTTCCCGGGTCTTGAAGTAGTGCCCCATATTTAACTGCTATACAACGCTTATATTTTCCTCTACTGATGTACAAACAGAAACAACAGTTTGTGTGACGCACAGAATCTTTTTTTTAATCACATTTTATAGTTAATATGTTTTGTAAAAAGAAAAAAATAATATGATTTACTTTCAAATATTTTATTTATTTATTTTTACTTTTAAATTGTTTCATATTTTCATTCATTGTTTACTAATTCTCCATAATTATTTTTGGTTTCATTTTCTATAAACTGCTTCTCCTCATTTATGAAGAAACAAAGAGTGCTATCTGAATCAAGAACTTAGCATAATATATCTAAATTTGAAAATTCCTTGAGTTACGCATATTCGTCTTTAGTCCTCGACTTTACCTTCATTTAGCCATCATTTACACAAAAGGACATCTGATTGACGCAATGTGAAAAATGTAACAAATACTCATTTTTAATCTAAGCCCACTTTACCTTAATTTACCATCGTTTGCAGAAAATTGCCAATGATAAACGTAATGTTACAAATGTAACACATTGTTACGTTGCGTCGTATCCTTTCAAATTGAGTGTATATACTCGCAGTAAGTATATAATGAGTCCGAATTTCTGGATAACTGAAGCTTTTGTTTAAAAGCGCCAATAAGCGTAAACAGGAACAATATACAGCTAATAACACTATAGCTACATGATTTACAAGATTACAAAATAACTGTCAGGTACAACAAAACAGCCATTAAATGCTCAATTTACAAAACAGCAGATTCTATTGTCAAAACACTAACGTATTTCACAATTTACTTTGACTCGTATTACGTCAACTCAGTCCAACTGAACGATGACTTGCTTAAGTACTTTCCATAGAAATCTCTAGAAAGAAGACGCAGTTTCGAAAGTTAAGATATCGGGAAAATTCGAATGGTTTCCGAAACTCGCTGGAACTCGCCAAGTTGCCTATATTTCGCTAAATTTGCAGCTGAGGTCGCCAAGCTTAAGCAACCCTAGACCTTCGAGTGATAAGGGTTGCCTGTAAAAGTTATTTTTCCTTGAGGATAGGTAATATGCCGCAAAGCATTTTATGTATTCGTGACAATATTTTCAATTTATGCCCACTTTATCCTGCTTCAACCATCGTTCGTACAAAATGACGACCGATTACTGAAGAGAGACAAAAATCCCACTTTAACCATAGCGTAAGGAACATTTTACATTAAGATAAGGTAATATCTATAAATTTTATCTCTTCAGAAATACCGAAAAATTATACCCGTCAATAGCAGCTGGCATTGACAGGCAACTTTGTGAAATACAGCTCTAAATAATGCTTTAACAAAAAGCGGTGCTTCTAGTATCAATAAGGAGGGCGGCATTATTGGAATGTTGGATGACAGGAAGTTTCTTTCTATTTTTATCTCGAATTATTGCATTAAATAGTAGTTATTATTGTTCTTTATAATATACATTCGATTTTATGAAACATTGGATGGGGCTAATTTTCAAATTCTTTATGTCTTTATTTTGTTTTTGTTTAAAGAAGCACAGTACTAGAATTCTTCTATTTATGGAAAGCCATAGGCGTAGAGGTGGGACAGCCCAGTGGTCAGTACGCGGGGATTGCACTCGGACGACCGAGTTTGATCCCGGCTCTGTCCAAACTGTCCTCTGTTTACGCGGAGTACAAGCACTTTAAATAGGTGGGTCCGTAAGTTCTTCCGAGACGTTGATGGTAAGGAAAGGATGGTACGGTCCACGTAAATACCGCCCTCACTGGGTTCTGGTCTAAATTGGGTGGCACTTCCTTACACCTTTTGGTAGGCCGGACGGTCTAGGTCGAAGAAGAAGAAGCCATAGACGTAAGCAAGTAGGTTCATAATCATTGATAAAAAATAATTAATTAGTTCTCCAATAGGGTTCG
The DNA here is from genome assembly GCA_951213105.1 of Amaurobius ferox. NCBI lineage: Eukaryota > Metazoa > Arthropoda > Arachnida > Araneae > Amaurobiidae > Amaurobius > Amaurobius ferox. The sequence continues at coordinate 132,762,154 of OX578133.1, read as the reverse complement.
TATACTTCAAAACGGAATTGAGCTCTATAAGCCCTCTCCCACCCCCACTTTGGTCCTGTCCCCTTCCCTTTCCGAGATCCTGGATGCATCCAATGGCTAGAGTCGTATTCACACATAAGAGCTAAGCAATGTGCTACTACTTAGGGCCCTTGCTCACCAAGGGGCCTCACACGGCTTCTGATATAAACAAAACAATAAGGATTAAATAAAAAACGTGTTTAGTAGAAGATATATTTTTGTACCGCTTTCACGTTGAAAATAGTAAATTATACAGGGTGACTTGCAAAATACAGAAAATGTATAGTTACATATCTAAATGTACTCATGATCAAAGCCTTAACAACTTGGTCATTCGTTAAAAATAATTAACATTTTTGAACCTGAAAAGGGAAAAGGGGAGGAAATCCTTAGCTAATATTCTTACTCCGGAATTCAATGCTGAATCCATATCCAGTCATCATCTGAGCCCTATCTATACCAGATTCTGAGAAATAGATGCTCTAGAAAAGAATTCAGTAAACACAATAGGCAAACTTTTTGTCACCAAATAACTTAGAAAAGGTGAAAATATACAAGTTTCTTTCATATCGCATTGTAGCATAAATTTATTGTTAATTATCATCTTTTAGTTAACTGTAATATAGATTCCAACCTTATACTATGTATTTGTATGTGCTTTCTATCCCTGAAAATGGTGAAATAAAACTCAAAACTATTTTATCGCGGTAACATGAGGATCTTTTGCCTTTTCTAAACAATATAATAATTTGTCCGTGAATAAAAAAACACCATTTGCGCTTGATAGCATAATAACTAACAATGTCATAATTACTAGTTATTTATTTGGCAGTCAAAACATAGAATCATGGGATAGTAATTATTCCTTTATACGTGAAGGTACGTTATTATTTAGTGGGATAATGAGTCTTACACTTTTTCTCTATTTAATTGCAATGAAAATAATTTTACTTAAAATAATAATAATAATCTTGGACTAGATTCCTTCAAGCTTAAAATGACTCTATTTCATACTAAATAACTAACATAATATACAGGATGTCCCAAAAATATTGACTTCGGATTTTATTCCTTAAATATTGATCTTAGACATATATAATAAATTACAAAGTTGCGTAAAAGAAGGTACAGAATTTTATGAAATCGATAAAAATTTTCAGGGGATTTTTTCAGGGGACTTTTTATGATAAAATGCTGAAATTTTGTACATCACCTTATTAGTGTATGGGGCACATTTTACTTATTGGAAATGTTTTTATACGGGGGCCGTATAAAAATTTAAATTTTGTATTTCTTAAAATTTAATTCCCTTGAAAATTTTAATCGATTTCATAAAATTCTGTGCCCTATTTTACGCAAACTTGCAATTTATTATATATGTCAAAGATTAATATTTAAGGAATAAAAGCCGAGGTCAATGTTGTTGGACACCCTATATATATATATATATATATATATATATATATATATATATATATATATATATATATATATATATATATGTATATAAATATAAATTATTAAATCCAAAGTTAGAATGTATGTAGTAACACATAATACACTATTCCAAAATTTTCTACAAAATACAAAGAAATAAAAGAAATTAAGACAAAAAGAGGATATATATGTATATATATATATATATATATATAACCAAATGGAAAATTGGAATACAATACATTCAGTTCCCGGAAGGTACGTATTTATATAGTACTAGTCTTTAAGCAGGTTAATGTAGTGCCTTATTGTAGTTTAATGTAGTGTTTTACTGTAGTAGTAGTTTTTATAGTGAGGTCTTGTATTTTGATGTTGGTTTTATATCATTAATGGGTGATGTACCGGCTTTCGGGAGTGTTGCCGCGGCGTAAAGCATGCTTAACCAGGGAGTGGGAGTCACCCCCCCCCCCAGCCAATTTGTGGTACCTTACTCTTCATTTTGTATTGTATTCCAATTTTCCATTTGGTTAGCTATGTTAGCATTCGATTGAGTTCGGCAGCTTAGAGCCAACATTTCAAATACTTATATTCTTATTATTTATTTAGTAGTATGCTAAATTGCATGACATTTGTATAATATATATATTGAAAGTCTGTCTGTTTGTTTACCTGTTCTGCATACAAATTCACAGTTCGGACTTTTTTTTTCAAATTTGGTATGGTTATACTCTACAACACTGCGAGTAATCCTGTCTTTTGAGTTTGTAGGCCCAGGGATTATGAAATATTAATATAAAACTCTTCAATGGCATACAGCATTATACAGAGAATGTTTTGTTTTTTTGAAGAAAATGATATTATCTTGCTTAGTACTGACATTTAATTAACGAGTTTGTAACCCCAGGGATTATGCAATATTTATATAAAACTCTTCAATAACATACAGCATTATCCAGAGAATGTTTTTTTTCGAAGGAAATGATATCATGTTGCTTAATAGTGGAATTAAATTAAATGTATTTATGTTGCAGACAATGTTTGTTCAACTTTTTCAATTTCAATAATAAAGAAATTGATATGGAACTAAATTTAATGAAGAAAATTTATTATATTTTTGACATTGTTATATCAGTAACCATGAAATATATATTACGGTAATATTTTGGAATTTTTATTTTTAATTCATATATTTTCGAATATGTCTAGATGATTGTTGCAACAGGGTAAAAAAGATATGGGAATAATTTTTGCTGCTATTTCATCTTCCTCATTTTGGCGTATGTTGACCAAATTTCATTTTTTTTGCATTGGTTCACAAACGGGACCAGGATGTTTTATTCTTCCCATTTACGTATGAGGATAATTTTGGATAACGAGAACAGGTCTTATACTTTTTATTTTTTATAATGGAATTAAATTCCAATATTTTAAACGATTTTTTTTTAAAAGCAATAGGAATGCGTTTAGAATTTGTGCACATTTTAGATAACGAGCAGCGTCGGATATATATCTACTAGTAGCTCATAAATGACAGTAAAACGACTTTATCCCTGTAACAGGGCGTTGCATAAAAGCAAGAACTGATCGTTTATCATTAACTATGGACCTTAGTTTGGCTAGCATTGCATTTACAGGTAATGGCGATTGATCAATTGAACAGGGGTGGGACAGCCCATTGGTTAGCGCTCGGGGATTGCACTCGGATGACCAGATTTCGATTCCAGGCTCTACCCAAACGGTCTCCGTTCACTCAGAGTATGAGCACGTTAAATATGTGGGTCCGTAAATACTTCCTAGAGGTTGGTGGTAGGGGAAGGATGGTACAATCCCTGTGGATGCCACCCCCACTGGATTCTCGTCTAAATTAAGTGGCACTTCTCCGCCTTCCAAATAGATACCTTACACTTTCGGGTAAGTCGGACGGTCTGGGTCGAAAAAGATCAGATGAACAATTTATTGCGTTTACGCAACATTCTACTATAGGACAGAAGTCGATCCACAATAATTCTTAGCGCTTGGAATTCTGTTAGTGATAGGCTGGACTAAAATAATGCCCTTCACCATTACTGGGTTCGAAGCATATACTTCTACCAAAACTATTCTAAAATATTTGCTTTAATGAGTCTTATGTCTTCTGATTATCACATACCCCTCCTCCCCCTGCACCATGTAGAAGTGCGGCAATGACCACGAAACCGAACAATAGTTCACGGGGGTAATGGATTAGTTGAGCACTTTCTTGCTTTTACAGCCGATGAAGACTGCAGCTGAAGAAAGGGGGCCACGCAATATTTTAAAATATTAACAATTTGTTTTTTGGAAATAGACATTTTGTCATACTGTTGCTTTTAAGAAAAACTTTCCTTGAGACATCTGTTCGTCAGGATCTGCTATAGATGGAGTTCAAATGATAACTAATTTGAATTCCGTTTCGAACTCCTGAGAAAAATGGGGTTCGCTAAGGATTTGCACTTTCAGTTGTTTTCCATTTTCGGTTCAAAATTTTTCATTTTACTTGAAACATTTATTTCACTTGAAACATTACTTTCAAGATTGGCAATAGATAGGTCTTAGATCATAATTGATATGGATTCAACATCAAATTTTGGAGCAGGTAAGATGGTTTATTAGGAATTTTCACTTCCGGTTTCATTTTTCACTTTGAGTGAAAAAATTTGTGCTTTGAAACATCTAAAACTGGCATCATCTTTGAAGCATCTCAAAACTGGCTATAGATAGAGCTTGGATGTGACTGACATGGATTCTGCATCAAACTCTTAAGGAAGAGGGAAAAGGTGGATCACTGTGGATTTCCGGTTCTAGGGGTGGGGAGATATTACTTCCGATTTAAAAAAATACATTTCCCTTGAAACATCTATTTTTCGGGATCTGCTATTGATATATCTTTGATGACGACCGATATGCTTTCAGCATCAATTCCTAGAGGAGAATGGGAAGTTAAGGATTCCCCTTCTAGTTTAGGACATTTCCTCGAAATATATATTTCTCAAAACTGGCTGTAGATAGAGCTTAGTTGATGACTGATATGGGTTCAGTATTAAATTCCAGAGTCGGTAGGGGTTGACTAAAGAATTCCATTTCCGGTTCTGGAGATTTTACTTCTGGTTTTCCAAAAAATTGTATAACTGTACTAAATAAGTAAGCAAATAAGAATAAAAATGCTTGATAGTTCTGTCAAAAATGAAGTGGACATAGCATTTACCAACATAATAAGACTTCCTTGTTAAAATTCCTTGTTAAAATCTATTATTAGTAAGTATAACACAGAAAATGTACTCAGAAACAACCCAACTCTCAAATTAATCTAAATCTGAATCAAATACTCTTGAAACAGTCACCCAAGCATAATTTTTTTTATAGAACGCAGTTTGTCGTTGCCGTTCGTGATATAAATTTATGAAAATTCTACTTCTTAATAGAACGACATTGCCGTGAAATTTAGAAATAGTGTTAATCCTTATAAAATTATAGTTTGAGCTCTCATCTCGTGATCAAGAAATGTGAATTCTATATCAGATGAGGGGCGGGGTGGGGTCACAAGTATAAAAGAAGGCAGTTAAATACTGTATAAAATGAATTTTAAAAGAATTTGGATTCTAAAGTGGAAAAATGTGGAAAAGCATTTTAAATACAAATAGTGACTCAATGCAGCAAATCTAATGTAATTAAAATGATAAAATAGTAAAAGTTGGGGAAAATGGAATATTTTTGATTAAGAGTGAGATATTAAAACAAAATATTAAAATTGTGAAAGAAAATTAACAGTGTTTCGATATTCATATAAGTAACAATGATATCGCCCTCTATAACAATTTTGACATAATCGCAGTACTGAAAAATATTATTTCTTGCATCTTAAATCCCGAACAACGTGTTACATTTTCTATTCATAAATTCACACCTATAAAATATCAATTAAAGTATTCTATAAATATTTTAAGGGCCAATCTAAAATCACAATTTATTGTAATTAATTTTTTCACTCGAAGAATCATCCCTACTGTCTAAATCAAGATATATAGTGCTCATAATTATTATACTCTGTCTACTTTTTAACTGAGAAACAATTTTATCTAAACGAAGAGGGTTTTGAATTCCCCTCTTCCCCCGAGAATTTCCCCCATTGCACCTCCTAATGGTTGTTTTGCATTAATTCGCTTAGAACAATGTTTTTTCTGTGATGCCTTTATTACGAAAAATCATATTCAAACAGCGAAAATCCAAGTGTGATAATTATCACTTCATTTCCCATTCTAAAATCTTTCAAAATTTTCCTTGTAGCATTTAAACTGCTCTTCGTATGATAAACAAGATATAAAATAATTCATACTACAAGCTTTATAAGTTTATTAACCTTGTTAAGTGATCTATTTTGTTAAAAAAAAACGGTATCTCTATAGAGGAATACTCTCTATAGTAGAACCTTATTATGTTAAGCTACAATAGTATACATTTTTTAGTTTTACAAAGTTATTTTTGGCATCACGTGCAAAAATAAATGAAACTAATAAAATATTTAAACAAAAACTATAGTTAAACAAGTCTCTTTATTTTTATTGCTTTTATTGAGTTATTTCAATTTGAAAGATGTATATAATAAAGAAAAAAAATTATGAATGTAATTAATATGCATATAAAGTCAGAAAAATTTAAATCTTATCTTCCTTTTGCAGGTTTTTGATACGCACAAAATCTTCAAAGCTAGTAACAAGGTAAGGCACGTTTTCTCATGTGTATTTAAATACGAATATTTTAAAATTTGGCTGTTCCTTCTTTCATTTTCATTTTATATCTATTGAGCTTCCTATTTTCCTCCCGTAACGACTATTACATTTTATTTCCGTATTCATTTGTTATGATATTTACAAATATAATACTATGAAAAAGCCGTATATTTGGAGCAAATACTTCAAGTGAATACATTTTTAAACAAGAAATACACCCATGAAGAGTTTTTAAGGTATTATTTCATATTTGTATAAAATGCTACTAAAATTATTGCAAAAATCAGCAAGCCACAAATGCAAATAAACAACTTGTTGAAGGAAATTGCAAATTATTTCAAAGGAATTATGATTTCGTAATTAAAATGTTTATACTGGAATCAGCTTTCTTCTATTTCCCAATTATTTTTAAGTTTATTACAATATTTTTGATCATGGTTTAAATAGTTTTAACATTAAATTTAAATTTGCATTGTAAATAAAATTACCCGCAGTGCTCAACTGCTTAAATATAATATCTGTTTTTATCTCAACTAAATCCGGTTTTAATAATGTGTAGGTCAATATACGATTGGTTAAATTGAATTTTACAATTGATCTAACTATTTCAAAGATTTAACGACAATATGTCATGAATTATAAACACTTGTAACCATTATATTGGTTACTAGAAAACGCAATGATTTTGTATTTTTACGAGGGCCGCATTATATATGATTACATAAAATAAGAACATTCGCCTGTCAGCTGTTGCTGAGATTCGGTGCTCATATGAAAGTTGATTTAAGACCTTGTACATAAGTTTATCGCCACATTTGATGCCATTTTTTTAAGCATTTACCATGAGCACTTTAAAAAGTCACTGAGTGTAATCATTTTGTCTTGAGAGAGGAGTATTAGTCTGAATTCTTAGCACATATATGTATAAAACAGCAATTTATTCCGAAGTTTGTTGAAAATAGTAGTTACTAGCGATATACAATGAACCGAAGCACACTAATATGTGTACTTGAATTAGAAACAAAAATGTGTATTAATAGTTTTGAATAAAATGTTATAAGGAATATTATTTTTGAAATTAATAGATATTTCAAATACGCAACAACACAATCATGTCTAGGTGTATGTACATCTCTATTTTTATATCTATCTATCTATATCTATATATCTTTTTATCTCTCTATCTTTCTATCATTCTATCTATCTATCTATCTCTATCGCTCTCTCTGTATGCATGCGTATATATATATATATATATATATACTTCTCTCTCTATATATATCTCTCTATCTATCTGTATATCTATCTATCTATCTTTCACCTTCATCGCCCACAGCCTCTCTAATGACTATGTACACCCATTTTGTCACAAAGGGTCGCTTAGCCGATATGGGTGTTTTATGCACAGAACTAATTTCAACAATTTAGTGTGAACGCCACATCAATACCACTTCACCTGCCGAAAATTTCTCAAACTCAGTTCGTGGCATTTTAATTTCATATATGATTTTATTTTTCGGCGCGTGTATGGAGATTTCAGCACAACAGTAGAGAACCTATAAGCAATATAAGAAAAACTAAAAATTGTATAAATCGAATAGGCTCTCATTAGAAGTACCAACCTCCATTTAGCATAACGCTAACTTGACAGCAGAGAGGTATTGAAAAAATTGAATACCCTCTCTAGACAATGGGGACATGTAATAAATGCCATTAAAAAGAAACTTTTTGCTTTATAAAACCGACGGTTTACTTTCAAACGAATTGATTCCGGAAATTTAAATTTATTTTCAAATTTTCTTCTTATCAAAAATCAAATCTGTTACTAAAGCAACCTTTTAACGCATAAATCGTGTATAAATAAATAAAACTCAGTAAAACTGCACTCGCAGATTTTAGAACATACTCAAGTTAACTTTGCGTGGAATACAGCTTTTATAAACGACTTTCATAATTACTCCAGAACATTACATAATGAATTGCAGCCAGTTTTCAATGAATTACAGCCAGAAGTGCAATAAATCATAATGCTTGTAAAAATAAAACTGCAATTGCATGTTGTACCCAAATGCACCCCCCTTAACCGAAACCGCAGCTGTCAAAAAAAGGAGGGATGGAACACGTTTACAGGAGGGATTAAGGGGATCTTAATATTTTTGTAGCATCCAACTGCATTTTTTTACCTACTGCCAACAGTCCACGTGCCAAAGACCTTATACACACCCATCTATAAATTTTCTTTGGCCGATAGGTTAAGCTATTGGGCTGAGTCGCAGGGAGGTATTGAAAAAGAAAAAGAAATCTTTTAATAGTTTGAACAGCTTTCGCAAAGAGGGACTAAGGGCATAAGAGATGTACTGTAAAGGTAGGACGCAAATGTATCTTTTGTTGAGACTGTTTAAGATGTAGTACTGCGGTATATCATTGGATAGAGAAATTCGGCATAAATGTAAGACTGATTTTTTTACGTCATGCCATATAAATCTCCTATAAATTATATGTTGAAAACTGAAAAACTTTAGATAAGATGAATCGTTACAGATGAACCTTGTTATGAACGTGTAAAATACTCTCGCTGGGAGTTACTTTTGAAAAGCAAACGGAGAAAACACCCGTACAGGCAACCTTCCCTCTGACAGGAATCTAGGGTTTCCAGATGCTAAAGTTCGGAAAAGATTTGCCAGATTTGACAATTTATCGCCAATTTGGCGACATTTGACGACTTTTCGAAGGTTCGAGAAACACCTCGAAATAACCAGTATTCTACGAGATATGAGATATTTCCAGAAGTTTCGCTAAAGAGTCTATAAAAAGAATCATCACTCAGTTGGAGAGCAGTTGACGTGATACGAGCTGCATTGAACTAACTGTAATATTCGTCAATGTTGCGAGAGTAGTATCTGCTGTTTTGTGAAATTAGTGGAGTTTTTAAATGCTGTTTTACTGTATATTGTTCCTGTTTACGCTGTACCTGTAAATAAACGTGTTAGTTATCCAGAAATTTGGACTCATTCTTATATCCTGAGCATACACCCACGATTCCAGAGGATACATCGTAACAATATGTATTTTTATGTTGAAATATAAAGCTTATAGGTGGCAAAATTTTTGCAAAACCAATATTTTTATCAAACTTTCTTTTGAAGTATCTATTTCTCAGGGTTTTACTATGGATAGAGTTTAGATGTTGACTGATATGGATTCAGCATCAAATTACAGAGGAAGCGTGTGTGTGTATATGTTTTTTTTTGGGGGGGGGGGAGTTACTAAAGATTTCCACTTTCGATTATTTTTCATTTCGGCTTTAAAATTTTCATTCTCCTTAAAACATATATTTTTCAAGATTAATTATAAATAGAGCTTGCATGATAACTGATACAGATTCAGCATCTAGTTCTAGAGGAGATGATGGGGTTCATTAAGAATTTCCACATCCATTTCCTTTTCAACTTCCGGTTCAAAAATATATCTTTGAAACATGAATTTATCAGGATTGGATATAGAGCTTAGACGATGACTAATAAGGAGGAAGAAGTAGGGAGACTCGCTAAGAATTTTCACTTCCGGTTCTATAAATGTCTTTTCTGATCCAAAGATGCAACATCTATTTATCAGGTATGGTTTTAGCTATTTATCAGGTTCGGTTTTAGCTATTTATCAGGTTCGGTTTAAAACTTAGATGACGACTGATATAGATTCAGAATCTAATTTCGGATGGATTAAGGTTTCACTAAAGACTTCCACTTCCTGATTTTTTACACGTACAATTAAAAAAATTCCTTAAAACATCTATTTCTCAGTATTGGCTATAGATATAACTTAGATGATGACTGATATGGATTCGACATAGAATTTCGAAGGGGTTTAGGAGGTTCACTAAGGATTTCCACTTCCGGTTCTGGAAATGTTGCTTCTGGTATTTCAGAAAATTCGCATGACTGTACGAAATAAACTGTACGAAATAAGTGTGCAAAAGAGTATAAAAATGCTTAATGCTTCGCCCAAAATGAAGTGTACATACCACTCGTCACCATCCGAAGAATCCTTTATAAAATTTTAGTTTAAGCTGTTATAGTGTAGTTTTGACTACAAATAAAGGTAGTCAAATTAAAGTTCCGGAAGATAGCTTACAAAACGCCGTGCGGGCAAATCCAGTGTTTCTTTCAGAACTTTTTGGCCAGGGGGGGGGAGGGCGAATGACATTTTCGGGGGATAAGTTTTCAATTTGCCCTATATAAATATATCTAAATACTGTGACATAAATAGAAACTAGGTTAACATAAAATGTCTCCCGGGGCTTCGCTTCCCCCCGGAGGTATGCCTGGAAGAAACACTGGGGCAGATCTATAAAACGAGCTAAAATGTAAAATAAATAGAATTATAGTCGAATAAATAGAATTATATGAATATGCAGTAGTCACTATTTTGTTATATACGTTCAGAGTATGAACACTACATTCGATATTACTAAACCCATCGAGTACAAAAGGTTTGCAATTTGCACACAGTCAAACTTTGTTGGGTAAAATGAGATCCCTGAGTCTGACAGTCCACGTAGACAGCCTTCGGCCTGTGTGAATTTTTGAAAAACACTAAAATTAGTATATTTTTACCCTATCGATTATATGAATGAAATTAATGTCAAAGGATAGAGTTTTCCATCCTATTAACGAATATGTAAGTCTAAAAGTCATCCCATGTGGCAGCATGGATGTCAAACGCACTGAAAACGACCAAAGTAAATCGATCGAGAAAGTTATGTCATGAGTTAGCTTTTTACGGGACGAATTTAAATTTACAAGTCTGGGATACGACCAAGGTGGCATGGTCGTTGTTAGACGACTAAAAAAGCTAAATTTTGAAAACTTAAAAATTTATATTTTACAAAATTACATTTAGACGTTAATAAAATTTTATAGGAGGTTTGAAAATACGGAGATTAAGATTACAGACAAAATGCGCACAAATCACTTTTTTCCGACGGACTTTCCAATATTTTAATTTAAAATTTAAACTTTTCCTTACATTTTATAAAGTCATCAAACTACCCATTTTAATGCAAAAATAATTTCAATACACATATATATTTTAGTAAGATATGGCTAAAAATCCCTTGGGATAAATTAACAAAAAAAGTTTAAATTCTGTTGCCAATTGCTAAAAAATTTCATCACAAAAGCACGTAACTTTGATTCTAAGGTTATTTTGTTTTTATTCATCGATAGGAGCACAAAAATAAAATTTTACTAGGAGTTTGTCTTGAATTCTTTATCCCATTAACAGTTATAGGACATGATTGTACATATAATCTATTACCAGGCAAGAAGATGTACTTACTCCGTCAAGTGAATGGATGAAACTTTTGTCATTCGTTAACAAATTTACAAGTCTAACATATGTCCGAGGTGGTATATTTCATGTGAGACATCAGAAAGGCAGAATATTCCAATGCGCTTTACAGCATGAAGTCGAAACCTTTCGATCCTAATCAATGGCATGCCTTTTCGTTTATATATATATTATTTATATTTATTCATCAACACCACTCGAAATAGAAGAAATAACATATGCTAATGTCATTTGGGCTATTTTGTTCGACAGTTTCAAAATCAAGTTGCTTTTTCACTAATTTATTCAATGTTATTTAAAAGTCGTAACGATGAGTATATCATTAGTTACTACTGAAAATCGACAGATCGATTTTAGAAATAAATGTAAGATTTGTTGTTATTCGATACTCTGAAATCAACAGATCTTTTGCGTTTATTTTGAATCGCTTAATTTGCTTCAGAGATATTGGGCCTACAGCTATTGTTTAATAAATTATTAATTTGCATTCAGATATGCTCAAAACATATAAAACCATTAAAACACGATTGTCAGGTTTTTAGTCCCATCACAATACCTCCTCTTTACCTACATAAATTACGGTTAAAAATATTTTTTCGTTTGGTATATGATCCAATGCGAAGAATTGCGGATAATGTATGTATAAAATGCAAATGAATTAATTACTTCATCCAAATTGGTGATAATAAGCAGGGGTTGACTGGAAACGAATTGGCAGGATTATTTTGAGCTTTATCGGTCTGTGATATATTTATTACATAGAGGAGGCAGATGTAAAGGTCACCCCAGCTTGGCAATTACAGTGCACAGAAAAGCATAGTCATAGCCAGTAGGGGGGGGGGGTATAAGTGACATCGGAAAGAAGTATAAGTGACATCGGAAGGGGGTATAAGTGAATGGCTGTTACAATGCTGATTTTCTTATTCCAATATGGACACTTTGAATAATTTAGGTAAATTTTTCGCCAGTCGAGAGGTATGACCCCCACCACACCCCACTGTGCCAATGCCGAACGATTCCATAGCTGGTAGTTCGTAAAAAGATCCAAATCTGGTTAATGATAAGTGACAGAAACATTGAAATATGTATATCCGCGAATGGCCCCATATTTTAGGACTGCAGCGTAAATCAAACTTTCTATGCGAATCATTGATGGGGACATCTAATGACGATCTCTACAATAAAAAATAAATATAAAAAAATCATTTGGTCATGCGTTGTATGGCAATATATTTGCTGGGTTAGAATATTGATTATTTTTCATGTCGAATGAAAATACGAGTATGAGCTAATGTATGTCAATTTTCTATTAATGGAAACTGTGGTGCACGGTCGTATTATATCGGCCCTCAATATTAAAAAAAAAAAGTTCAAACAATAAATAAGCAATTAAAAAGTCGAACAGAGAGGTAGCAACAGTAAAAAACAATTTAAAATTGCGAATATATTTTGCAAGATATTTTTCAAAATTATAAGATTCCCATAATGAAAATAAAACAGTAAAACTGTCGAAAACAGGAGTAGCAGAATTAGAAAAATAATATCATAAAGTACATATGTATGCCTTTTTATATTTTTAAAGGTTTTTCATTGCCTAACACTTTTATTATTTTCTGCACCTTTCATTCTTTTCACTTGTAAACTAAGATATGGACATCAAAGGCGACATTGAGATCAAGGACTCAAAATGCAGCCTTCACATCAGTTGAATTTCACGTGACTTGTTGTACTGCTTTGGTTTATGTTAAATGTCTGAAACTTTTACGCTTCCATGTATTATTGCATTATTTCGTTTGCTATACTTGTTTACGAAACGGCATTCCAGTTGAAATAGAAAAAGAACGTCATGTCAGAATATTACATGAGATATTTCATGTTTAACCTATTTAATCTGTTTAAAATGCGAAAGCGTGAATAGGCTTTATCATTTAAATTTCGTAATCCTAACTTACTTCAGAAGAACTTGGAGAGGATGTGATACGTTTCTGTCATATTTATTTCAAGGTTAAAAATTTAGATAAAAAGCATATAAAGTACTGTGCTTTCTTTAACACGCTTTTGTTATTTTCCGTTACATTTTTATTGCGATCCTTATAATCCTATATTTCGCCTTTTAGTTCGGTTTTGTCGTGAATGTAATTTTAAACCTGCTCAGTCCAATGTTATTTCCAGTTTCAGTAGTATCTGTACTGATAAGTTTACATGTAATTTTTTAAATTAGGCATGGATGTATATAGTCCTCCTTGCCTCGTATGATAACCATAACCTTTATACATTTTATATATAGGCAACATTAAAGAGGTATTAGATTGTGTAAACATTCTCGTGACATAAAAAAAAATATCTACTGCTTAATCTCAAACTGTTTCTCGATTAAAGTTTACCCCCCACCCTCCTCTGAAAAACTTTCCCTTTAACTCGGTGTAATAACCCCTGAAACATGTTGCTCTTTGAATCGATTTTTACATATTTCTATCACAATTGAGTCGATTTGCATTTTCAAAATCTTTGTGTGCTTAATACTTGATTTTACTTTTTTTTTTCGATATTTCCAGCGTTCTATTGTTTTTTTTATATACACATTCATACAATTTTTATTGGATCAGATTTTACCACTTGGATAACTCTATGCCTTAGTTCATATTAGGCTTTGTATAAATTTTCTATTCAATGATGGGCCTTGCGAAGACTTTTTATGAAGGGCGTTTGACTCCCGAAAGCACTAAAAGTGTTTATCTTGCGCTTTTATGTCCTAAATTGTGAAAATAAAACCTTTATATTTCCATGTTTTTAACATTACATCAATCTATGTTTACATATCTCCTTGTTTTAAGCAGATTTTACTTATTTATAAATTTTTAATTCCTTTATTTTCATATATAATTGCATAATCAATTCAACTGATATATAATTCTAGTCACATCAGTTATATTTAGTATTTAAAAGGAATTTTATTTTACGCATTTTGCCATTTCACTTCAAAACATATTTACTCTTCTGTAATTCACATTTTACAAATTTGGAACATTACATTTTACATTTCTACAGCTGCTGCCCATTAAAATCTAATCTTTGGTCTGTTGGGAAATTCGCCACCAGATATAAAAAGAGAAATTGAAAGTGAAAATGACTGTATTTCTTTTATAGTTCCTCTTTCCAAGACATGGTAATATTTCAAAATGAAATATCAGGCATTATTCATTCCTGTTTTATTGTACACATTTTGTTTTTCCTATTCAAAACATATTTTCTCTTTGATAATTCGCAGTTTACAAATTTAGAAACATAGTTATATTTGCTGTTAATTAAAATCTCTCCTACTTGTTGGAAAATTCGCCAACAGATATAAAAATAGAAAGTGGAGAAAGTGGAAATGAAAATTACTTCATTTTTTATATAGGCCATCTGGCAAAGACATGGTAATATTTCAAAATGAAATGTCATGCACTATTTTATTCCTATTTTATTTTATATATATTTGCCATTCAAACATACCTTCCCTTCGATAATTCACACTTTACAAATTTTTCCGAGAGGTTGGTGGTAGGGGAAGGAGGGTACGGTCTCTGTGGATGCCTCCCCCACTGGGTTCCGGTCTAAATTGGGTGGCACTTCCCGGCCGTCCATACAGTTACCTTACACCTTTCTGGTAGGTCGGACGGTCTGGGTCTCAACAACAACAACAACAACACTTTACAAATTTGAAACAGGGTTATACCTGCTGTCCATTAAAATCTAATCACGAGTCTGTTGGGAAATTCGCCACCAGATATAAAAAAAAGAAAGTTAAAGTGACTTTATTTCTTAAGTAGAACCTCTTTCCAAGACGTGGTAATATTTCAAAATGAAATGTAAGGCATTATTCATTCCTGTTTTGTTTTATAAATTTTGTTTTTCCAATTCAAAACATATTTACTCTTTGATAATTCGCACTTTACAAATTTGAAAAATGGTTATATTTGCTGTCTATTAAAATCTCTCAAATTTGTTGGGAAATTCGCCACCGAATATAAAATTAGAAAGTGGAAGTGAAAATGATTTCATTTTTTATATAGGCCCTCTTTCAAAGACATAGTGATATTTCAAAATGAAATATCAGGCATTATTCATTCTATTTTATTTTATATATATTTGCCATTCAAACATATCTTCCTTTCAAAAATTCGCACTTGACACTTTCGCACTTTTGAAACATGGTTATACTTGCTGTTTTTTAAAATCTAATCACGGGTCTGTTGGGAAATTCGCCACCAGATATAAAAAAAATCTGTTGTGGGCAGCACATGACTTTCCTTATATAATGCAATGAATTTACTACTTTTACAGTAAAAAAAAATAGCTTATTTTTATAGTAGATATTTATATTCTTTCCAAGATATTGAATTTTCGTCAATGAGTCGTCATTTTCATTGATACAGCGTCATTTCTATCCATTTGGCGAGTTTTTCTTTAATTTAGCAACATTTAAAAAAGTCGCCAAGTTGGCGACATTCCACCAAATTCGTCACCAAAACCTCGCCAAGCGTCATGGACGGAGAAATAAGTTATTCTTACAGCAGATAAATGACTATTGGCTTTCAAATACAAAAGTATTACTCAAAGTATCTTTTTTTATGAATGGAACGAGCTAGATCCACGAGAATGTCGTCATCAAATTTATCGTATGGTATTACATATGAAAAGTGAATATGTTTCTCAGTAGGGAATATTTTTTTTATTTTATATGACTTTTTGATAATTTTTTTGAAAAATATGCAATATCTCGAGAACGGTTCATGTTAGCGTTCTGAAATTTATGCCAATCGTTTTCTAATAAAAAATTAAATAAGAAATGCCTACTTGCGTAACTTTATTATTAGAGGTTTTGATTTTTTGATGATTTTTTCAAAATTTCACTCGAAAATTTAGGGGGGTTCTGAACATTCGATTGCATATAAAAACAATAGGCTTCCAGTGTTTACAGATTGTAATTTTTGTACCAAATTTTGTTCGAATCGGTCCATTCGTTCGTCAGTTATCGTCTCCACAGACGCACTAACACACAAACACACATACATACATTTTCACACACCCACATTTTCACACACACACACTTTCACATACACACACACACACACACACACACACACATACACACACAGACATCACTTCAAAAATGTTCGATTCGTGATCAGGGATGCTTGAAACGTGCTCTCCCGTTGAAAACTCGAATTCAAATTTTCGACCCCGTCACAATACTTTCCTTATACATTATGTATATAAGGAAAGTAAAAAGAAAGTTAAAGTGACTTTATTTCTTTAGTAGGACCTCTCTCCAAGACATGGTAATATTTCAAAATGAAATGTCAGGCATTATTCATTCCTGTTTTGTTTAATAAATTTTGTTTTTCCAATTCAAAACATATTTACTCTTTGATAATTCGCACTTTACAAATTTGAAAAATGGTTATATTTGCTGTCTATTAAAATCTCTCAAATTTGTTGGGAAATTCGCCACCGAATATAAAATTAGAAAGTGGAAGTGAAAATGATTTCATTTTTTATATAGGCCCTCTGTCAAAGACATAGTGATATTTCAAAATGAAATATCAGGCATTATTCATTTCTATTTTATTTTATATATATTTACCACTCAAAGCATATCTTCGTTTCGATAATTTGCACTTTATAAATTTTGAAATATGGTTATGTCTGCTATCCATTAAAATCTCTGGGATTTGTTCGGAAATTCGCCACCGGATATAAAAATAGAAAGTGGAGAAAAGGGAAGTGAGAATGACTTCATTTTTTATGCAGTCTCTCAGTCAAAGACATGGTAATATTTCAAAATGAAATGCCAGGCATTATTCATCCCTGTTTCATTTTATACATTTTGTTTTTCCAAATTAAAACATATTTGTTCTTTGATAATTCGCATTTTACAAATTTGAAACATGGTTATATTTGCTGTCCATTAAAATCTCTCGGATTTGTTGGGACATTCACCACCGCATATAAAAGTAGAAAGTGGAGAAAGTGGAAATGAAAATTACTTCCTTTCTTATATAGGCCATCTGGCAAAGACATGGTAATATTTCAAAATGAAGTGTCATGCACTATTCCATTCTATTTTATTTTATATATATTTGCCATTCAAACATATCTTCCTTTCGATAATTCGCACTTGACACTTTCGCACTTTTGAAACATGGTTATACTTGCTGTTTATTAAAATCTAATCACGGGTCTGTTGGGAAATTCGCCACCAGATATAAAAAAAATCTGTTGTGGGCAGCACATGACTTTGCTTATATAATGCAATGAATTTACTACTTTTACAGTAAAAAAATAGCTTATTTTTATAGTAGATATTTATATTCTTTCCAAGATATTGAATTTTCGTCAATGAGTCGTCATTTTCATTGATATAGCGTCATTTCTATCCATTTGGCGAGTTTTCGTTAATTTAGCAACATTTAAAAAAGTCGCCAAGTTGGCGACATTCCACCAAATTCGTCGCCAAAACCTCGCCAAGCGTCATGGACGGAAAAATAAGTTATTCTTACAGCAGATAAATGACTATTGGCGTTCAAATACAAAAGTATTACTCAAAGTATATTTTTGCATGAATGGAACGAGCTAGATCCACGAGAATGATGTCATCAAATGTATCGTATGGTATTACATATGAAAAGTGAATATGTTTCTCAGTAGGAAATATTTTTTTTTATTTTATATGACTTTTTGATAATTTTTTTGAAAAATATGCAATATCTCGAGAACGGTTCATGTTAGCGTTCTGAAAGTTTTTGCCAATCGTTTTCTAATAAAAAAATACATAAGAAATGCCTACTTGCGTAACTTTATTATTAGAGGTTTTGGATTTTTTGATGATTTTTTCAAAATTTCACTCGAAAATTTAGGGGGTTCTGAACATTCGATTGCATATAAAAACAATAGGCTTCCAGTGTTTACAGATTGTAATTTTTGTACCAAATTTCGTTCGAATCGATCCATTCGTTCGTCAGTTATCGTCTCCACAGACGCACAGACACACACACACATACACACATTTTCACACACACACATTTTCACACACACACACTTTCACACACACACACACACACACACACACACACACACACACACACACACACACACACACACACAGACATCACTTCAAAAATGTTCGATTCGTGATCAGGGATGCTTGAAACGTGCTCTCCCGTCGAAAACTCGACTTCAAATTTTCGACCCCGTCACAATACTTTCCTTATACATTATGTATATAAGGAAAGTAAAAAGAAAGTTAAAGTGACTTTATTTCTTTACTAGGACCTCTCTCCAAGACATGGTAATATTTCAAAATGAAATATCAGGCATTATTCATTCCTGTTTTGTTTTATAAATTTTGTTTTTCCAATTCAAAACATATTTACTCTTTGATAATTCGCACTTTACAAATTTGAAAAATGGTTATATTTGCTGTCTATTAAAATCTCTCAAATTTGTTGGGAAATTCGCCACCGAATATAAAATTAGAAAGTGATGGAAGTATAAGTGAAAATTATTTCATTTTTTTATGCAGACCCTCTGTCAAAGACATAGTGATATTTCAAAATGAAATATCAGGCAATATCCATTCCTTTTTTATTTTACATGTATTTGCCACTCAAAACATATCTTCTTTTCGATAATTCGCACTTTATAAATTTTGAAACATGGTTATGTCTGCTGTCCATTAAAATTTAATCTCTGGTTTGTTAGGAAATTCGCCACCACATATAAAAAGAAAAAGTTAAGAAAGTGAAAGTGAAAATGACTTCATTTTTTATACAGGCCCTTGGTCAAAGACATGGTAATATTTCAAAGTGCCAGGCATTATTCATTCCTGTTTTTTTTATACATTTTGTTTTTCCAATTTAAAACTTATTCACTCTTTGATAATTCGCATTTTACAAATTTGAAACTTGGTTAGATTTGTTGTCCATTAAAATATCTCGGATTTGTTAGGAAATTCGCCATCGGATATAAAAATAAAAAGTGGAGAAAATGGAAGTGAAAATGACTTCATTTTTTATATAGGCCCTCTGCCCAAAACATTATACGAGTATTTTAAAATGAAATATCAGGCACTTTTCATTCCTATTTTACTTTTATATAAATATTTGTCACTCAAAACATATCTTCTTTTTGATAATTTGCACTTTACAAATTTTGAAACATGGTTATATATGTTGTCTATTAGAATCTAATCTCCGGTTTTTTTGGGAAATTCGTCACCACATATAAAAAGAATAAAAAGAGAAAGTGGAGAAGTGAAAGTGAAAATGACTTCAA
Source organism: Amaurobius ferox (assembly GCA_951213105.1). Classification (NCBI taxonomy): domain Eukaryota; kingdom Metazoa; phylum Arthropoda; class Arachnida; order Araneae; family Amaurobiidae; genus Amaurobius; species Amaurobius ferox. Next base: position 132,742,286 of record OX578133.1, on the reverse strand, counting down.
TTTTTATACAGGCCCTTTGGTTGGGTGATCACCTGGGAACACCGCGTGCTGTTGGCACATTTCGGGCGCAGTAGCCCGGTGGTTTGCGCGCTGGATTTGCACGCTGCCACAACTGCCGCCGTGTTCATGCGGAGTACGATCACGTTAAACATGTGGGTCCGTAAGTCCTTCCGAGAGGTTGGTGGTAGGGTAAGGAAGGTACAGTCCCTGTGGATGTCTCCCCCACTGGGTTCCAGTCTAAATTGGGTGGCACTTTCCGGCCGTCCAAACGGTTTCCTTACACCTTTCTGGTAGCTCGGACAGTCTGGGTCTCAACAACAACAACAACAGGCCCTTAGTCAAAGATATGATAATATTTCAAAATAAAATGCCACACATTATTCATTCCTGTTTTATTTTATACATTTTGTTTTTCCAATTTAAAACATATTTACCCTTTGATAATTCGCAGTTTACAAATTTAGAAACATAGTTATATTTGCTGTTAATTAAAATCTCTCAAATTTGTTGGGAAATTCGCCACCGAATATAAAATTAGAAAGTGGAAGTGAAAATGATTTCATTTTTTATATAGGCCCTATATAAATTTATATTTTGCAAATTTGAAACATGGTTATATCTGCCGTCCATTAATATCTAATCTCCGGTTTGTTGGGAAATTCGCCACCATATATAAAAAGAGAAAATGGTGAAATATAGGCCCTCTGTCAAAGATATGGCAACATTTCAAAATGGAAGGACAGGCACTATTCATTCCTATTATATTTTATATATATTTGTCTTTCCAATTCAAAACAAATTTACCCACACTTTACAAATTCCCATACTTTACAAATTCAAACACTTTACAAATTTGAAATATCGTTATATCTGCCATGTATTCAAATCTAATCTCGGTTCTGCTGGAAAATTCGTCACTGGACATGAAAGGTGAAAGTGAAAATGACTTCAGTTTTCTATATTGTCCCTCTCTCAAAGACGTATTCAAATGACAAAATCTCATTGTCTCAGTTCAACTTCCTTAACGCTGTGCCTTGTGACACACATTATTCAAAAACAATCTCTAAAAGATTATCCCTTTTGTGAAAAAAAAAGGGGAGTAGGTTAAATAGGATCTATTTCTTATCTAAATGCATTTAATGGAAAGCCCTTCCCGCTACGGCCTGAATAGTTTTAGTTTCAACTCACGAAGAGTCTATTCAGCGGCCTCCTGTTGCAGCAATAGTACTGTCTGTGAAAAGAATCGTAAAATGTGCGTTGTATTTATATTCGAAAGTGTGGGTGTCTCAATTTGAGCTGCTTTATTTTGCATTAAGGCCTTAGAGGGAGGAGTGCACTGCTATTTAAGGTTCTTCAAGGATTGGTTACGAAGGGGTTTTCTTTTTAATCGCAAATCTCATTAGAATACACCATAGACCCACTATACATCACACAGATGATGCATGGAGTTTGAGCAGGCAACAGTAATAAAAACACAACTAAAATTAATTGGTGTGAAGCTCAACTCGACTTTCTCATACCAGCATTAATTTATTTTCAAATTTTATAAGAAATACTTGAAAAATCGATATCGTGGGTCCAAATGATTACAACTATAGCGTGTTACCATTCACTTTAAAAGGCTTGAAATTTTTTTTCACTTGATGCCATACTTGACAATGTACCCCCCGGGAGGGGGACTTGCCCTTTAAGGGGGCTAATGACGTCACGAACAAAACAAATTTGTATCGCGGCTATTTTTCACAATGATCCAAACTATTAAGTCTGATGATCATTGAGCCACACTTTTAAGCATGATTATGTCACATTTTGTACTATGCTGCCATGTTAAAAAAATATAAAATTTAGAATAAAATTCAAAGTTTTTTCACTTGATGCCATACTTGACAATGTACCTCCCGGGAGGGGGACTTGCCCTTTAAGGGGGCTAATGACGTCACGAACAAAACAAATTTGTATCGCGGCTATTTTTCACAATGATCCAAACTATTAAGTCTGATGATCATTGAGCCACACTTTTAAGCATGATTATGTCACATTTTGTACTATGCTGCCATGTTAAAAAAATATAAAATTTAGAATAAAATTCAAAGTTTTTTCACTTGATGCCATACTTGACAATGTACCCCCCGGGAGGGGGACTTGCCCTTTAAGGGGACTAATGACGTCACGAACAAAACAAATTTGTATCGCGGCTATTTTTCACAATGATCCAAACTATTAAGTCTGATGATCATTGAGCCACACTTTTAAGCATGATTATGTCACATTTTGTACTATGCTGCCATGTTAAAAAAATATAAAATTTAGAATAAAATGCAAAGTTTTTTCACTTGATGCCATACTTGACAATGTACCCCCCGGGAGGGGGACTTGCCCTTTAAGGGGGCTAATGACGTCACGAACAAAACAAATTTGTATCGCGGCTATTTTTCACAATGATCCAAACTATTAAGTCTGATGATCATTGAGCCACACTTTTAAGCATGATTATGTCACATTTTGTACTATGCTGCCATGTTAAAAAAATATAAAATTTAGAATAAAATGCAAAGTTTTTTCACTTGATGCCATACTTGACAATGTACCCCCCGGGAGGGGGACTTGCCCTTTAAGGGGGCTAATGACGTCACGAACAAAACAAATTTGTATCGCGGCTATTTTTCACAATGATCCAAACTATTAAGTCTGATGATCATTGAGCCACACTTTTAAGCATGATTATGTCACATTCTGTACTATGCTGCCATGTTAAAAAAATATAAAATTTAGAATAAAATTCAAAGTTTTTTCACTTGATGCCATACTTGACAATGTACCCCCCGGGAGGGGGACTTGCCCTTTAAGGGGGCTAATGACGTCACGAACAAAACAAATTTGTATCGCGGCTATTTTTCACAATGATCCAAACTATTAAGTCTGATGATCATTGAGCCACACTTTTAAGCATGATTATGTCACATTTTGTACTATGCTGCCATTTTAAAAAAAATATAAGATTTAGAATAAAATTCAAAGTTTTCTCTCGAATTAAAAAAAAAATTATATCTAGTTCTAGGTTTTTTTCGATAACAAAGCTGCATATAAAATTTCGTGAAAATGCATTAATATTTGTGGCTGCTATTGTGTACACAAAAAATCGACCACAGACATCAGACATGCAGACGGACATCCCTCTAAAAATAGTCAAAACGTGTTCAGAAGATTTTAAAACGTATATTGGCATCAAAATCTCGAAATGGAAAATTTTCCGGAAAACAATACTTTCTCAATACTACGCATGAAAAAGTAAAAATACACACAAAAAAATTCATAACAACTACAAGAATTAAGAATCTGTAGTGGACTGCATCAGTTCTCTGGGTGTATAAGTACTCTATAACGGGTGTATAAGTACTCTCCGTATAATGCAGTACAATTAATCAAATGTTCACTGTCTACCACAATAACCTGGGAACATGAAACACAATTCGGGCAGCTGTAAATACCCATGCGATGTAAATGGTTGCCAAGGCAATTGTTTGCATAAACACAGAAATGCATGAAAAACAGTCATTTATATAGAAAATGCCGCCAAATTAGCAAAAATGACGCCAAAATTACGAAATGAAGCAAATTAATGAATTAATTATTAACATATTTTAATATGATGAACTATATTGTTTAGCAGATGCTAGCAATATTTCCAATTGATTTGCGCAAAGCATAAGTTAATTTGGTAGCTTAAAGTATTTTTACATGTTGTGATCCCGAAAAGCGCCAAATATTTGTGTATTTTCCAATGCTAAAAGCATTATGCAGTCAATCTTGTATGTCATTATTTCGAATTAAAAGAAGTAAATTCGTTGTATTATGTAAGGAAAATCATGTGCTGCCCACATCAGCTTTGTTAGAATTGAATCAAGATAATAAAGCACTGAAATATATTGTATTTTCCATCGTGCAAAAAGGAGAAAATACAGCAAAATACAATTCAAAACATCTCAGAAAATTGTTTTTCCTGACAAGTTCGGCGATGTACCTAATCAACCTCATCTAGATAATAATTTCTCTTCATTTCTGATATGGCAAAAGAGAAAGTAGGTATACCGGTCTAATTACTGGCATGTGTCTGGTCTGACAATTGCCGTCGGTCATAAGATTGATTTATGGTATCATTACACGATTCTAGCTTTGCCTTGTATTGTAATTTTGTTATTTGCGTTTAGGGACAGTAGTTTAGTATAAAATTCCAGTGAGAATTTTTATCGCAGTGGTGGTAATAACTATTTTTCTTTAGTTCTTTTTTTTGCCTGCAACTAATTCATTCAGTGCAGGAAGGAAAATAAATCAACATTTCATTTATAAGTGTTTAATACCTCTAATGAAACATATTTCATTGATAGCGCCATATCTCAATAAAATTATATGCTTAAAATTATAAGCTCAATAAAAACCTTTTAACTTTTGGGGGGTCCATATAGCTTTGCGTCTTTGAAGAAAAACATCCCAAATTTATATTTTACATTTTGTTACGTGGTATCATCATTTTTGCTCATTTATAACGAATTTCAATAGTTCATACCTCCTATGTGAAGTATTCACTAGTGTTGGAGTTACACATTTAAGACACTGTATCAGACTTAATCCTTTATTCTGGCTGCACAATTTAACAGCAAAAGTAACTTACAGGTACATCTTCAAAGTAACTTCTATCTGGCTTCTTCGTAACTTCCATTGTGGCTCCCTCTAGTGATAACAAAGCCGACATTTTATCTGTAGTCTGACGTCAGCTCTGTTGACCATTCCATAAGGTGTGCAACTGCTTTATACATTTTAGCATAACTATTGCATCATATATAAGTTTTTACTATATTTTCCATATATTTGTCAACCCTCGGCCACTAGAAATACGATCACGCTAATGCCTTCATTTTAACAACGGCAAAATGTCCTTTAAAATCTTCTTTCTATATGTCTTTGGAATAACTACTTTGCGTCTGCTTTATACATTTTAGCATTGCTTTATACATTTTAGCACTGCTTTTTACATTTTAGCACTTCTTTATACATTTTAGCATAACTATTGCATCATACACAAGTTTTTACTACATTTTCCATATATTTGTCAACCCCACTAGAAATACGATCACGCTAATGCCTTCATTTTAACAACGACAAATTGTCCATGATGTAGTTTCTTTAAAATATTCTTCCTATATGTCTTTGAAATAACTACTTTGCGTCTGCTTTATACATTTTAGCACTGCTTTATACATTTTAGCACTACTTTATACATTTTAGCATAACTATTGTATCATACACAAGTTTTTACTACATTTTCCATATATTTGTCAACCCCCGGCCACTAGAAATACGATCACGCTAATGCCTTCATTTTAACAATGACAAAATGCCCATGATGTAGTTTCTTTAAAATCTTCTTCCTATACGTCTTTGGAATAACTACTTTGCATCCATAAAAAATAATTCTATCTTGTACACTATATATTCACCATCCTTCCCCACTACGTTTAAACAATTCAGTCTTCCCCATTAACTAACAGGAAATAAAACTTTTAAATCAGGATCAACTTTACCAAATCACTAACAATTATTGGCATGGTTTGTAAGTAGGCAATTTAAGAAGTATCTGCGGAATCACAATTTAGTAATTCCGTAGATCTTAATGGAAGTCTAGAACGAGCATCTGCTTCTCCATATTTAATGGTTTTTATTGTGTTTGATATTATAGTCAAATTCCTGTAAAAAATATTCCATAATGAAGTAGTCTTGTTGTACTTAATACTGGTACCCTGTTTTGGACCAAGCATTTTTGGACTAGGGGTTTGTGATCGTTGATTAACGTAAATCGATATGAAAATATGTACTGATGAAAATGTTTAATTGCCCAAATAATTGATAATACTTCCTTGTCAATTTGACTATACATTTTTTCAGCTTGTGTCAAAGTTCGTGATGCAAAAGCAATGGGTCTATTTGTACCATCTGGTTACTATGCAAAAGGACTGATCCAAGTGCATAGAGTTAAGCCTCAACAACAATAACACGTTGTAATTCTGGGTTATGTGCTATCAAAACTTTATTTGAAACTATTTAGCGTTTGACTTTAACAAAGCGTTTAACTTTATCACATACTTCAATCCACTGAAACTTAAAATTTTTCTTAAATAACTCATTGAGTGGATGACGAAAAGTAACCAAGTCTAGTTAAAAATATCTGTAATAATTTACCAAACCCAAAAATGCTTTTAATCAAGTTGTATCATTTGATTTCGATGCACATAGATTCGCAGTAATATTTTTTTTGTTGGATTCAATCTCCATTTATCTATTTTATGACCACAATAGTCAATTTTATTTACCAGAAATTCACTTTTTACTAAGCTAACATGCAAATAACAATCGTATAGTTTTTTTAACAATTTACATAATTGTCCATTCTGAACTGCGATTGTAGGACCCGAAATCAAAATATCACCAAAATAAATATTTACTCCAGGAATTCATCGAAAAATTCATTCCATAGTTCTCTTTCAAATACTTGGGGCAGTTTTAATTGCGAACCATAAACTTTTATACCCAATAATTCAATAGTTTAATTTAATGTAACACATTCCTGAACGCGCTCGTCTATTTCTACCTGCAAATAAGCTTGTTCTAACTTAGTTTTATTAAAAACCTTTTCTTCTGAAAGTTGTAAAAATACACTGCTCACAAAAAGTTAAGGATATAAAGAGTTTTTCAGAAAAAAATGAACACTTTGAAAATGTAGTGACACAATACAGTTGGTTTAGATCATATCCAATACTAATGTATGCATATTTTGTCTACTGAAGGAAAAGAACGTGCTTTCTAATACTGCTTTAAAATCAGCGTTGAAATGTTGAAAAATATTCGTAGTAAAATTTAAAATTAAAGAAAAATCATTGTGGTTAGAGTTTTTCCAAGATGGTGACTGTCACGAAACAACTTCTACCCTTTTGATAAGTTTTCGGAGTATCCTACTGAATGTATATTAATGTCATTCTTTAGCTTTCGACAATTTTTCCAGTTGTTTTTGCAATATCCTTATCTTTTTATGACCACTGTATATCTTTTATCCGTGGCAACGGATAATCATTATCAGCTGGAAGAGAATTTAAAGCGACTTTAAAATATCTACATACACGCACAGATCAACCGGGTTTTACGATTGGCACTATAGGAGTAGTCCATTGACTGGTCGAAACTGGTTCTAAAATTCCCGTTTTTTGTAAGCTATCTAATTTCCTTTCCAAACATAAAGTTAAAGCAGAAGGAACAGATCTAGATTTAAAGAGTTTTGGCATAGTATTTTTCTTTAAAGTCACGCTTTGAAAATTTTATTGATACCTTCTTCAAATATTTCGGAATATTCTGTCAAAAGTTTTAGAATTTCAGCACTACCTGACTGTGCTTAAAGATCTTCAATTTTTTTAAGATTCTTAATTTATTTTTAATTAAATATAACATCTCTAAATTAATCTAAATCGAATAAAATTCCAACGTTTTACTGGCATAAATACGAAGTTTTAACTTTTTATTTATTTCCTGACCATTAAGGTTCACTTCAAAAGAAACCTCACCAAATAGTATAATTTCTTCCCCCATCAAATTCTCTTAATATCATACCAATATTTAAAATTCTCTTATGTAGGTTTGTATTTCGGAATAGCAGTATAGGCATTAGAGACACAGACGAACCTCTATTTAAGTGCATATGCACTGGTTTACCATCAATTTTTGCATTTAGCAGGATTTTATTTTTATCACAGCTTTTAGCACATTATACATAATCAGAATCTACAACTTGATGTACCTTTTGATTAGTTATTTTATTTTTAGTTCGGCATGGCGTTTCAATGTATACTTTCTGCATGGTTTTCTTCTATCGGAACATTTATTAGAGCAAAATGAGAACTAGAATTACAGCGAAATCCCACCTTTTGTTGAACTTTTTATAGGCGTTCTTACCTATGTTTCCTCTTTCTTTGTAAGTTCCGACTCGGCATATAGTTTGGTAACTATACTGGGATAAATAAGTAGCTCAACAGTATCTTCCGTCGCTATCTGTAAAGCAGCCTCAATGTCTTTCACTTTCTCGAAGGTGAGCTTATCTCCAGATAAAAGCCTTTACTGAATCGTTTCATTCCATATCGACCCCTTAGACAATCCTCAAAGCTTGCTCCGAAGTCACAGCGGGCCGACAGATTCTTCAAATCAGTCACGAAGGACTGAATACTTTCACTTTCTGTTGAAAAGTTTTATGAAAAACAATACCTTTCTGCAATGAGCAAGGGAGTGGGATCCAGTTGCTTTTTCAATACTTCCACCAGTTCATCATGTGTTTTATCCTTCGGTTTTTCTGGAGCTACTAAATTCTTCAAGCAATTTATCTTTGAAAGCATGAGGACAGATAGATGATTATGGTTTAAATTTATTTTAACTCTTAAAAATAAGGTAAAAACCGATAATTGTGATTTTGTTGGTCTGTCAGATATTTTTTCTAACAAAAGATATGGAAAAATAAGCATTTCCTTTAATTTTTGAAATTCGTTGGAGATTGGTTGTATTAGACTGTTTCATTTGGAACTAGAAGATCGGTTACATTTGGAACTAGGTGATTAGTTGCATTCACCGTAAGTTATAATCATGAGTTTGACATTACTAAACAGCGCCATAATTTAAACTCTAGTCAAGTAGCAGAGTTACTTGGATACTTAAATACAAACTGCCAATCGATAAACTGGTGACGTAATAGCTTTACCCAAATATTTGCATAAAATAAATTGGAATAAGTAATAAAAGCTTTCGTAGCTATCTGGAACCGAAATTGATTTGTGCATACCCCCTAATTTCTCAATAAACATTTTAATAACTATGCCAAAGTTGATCGTATTGCAGCCAAATTTTTGCCAATTTTACTAAATACGGTATCAGTAACAGTTTTTCAATTTGAATTATTTCGTTAAAGGGGGCTGTACAAAAAGTTAATTTTTTTAATTTTTTACAAAGATATTTCACATCATTTAAATTACTATTTCTTAACTTTCTACCATATTTAAAGTATTTTTAAAATTGGAACTATGTATCTACAATCAATTGTTAAAAACATCTCATGTTTTTTAAACACCTAGTATATTATTTTATAGAAATACTTGTCAGACGTGTCCTACATTTTTTTATGTGATATATGCACACATGGTGTTAATTACGATTGCGAATTTACCTATTAATTTAGTTTTTATTTTAAAATGATTATGCGATGTGGTTATGATTGACGAATTTCGAAGTATATGCCCTTTACAGTAAAATAAAAGAGTAAAATATCTTATTTTTATAAAGCATATTGTTAAAAATTATCGTGACCCATATAATATTTTACATGAATAAATATCCAAATAATTCATTTGAAGAAACCTTGTTTTTCTGATTAATAGTCAACTGCCATATCTCAAAGGGAGTACGATGGTTAATCGAAGTAAATGTTTGTGCTCTACCCGTGATTTAGTACAGACGGTCAACATTATAATTTACAAACGTTACAATGAATTTGAACAGCAAAATTCAAGTAATAATTTTTGGTCGCCGATTTCGTTTTCATATGGTCGATTACATATATTTTTGCTCTTATTTATTCGGCGAGGGGTGCATATCATAATAGCCACATAACAGGTGGCAAAAATTATTTATACACATGTCCACGGGAATATTTTTATTATAAAATTCTTATCATAATTATGCAATATATTTTAATGCAAGTAGCGTGTAAATAATTTCAAAGTGTAGTACGTGATACTTTCAATACTCGACAGAAGAATATACATATGGGTCAGCTGATCGAAAGTAGAATTTCCAATATAAAATATTCTGGCACTATTGCGCAAAAAAGAAGTTAATCTCGAAAGTTTTTACTTTGAATGCAATACAAATTCATTTATAAAGTTCTATTTTGACCCAGTCGAAAAACCAAGAAAAAAGTACATCTAAAACTTTAACGTGGAATTGTAATTAATACAGTATAGCTGAAACAGTTTCAAATTTGAAAATAAATTTTATGAAAGTAATTATTTTACTTTCATTTAATTCCTTTTACTATATTTGAAATTAATTACTTTACTAGATAAATTATCTTTTAATCTTAGAATGATACGAATACACAATACTTATCTCCTGTGTCCTGTGTTGTCCATTTACAACGTATTGATTTTGTTGATTAAATATAATTTAATTAAAAATAATTTTTATTTTCTGAAATTGAAATAGTTCATTAGTAATAGCATAAAATAGTGATTAAATGTATCAGGAGGCTTCTTCGGAAGCAAGAAAGAAAACGCCTATTTCTTCATAAGTGCAAGGCAATCACACCAGCAGAGAAAGACAGAGAAGTTTGGGCATGCTCTTTCTTGCCTTTACTACTTTGGTTGCTCTACTTTTTTTTTTATCCTATAGAAACGGGGCTGCTTTTGTCTTCGAAACCAGTTGATACTTTTATCAACTGTTTTTGAAAATTTTTTAGACATATTTAGATATACTGTTGCTAATGATGTATTTTAATTTCCGATATTTATAGACATCATTTTGAGAGAATTTTTTTTCTGTAAATTACTGTTATGTTAGATATTTACATAACAATTGTTTTCGTCCTAAAAATTTCTATATTTTACTGTTATATTTATTCGAAAAAATTAAAAGAAAATTCAAGGAAGAGTGACAAATAACAGTAGAAGCATTTAAAATAAATTTTTCAGTACACAAATCTATGAACTAAATTTCATAAGATGAAAATTAGAGGAACAACCTGTGTTATAATATGCGTTAGTTAATAACATCAACTGACTTATAAAATCATATGTAAACATTTTTGTAAAAATACATGCTAAAAATAAATGAAAAAACTAATTTTTAGTTGTTTGATCGGCTGAATGTTATTAAAATTTAGTTGATGAACTTAGCTCATGAACCCGCTATTTATTTCAGCTGTCTTTAATGTACTGGTAATTTCTTAATCGAATATAATTTTATTTTAATGAAAGAAGTAGCGAGACTGGTTTATTTTATTTTTTGTTGTTATTATATTTTTCTTTCTTAATTTTTTATTCATTGACATTTATAATCTTTTAATAGTTCACTATTTAAATACAGTTGATGAAATTAGTACTTGATACCAAAATCGACCATGTCCTTCAATTTCTATGTGTTAATTTGCTTAATTCTGTCTGCAGACTTTTATTTTTTTCATTTTTAAATTGTGTGTTCAAAAGCTATTTTTATTTATTTGATAAAGTTAGCTCATGTAACTTTCAAACCGATACTTCTTTTATGTTTTGTTATATTTTTATTTCAGCCGTCGTTTACTCATTGGTATTTTTAATGCTTGAATCGATTGTTATTTGAATTTAGTTTATGAAGTTAATTCATATCATATAGCTTTATAAGCCGCTCACTTCTTTCTGTCCCCTCTTTTTTTTACTTATAACTACTTAACTCACTTTTGCAGTTTTTTAATTGCTTTGATCAAACGTTAATTGAACGTAGTTTATGAACTTGCTCATGTAGCTTTCCGAAACCGGTTGTTTTACTTCAATTTTAATTCTAATGCGTATCTACATGTAATTTTATAGTACTAGTATTTTGATGAAGAAAGATCATCTAACTTCCGAAACCAGTGGTTCCTTCCTTCCTTATTTCCCCAAAGAATGTTTACAACAATGTTTACGTATGAATTTTGAAGCTATTTAATGTTATTGATCATGGATATTTCAATAACTGCTGTTCCCCTAATTTATCATTATAGTAGCTTACTTACAAAATATAAAACTGATGCTTGTGAGAATAACACTTTTCGTCATGTGCAAATTACGTGACAACACGTGTTTTGAGGGAGTTTGAATCCCCCCTTCATTAGGTCAAAACGGTATCTTTACTTAACAAACGCCAAACAAGAACTGTAAAGTGGCAGGCCAACAAACAGTAGAATGCAAATATTTGGAACATCCAAAGAGCGGATTCGTAGCGGGGGTAACATACATTGGAATTCGACCCCAGTCATTAAGATATCAACACCGAGCGATATTGTATGCTACTGTTTTTTTCATGCCAGCTTAAAGTTCTTGCTTGGCGTTCGGTAAAGAGACTGTTTTGACATGATGGAGGGGGGTCCAAACTTTCTCTAAATAATTGTTGTCACTTAATTTGCTCATGTTTGTTTCCTTTAAGGGAGCACTAGAAGTGTTATAGCTTATTTAGTTCATAGCTTTGTTCCTTGAGAAATTATTTTGAATCCTTCTACTGTTTTTTCCCTTCCTCCTTGGTTTGTTTTTTAATTTTCTTTCTTTTTTTTTTATTTTTGCTTGGCAGCAATTGTTTTTCTAGGTCCCGTGATATACTAGTAAAGAATATTATGTAATTTCCTATAATCGAATTCTCTACAATCAAATTAATAAAGAATTTGGTATAAATTTTATCTACATTTTCTTAAAGTAACGGGGGGAAAGGTGGTAAAAAGGTTCATGTAACCAAAACAGTTGATAAACAAATTTCAAAATCTTAAGTTATAAAGAAAGCATTCCTACTCTTGTTTCTTATTTAAATTGATTATATTTTTAGTTTTAATTTCAGTTCTTAAATAATGTCCTGCAATGCAATTAATGGTTTCCATTTTTTATTTTACAGGATGGATATTCTGTTTCTTTTTCTTCGAGTCGACATGTCTTCATATGCAAAGTAAGCAAATGAAAGTAAGTAATTTAAAATATTATCATTTGAATTTTTACTTTCTCATACTATAGAATATATCATAGATAATACTGTTTCAAAATTATCGAGTTCGAGATTTTGATACCAATATATGTATTAGGATCTCCTGAACACGTTTTGACTAGTTTTAGCGTAACGTTCATCTGTCCAAGTCTATCCCAATCTGTCTGTCTGTCTGCCGATTTCTTGTGTATACAACAGCTGCCACAAATATTAATGAATTTTTAAGAAACTTTATATTCGGCTTTGTGAACGAAAAATCTAGAACTTGGTGGACTTTTCTGAAATTCGAGCGAAGACTTCGAAATTTATTTGAAATTTTATATTTCCTGAACATAGGATAGAATAAAATTTGACATAAAATTTGACTTACAGCTTGATGCGTTTACATTCTCCTTAAGTAAAAATTAGGCTTCGTTGTAGAAATAAAAATAAAGTTTGATGATCATTTAAACTCAAATATATTGTAATTATTACGTTGTTTCAGAATATAGATGCACAGAAATTAAGCAAATATAAAGCGGTTTTAGGACGGATACAACACTAAATATAAATTAAAAATAACTTTGAAAATCACGATTTTGACACAGGCATTGATTATTTAAACTCAAATATATTGTAATTACGTTGTTTCAGAATATAAATGCACAGAAATTGATCAAACATAAAGCGGTTTTAGGGTGGATACAACACTAAATATAAATTAAAAAGAATTTTAAAAATTACGATTTTGTCGCAAGATGAATGCTATATTTTATTTTGAAGTGGGTCACGTGATCTCTTTGTATAATATGGGTATAATTGTTATTTTAATTTTTATTTTAAAAACTACCGAATATATTTTGCTGTAATTGTTTTCATATATTTTATGGGATAATTTGAATATTTCCTAAAACTTTCGAAGCAATTTGTGAATTTTAAATTCGCTTAAAATATGGGTTCAATCCAAAACTAATTGTGTAATATTGTTCATTTATATTCTCACATGTCCCACAGATCGTCGATCGTCTGAACAACATACTCATTTCATTTTGATAAAGTCATTTTTACGGTAGTTATCGTGCGAACGGACAGACAGACAGACAGAATGAACAAAGTCATAAACACTTTTCAACTATGTTGCAAAGTGTTAAAAATTATCCAATGTAATCATTTTAAAATTTGTTATAATAAGGAATGATTTAAAATCTGCAAATTTGATAGAATTTCAAATAAGTATATTCTATTTTTCCTTTTCTTGCGCTGAGTTAAAAGAAAGTATGGTTATAGTTATTATGACTTGTATTCCCGAATATATTGAGGGCTTAAAGCTTGTTACGGCATCTTGGGAAAAATTAATTCGAAACAAAATCTATATTACATAAAATTAGCTAAAGCATTTACGGCAAAATCAAATGAAAAGGTAAAATTAATACAATAATTTGCGACAATAATTATACATTTCTGTTGTCCAACAAGATGACAACTGATTTGTATTATATGCTTCGATATGCTTCGACAAATCTACGTTATATGTCATTTATTCCTAATTTTATTTATTATAAATTTTGAATATTAATAATAATAGTATTATTAAATATATTATTATAAATTATTATTATTTATAAATTGTAAATTAAGTGTCAAAGATAGGTAAATATAAAATAATTCTGTTCTTGTAAAATTTTGCTTTTTGCGGAGAAGATCCTACGCCCATTTAATCAGTGAAAATGATCTCAGTTTCACGGTAAACGTCTTCCTTTCACATTTAAATAAATTTATGAACGTGAACTGTCTGGTTTTAACATAGAACTCGTTTTTGAATTTCACCCTACTGCTATACCTGAATTTTAAAACAAGTTGCAGCTAGCAAATGCAGGCTTGAGAATCAGCTACCAGCTGCCTTAGGCTTTGCTTTAGGCAGCTTAGTAATGAAAGGCTTCAGCGTGATGACCAATGATTGTAGGGCAGGGCCGACGAAAAGATTATCTTTTTGACCTTCTGTTGCCCTAAAGCGAAGTTCGCTAATGTTCTTAGCTACTTCCTGAACAGCGCGTACGGGAGGTAATTAAAACTCTAACCTAGGTTAAGTTTATTTTTTTGATCATTGCTTTTTATTTCCCTATTTCTATCAATTCAATTCAATTTCCAAGATGATCTGCTACGATGCAGTTATAATGAAAATGCAGTATCTTACTAAAATCTTGGAAAGTTATCTGGATAAATTACAAATAAAAAATCCCCTCTCATTCTATACTGGATATGAAGGAAAATCATGGACCAGGCCAATAACTCGAGATGTATTAAGGTTATCGTATATTTTTATAGAGGTGTATAGGAAACCCCAATTGCACTATCCAATGAAACAGCCGTAGAACATCTTAAGGGGGCAGACCCCATTTTTTACTGGGGTACGGAGGACTATCTCGCTTCTTGTTAAAGATAGGGGGAAAGTCAATTTCAAAGCTGTTGAGCATTGCAAAATTAGTACAAAGCATTTTTGCCCTACCGCAAAAAGATGAAAATAAACCATGAAAACAGTGCATAACAAAATGTTTAGTACCAATTCGTAACACTCTAAAATTTTGTAACAAATTAACTTTTCCCCCCTTTTCCTAACAGGAAACTAGATACCCCCCTCAACCCTCTTTTTAGGGGTCAACTCCCTTAAAGTTGTCACATCTAATTATTTTATCAATTAAAAAAAAAAAAAAAAAACCTTCCTATTCTCAACATTTATTCTCTGCAAAAAACAACAAAAATTCTAAAATCGAAACGAACTAGAGGTTGGGGGCAATTTTCCGCAGGTTTACACAGAGAAAATGAAACAAGCGGAGTTGACGAGGAACTCTGTATATACTGGGTGTCCTCTTTAAAAAAAAAATACCTATAGTGCTGGAAAGTCGCCAAAATTTCAGATTTATTTTCAAAAGTGTATCACAACAATTTGGCGCCACAGGAAGTAAAAAAGAACGTGATTTGGACTAGGAATTTAAATAAATGTTCTTGTTTTTCTGAGATACTTCACTAAGCATAGCACAAGCTAAACGCGTTCAGCAATGTGGGAGCTGTCATGCTTTTTCTACAAGCAAAATAATATAAAATGTCGCATAGATTCTTATTTCAATTCATTTTCTCATCCGAAATAGCATATTTTTCCACTTGCATCGCTCAATTGATATTTTTAATTCATTCATTTTCGCTACCACATGTTCTTGTCAGCATTTCAACAGATATGCATATTTCCGAGCAACCTGTATTTGCTTTGGGTTAGATACGCTCAAAATGTCAAATATTTTCTTTCTCATACTATTGTATGGAGAAAGTATGTTTCCCGGAGCATTTTATAATTAGAAATTTGTCAGAGAAGAGGGTTTTAAAAATATTTGGTGTGTGTGTGCGTGTGTGTGTGCGTGCGTGTGTATGCTCAATTTTATGTCTATTATGTTAAACATTAAAGTAGATAGAATATTTAGTAATTTTTATGATTAGAACTCGAATGTTTCACATTTGAAAAATTTGATAGTATTATTTCTTGTGAAAAACAATGATCATTCTCGGAACAATGCTGGTAGTTATAGATTTCAACAATAGGTTAAGCGCAATAGAAAATATATAAATTTGATACATTTTTGCCAAAATAAAACGAGTGATTTACGAAATTGATGAATATCAATAATTCCCGTGATTTTATATCCGTAATTTATATCACTCAATCAAAAATATAATACAGCTAGCTCATTTATGAAAAATTTCTATGAATTCCTTTATTATTTAAATAGGATAAATTACATGAAATTTAATGAAATCTGTCTTACAAACAAATTTAATTTGATTCCGTTTCAAAGCAACATGACATAATTTTTTTCAAATAAAATTTAGGAAAATCTGCAAAATTTGAAAGAAAATCGTCAAAAGTTATGGATTTGTATATATGGAACAAACAAGCAAACAAACAAACATACAGACTTTCAATTTTATATATACAGGGTGTAAAAGAAAGTCAACGATCACTCGACAAGTATCGTATATTTCCAAGGGTTATCGTATATTCTCAAGAGTTATCGTATATTCTCAAGGGTTATTTAAATCAAGGGTGTTATGGTATATCAAGGGTTATTGTATATTTTTATACAGGTGTATCGGAAACCTCAATGGCGCTACATGATGAAACAACTTTAGGGAGGATGAACCCCTAATTTTAGAGCTATACCGAGGCTATCTTGTTTTCTGCTAAAGATTTTGGGGAAAAGTCAATTAGAAAGTTGTATAGCATTGCAACCTTTGTTTAAGGCATTTTTGTCATTTAGCAAAATAATGGTAGGTAATCCTGAAAACTAGTGTATACAATCTAACTCTCTCGCTCCCCCCCCCCCTAAAAAAACGAACGTTTATGCAATGCGACAGAATGAAATTAACATTATTATATACAAATTGGAAAATGTTTACCTACAGCAACGATGCACGTTTGCACACGCGTAGTAAATAAAATATCTCAGTGCATTTTCCAATATCTCTACATTTACACTGTTAGAGCAGATTAATAAATATGAATATTTAAAAATCGTGTTTTGGAGTCATTTTCAATTTTTTGCGGAAGGAGGGGGGGGGGGGGGGCAAAAATGCTTAGTAGTAATTTTGCAGCTCTCTACAGCTTTGTAATTGTCCCATATCTAACAGGAAGTGAAATAGCCCCCCCCCTCCCATTCGTATCCGTTAAAAATGGGAGGTCGGCTCCTCAAAAATTGTTTCATCCTGTAGCGCCAGAGGGGTTTCCCGTACTGAATAAAAATATACGATGATTCTATACTATTCGAGTTATTATTCTGGTCCTTGACACTCTGTATAGATATTATGTTGAAAACAAGAAGTAGATAGAATGTATAGTCATTCTTATGATATGAAGATATGAACTCGAATGTTTCAATTTTGAACTTTTTGATAGCATTATTTCCTACGGTAAACAATGATCATTCTCGTAGCGATGATGGTATATGGAAAATAATTTTAAGTAAGCCATAAATGCGAATGATATCAAAATAGTTTCTATTGACTTCAATAAGGTTAGAATATGTTTTTAGAGAATTCGTATGAAATACTTCGAATGAATCATCTAATCAGGGGGGAAAAATTATATTTATTTCGTTCTGATACAAATAGAACTCAACACTGTGGAATATGAATGTAATAGAAAATCGAGTGAGATATTTATTGTTTTATTTATATGACAAATCCAGATAAGTAAAATCGAATCTCCTATTGCAGATGACAGCATTAATCGACCGGCTTCCTCTTAGCCAAACGCACACATTTTTAAAAACGTCTTTTCTGCATTCACATCTACACAATATACACAGTATACCACCCAAATTGGGTTCAAATCGCTTCGGTGGTTTTCGAGATTGTGAAGGGCCGACGATTTGACACTCACCCACCCACCCACAGACCGACAAACCCCATTTCTGGTATAAAAGGCTCCCACCGATTCATTTACGGTGAAAACTCGCCTTGTGATTAAATCATGATCACCATACATGTTTTAGAGAGCGGGATAGCCCAATGGCTAAGGCACGGGGATTGAACTCCTAGGATCCGAGTTCGATTTCCGGAGTTGTTCAAACTATCCACGTGTCTCTACGCAGAATACACGCACTTTAAATCTATAGGTCCGAAAGTTTTTTCCGAGAGGTTGGTGACAGGGGAAGGGGAAAGAGGGTGCCGTCTCTATATGGATGTCGCTTCCATTGAGTTTCGATCAAAAGGATTTCAAAAGTGCAGTGTTGTGCCGGAGCAACGTTGTATGACGGCAAAATGGTTCACGCTTCGGCCGCTGTATAGGCAAATGATCAAGTGTCTGGCCATTGGAGAAAAATATACTTATTTTTAGGCTACATCGATTCAAGTAAAATGTTTGCTTAATCTACCGCTAAAAGCTTATTTATCAAGAAAAGTGGTACAAGTCATAATCACTATCACCATACTTTCCTTTAGCTCCGTGATAAGAAAGTAATATGCACCCAGATGTCTTGTAGGAGTTAAAAATCAAGCTACCCGCTGAAAAATAGAAACTTTTCTTATTGCATGAAAAATTTAACAAGGAAACTTTCTTCCGTCATTGCGTGGATTAGATTGCATAAGTTTGGCCTTCTATTGTTCCTTCCCCGTACACCAGGATTATTTAGGCCGGGACCTAAAGTTTAAAGTAGATGCCAACCATTACGGGCATGTATATTCAGTGCGTCCGTACCCGACAATCAAACCCGGCTCCTATGGATCTGAAAGCCAGAGTGAGCCAGCCGGCTACATTTTGGCCTTACAACTTGTAGAAAGTCTTTTAAAGAACAAGCACGTAACGTGAGAATGTTTTTCAAGTTCTCAAACTTTGTGATATCAGCGTCTTTATGTATATATTGCACTAAATAGACTAATTCACTCTGAGGTTTCTTTAAAAAACGTTAGCTCGTTAAACTCCAGGCTAAAATGTGAAAAGTCGCAAAACAGAGCAATAATATTGATAACCACTAATGTTACCAATGCAAGCGTGAACTGAATGGGAGCTTACTCATCCTAGACACAACTTAAAAAAGCTTTCAAAAGTTTCCGGGTAGTATGGGTCAGTACCTGCTCCATCTGTGTACGTGTATGTGCATAGAAATTTATGAAAAAGATTGGATTTTTATCGCGGGAAGCATAGGTTTAACGGTAGCGTATTGTATGGGATTTGGAAATTATGAGGCATCAGCCAACAAGAAAAGGATGGCTTTTGTTATGATGGTTCGTCAAAAGAACGGGAAACATTCCCTTCAGGCGGTCCCTCGAACATAAGGAAATATTTGTAATGTAAACATAATGAGATGACTGCCCGCCGGTTTATTGTTCTTTTAAAGTGTTTGGCTATTTCAAAGATTCTATTGTTACATTTTCGCACTCCAAAGAATAATTAAGAATAATCTTCGTTAAATTATTTTTGAGTTCGAAAAACAAAAGGGGAAGATTATAACGTATAGGAAATTTTGCTTGCTTGGTGCAAGTACTTCACGGATAACTATGTCACATGTAAATTTCTTTATGGATACTCTATCAGAGATTTACAACTTTTCTAATTAAAAAGATCATTGTCTCGGATCCTTAAAAACTATAAACTACATTTAGAACACATATTACAACTACAGAAATACGATCAAGTATGCATCATGTACTGAACGAACATATGTGTGTCTGTATTACGTATTTTACATTTTTTTCTTGGTTTATTTTATATTGTTTTTTATTTTAAACACTAAAAAAAGTAAAGAGAGATTTGTTATTGCTAAAAATGTCTCGGATCCTTAAAAACTATAAACTACATTTAGAACACATATTATAACTACAGAAATACGATCAAGTATGCATCATGTACTGAACGAACGTATGTGTGTCCGTATTACGTATTTTACATTTTTTTCTTGGTTTATTTTATATTGTTTTTTATTTTAAACACTAAAAAAAGTAAAGAGAGATTTGTTATTGCTAAAAATGTTGCACTGCTATTGTTTTCAACAGAATTCTTTTTAAGCAACTCTTTCTCCGTATGTACTACAGATCAGCTTAAGTGAGGACTGATATGAATTTAGCATCAAATCTTGCAGAAGGTTCAATAAGTATTTTCACTTCCGGTTCTTTTTCCATTTCCCGTTAAAAAAATGTTCCTTTTCTTGAAACATCTATTTTTCAAGATGAGGTAGGGGGTTTACTAAGTATTCTCATATCCAGTTTTTCCCCACTTACTGTTAAAAAAATTTCCTTGAAACATCTATTTCCAAGGATTGGTTACAGATAGAGCTTAGATGATGACTGATATGGATTCAACAGCAAATTTCAGAGTGTCTAGGGTGGTTTCCTAAGGATTTCAACTTTCACTTCTTTTCCACTTTCGGTTCAAAATGTTTCCTCGATTTTTTTCCTTTTTATCAGAATCGGAAATAGATAGAACTTAGATGATGATTGATATGGATGCATCAAATTCTGGAAGGGGTTCTCACTAAAGATTTCCACTTCCGGTTATAGAAATGTCACTTCCAAATAAAAAATTTACTTTAAGTTAAGAAACCACAAGTAAAAAATAAAAAATAATAATTAAATTCAAACAATATCAGTTTCCCAGCAATTCCCAGACCTAACACCTAAGGGATAAGGGAGCGGTCACCAATATTCAATGTGTAGGAAGAATTAAGGCTAGTTTAACTTTAAATTTTTCTATTCAGGGATCATATAGTTGGATTGATTAATTTGGAATAAATCATTGCATTGTGTAAAGAAATAATTAATAATAAATTAATAATAAACACCCCCCTGCATATGAGTACCTTGGACAAATATAAAATGTTAAAGAAAATAAAAAAAATTATATATATATATATATATATATATAATATAGTGAAAGATGGAATAGTGACCGCCTTGGTTTATTGACCACCTGGCTAAAGTAACCATACCATTTTCATTAACCACTGCCATGTTCATAAAGTCCCAAGGGTGGTCACTGTAATCAGATTTCATTATATATATATTGTATATATATATATATATATATATATATATATATATATATATATATATATATATATATATATATATATATATATAAAATAATTATTTTATCTTTCACTTATTTAAATGGAAAAATGCAAAACTTCAGTATTTGAGGAATCACTATTTTGAAATATTCATAAAAATGTGAAATATTTTATATTTGACACTTTCTCAATATATATGTGCTACGAATAAGATTAAATGGTAGAAGGTTCATTCTTGAAATAATGATATTATTATTATAACTTGTTTGCACGATGTGGGAAATAAAACGAAAATTGTATATTGTCTCAGAATTTACTATAATGGCAGGATAAAAATGAAAGATATTTGAGTTATATATATGACCTTTTCGTATCCTTGCTTCAGGGATAATATTTGATCCTCATAATTAAAAGAGCAAGTTAGCCATTCGTAAAAAAATATAGCCTTCTTTTAAACGTAGCAAATACTACGTTGATTTTTAAAAACAAAAAATTTGCTGCTATAATAAGACTCTCAAATTGAAAGAGATTTGACTGGTGATAACCCATCATATAATAGGTTTACCGCAAACTTTTTGGTCCTAAAATTAAGAACTGCCTTGTCGACCGTCTTATCGATCTTTGAAAATTATGAATTAGCCCGAAAGTTCAGACAGTAAAAAGATATCAAAATAGGCAGGCAAAATAGCCAAAGTAAAACGTCAAAATAGGCAACAGAAATAGACATTTATTAAGTGAATAGCGTTTGAAAAAATCCAAATTGTATAGAAATATTAAATTAATTTTACAAAATTATTTATTAGATCACTTGCATATTTTTGCGGTTCAGCGAAATTACTAGATATATTTTTACTTTCCCTGCAATACATGGTAATGCATAGGGAAAGTATTAGAATCGTGCCGAAAATCACAACTCGAGTTTTCGACGGATTTACAGGTTTTGGGACCTCTAGGACACAAAAAAAAACAATTTTTAGCGTGACGTCTGTGTGTGTGTATGTACAGATTTTATTGTTGAGACCCAGACCATCCGACCTACCAGAAAGGTGTAAGGTAACTGTTTGGACGGCCGGGAAGTGCCACCCAATTTAGACCGGAACCCAGTGGGGGAGGCATCTACAGGGACCGTACCCTCCTTCCCCTACCACCAACCTCTCGGAAGGACTTACTGACCCACATGCTTAACATGATCGTACTCCGCGTGAACACGGCGGCAGTTTTGGCAGTAGCTGGAATCGAACCCGGGCCTACCGGGTGCAATTCCAGCGCGCTAACCACTGGGCTACCGCACCCTAATGTACAGATTTTGTATCCACTCTAATTGAAAAACTAATTGACCGAATTTCATATATTTTGGCAGGCAAGTCCCCTGTTGGTGACCCTGATGTTGATTAGATTTTGGTACGATTCGAGATAAAAGGACCCGACTTTTTTTGCGAAATGACCCTCAAAAATTGCCTGTATCCACTCTAGTTGAAAAATTAATAGACCAAATTTTACAAAATTCATTAGATAAATCATTTGTATGTTAACCTGGTGCTGATTAGATTTTGGTACTATTCGGAAAAAAGAATCTGCCTTTTCTCGCGAAATGGCCCGGAAAAATCGTTAAATCTAAAAATAAAAAATTACGTATGCTCAAATATGTATATATCAATTAAATGCTTATTTTATACGTAATTTTTGATGACGAAAAGTATAAGATCAACCACATTGCTCTAGGACGAACCGTTCTCGAGATGTTTTATTTTTTTCGCTACTCCACCTTTGAAAATAAGTCCATCAGTTACCAAATGAAAACGAAAATTGAATTAAAAGTGCAAATTCAGATAAATTTGAAATAATTATGGCGGTTATTTTGTGCAATTAAACTCAATTTTATGAAATATTGAGGAAATAAAGAGAACATGAATATGAGTCTGCAGGGAAAGTCATGTGCTGCCCACATCAGATTTTTTTAATTGTCGGAAGTTAAACTTTGCTTTCTGTTACTTAGAATGTATTGAAAAATAAAAAATGATCGTTCAACTTCCACTTAGGTAATAAGAGCGTATTTGAAACTTATGACATTTGTAAGAACCCATTTTCAATAAAATCTGAATCAGTGTCACCTTCCAGAATTTTAGCAATGTTTTTTGTTTTTTTTTCCCAAGTCATTATTTGTCAAAAATACCTTGCTTGCAATTTTAATTCATGGTGTGACCCTTTTCCGGGAACAGATTCAATTTCATTTGGAAACAATTCCATTTTCCTTACGAACGTTTATGTCAAGGAAAAAAAAAGAATTAGACCAATAATGTCAATATAATATAAATTGAAATCAGTATAAAAGAAATTAGACACCGAAAACATAAAAAGATATCAAAATCTTAAGACATTAAAAACATAAAAACGCATTAAAAACATTTTCTTTAAATATGAGACAAAAGGACAAAAACACATTTTTAAGACATTTTGCCTCAACTTCCGGTCTTTACTTATGTATAGTTATAAGCAACGAAGTACGTTTCGTTATAGCCCAAGCAAGGCATAAAGACAGGTTTATTGTGTATTTTATTTAACCATCACACCATAAGCAATGCATTGATTTTATTGGCGTCATTACCGAATTGGCGTTTATCGTGGAAACATTATCCCGAAATACTGGGATTAGAATTGCTAAAAATCCGGGATTCTGGGATTTATCTCAGTTATTTTAATTTATAACAAAATTATGTTTGGTGATGTCATCCATTTAACGGAGCAACAATTTTTATTTTTAATCAGTTATCCTCATAAAAATTAAATTTGTCATTATATTTCAATACCGTATATTTTTCTCTCTAACTGTTCTGTTTTTTCTATTAAATGAATTGAATAATCAATAGATTTTTAATGTTTAATATTGTCCTCTTTTGATAATTGTATAATTTACAGAGTGACTGCAAAAACAGGCAGCAGAAAAAACACTGTAATACTATAGAAATATTTTTCATTGAAAATTTATACTTTGAAACGTTTTTACAAGTTAATAGCAATATTTGGTTTCGTTAAATATTTGTTTATTTTCTTTACAAAAATTACTGTAGATGAAATGCACTTATTACCTTTTATGCATAAATTTGTATCTGCAATTTGTTCAGTATTATCCATTTAAATTTTCTAGTATATTGTGCCCCCAAAATTCTCTCAATGCGAATTAAACATTGAAATATTGAAATGCAACTCGGCAATATTACAATTTAAAAATCTATAATTGCAAATGTACTACATACAATAACTAACAAGAAACAGTTTGCGAAGAGAAATTACATATTTATTTCTTAAAATACAACTAATAGATAAGCAAAACACTGGGATGAATTTGATGCGAAACTAAAATGTTAATCTCTGACTGTTAAACTAAAATGTTAACTGAAATGTTAATCTCTGATAAACAAAATTATCTTTTTAATTCTTAGTGTAGCTTCTTTTGGTTTTCAAAACAGCTTTAATACGATTTTAGCATAGTCAATCAATTAGTTTTTGGCAATCGTTTTGTGTAATATTGTCCCATTCTCTTTCAAAATGCATCCAAATTTCATTCATAGAGTTTGAAACGCCAGAGTAATATTAAACACGTCTCTAAAGAAGACACCATATGTGTTCAGTCGGATTTAGATTTGGAGACTGTTGAGTCCATTCGAGAACACAAATATTTTTGCAGTAGACGCCGCTTGTTAAAATCACGTCGGGCCCCTGACAATTTAATAACATTAAGCCGTGAATAATAAATCGTTCAAAGAACATTGATGCAATAGAGCAAATTTAGTGAAAATGGATAAAAACATTGAAATACGTACTGAAAGGCCAAGAAAATTAATAATAAATTGGCTACAAATTTTAGTAAAAGTTCTTTTATAAAAGCTTTATATTCGAAGCGTCTTTCATATTTGAACTGGTGGAATCTTGTTCATCAATCTTCTTCTTCTTCTAAATTTTTATCGTATATTATGATTGGATCTGTGTGAGAAAGATATTGGCGGATGTCATACTCTGTCGATACTGCAATTTGAAAGTTTTCATCAATATCCTCCCAAACTTCGAATTCCTCATGATTCGGATTGAGCTCTTAAGTTCAGTTTTTATTTTATTTTCCTTGATTATTTCGTTAAAATTGTAATGCATATTAAAGGTTTTGTGCTTTGATCTTTATTAAAAGGTTGTCTCGCTCTACCCTACACTATTATAACAAATCTCAAAAGGTGTACGTCGATATTATCAGTGTATAAATGAGTGCTAAGCCGATAACGTCATTGTCTTAAAAGAGGTGCACAAGTGCTGAAAGTTAGTAAACATTTCTGTATGAAAAAATGTTGAAGCAGTCGTTAATCTCATAAATAAATTATACATATTTTTCCTCGCGTTATTGAAGAACCTCTAATCTTGTCTTTGGTATCAATCTTCTATAGTTGATCAAAAAAATATTTGTTAGGGACACCCCTCTGCTCGTACAGTCAAACCAAAAGGCATAATCAACTCAGCATATATACTCAAAAAAAAAAAAAATAAAAAATTCAAAGCCATTTGTTCATTTTCAAACCAACATTTTATATTATTATTAATTAGGACTTTTGGATTTGAAAAGAAATATCTTTAGAAAAAGAATGTTGAATTTTTTGTGAAAACTGATTAAACAATGATAAGTATCAATGAAGTCTTCCACATCCAGAAAAATTCTAGCAATTTAGTTAATGACTTGTCCAGCATTCCATTTTTGTGCGCAATCTGGCGGAGTGCCCTGTAAAATTTTCCGCTTTCTCCTTTCTATTCCTTTGTGGGTCTTATTTGTCATTTTAACCTATTTTTCGTCTTGTTGGCTCTCATTTATTCTTGTTCAGACTTGATTTGTCATACGTAGCTTTGCTAGGTGCTCCTTTAACCTTCCTTGAGTCCTTGAGTCCTTGAGAGACTTGATTTGTCTTGTCGGGATATTCCTATGGTGTTTTGGCACACGCCAATCTTGTGTGCGTTACTTCTCGTTTCGGATTGGCTGGGCTATTGTTTTTACTGCTTTCTGATTGGATCTCGCTTAATCCAGGTCTTGAATATATGATCCCCTCTGCGTCCATTCCTCTTTTGGACTTCGGGTTTGTTGGTTCTCTTGCACTGACGAAGGGGATCCAGCGTATCCTCGAACCAGCTGTATGCTGCGTTATAGTGTTATTTGTACTTATTTACGTTGCTTTAGTTTTACTTATCCTTCGCACAAAATGTATTTTACTTATTAATTAAGCAATGGTTCAATCTCAGATGTGTAAAATTATAGCTCATGCCTTCCAGTAGATCTGAGATTAGTAACTATGGGAAACCAACACAGCAAGATCAAGATGTTCAATCGCGTATTTCGGGAGACACAATCGATTGCATTGATCCAATTTGTGCAATCGTAATGTCTATCATTAGCTGTGGCTTCCCTGGCGTGGTAGGTTGTATAATGGGACGCAGTGGCCTATGTGACCGCTTATATCGAGAGTGCTTGCAGTACAGAGCCGTAGTTGATTATATTTCTCAGATTTAAGCAATCATGGTGTCTATTGTTAGTCGTCACTAACCGCATGGTGTAGTGCAGCGGCATGTACGCCTGAGTATATCCAAGGCGCTGCGGGGGGGGGGGGGGCAGATTTATATTAAAACGGTATTAAGAAGGAAAATATATTTTCATTGAAGTTATTTTATTTTCAATTTATTACGAGTTACAAAGGCGAGGAAAGAAATGAGTATTTTCGGTACTAGCGGTCCTGTTTCAGCAATTTAGGTGTCTACCGTTAGACATTACTGCTAAAAATATTACAAAAATGTCACCGCTCCACTAGTATATTACATAAAAGGTTAATTTTCTTGTAAGTAACTCATCATGCCCCAGACTCTTTATTTTTAAGTCTTACTTTTTAGTAGTTTCTATCCCAGTCGTCTGTATTGCACAAACCTGATGTTTATAGGTTTTATGCTTTTGTAAAATGGCTGCTAAAATTGTAGTGTGTAAAAGGAGTGCCATTTCCCCACAAATGCAAGCATATGTATTTCTTTTCTGTTTTATGCAAAAATGTTGGGATTAGAGATGGCTACCTATAAAGTTTGCCTGCAGTAATTACTTCGTACAGCACGTGTTACTTTTTAATGCATTACAAAATCACAAAATCTGTTAGTCACTCAACTAGCCCTAATTAAGCTTAATAAATCAGAGATAATGTACATAAATTGGTTGAGCTGGTTTCGAGTTAGACAGGTAGACAGAACCGGGTTTTGATCAGAGGGTAACTATAGTGGATAAAAATGTATGTCAGGGTATGGCCTGGGACTCATCCTCATTGGCTGAAAATGTTTCATTTAAATCGGCCAGGCATTTCAAGAGATATCTAATTTATAAGCGTTTTTCTGAATGTACCCTTATATGTATTAAATGCCGGTGATATTTGTTTTACTTTTCAAATAAAAACACCATAACATTAATACATATTCCCTAAAATATTTTTTTCATTTTTCTCTACAATTCTAATTTTTTCTATGTTTATGTAACTTTAAAGTGCAAGGTGTGTTAGTGTGTGCGTATTAATATTACCTAGAATTTTTTTTATTCTTAATTGTTTGCACGTGTGAAAGTTCGAATCTTTTTCAATTTGTTTCCAATTTCTTAGTATCAATTATACTTATTTCCACTTCATTTGCAGTGGTACGTTATTATCGACAGTAACACTATTATTTTCTATATTTGGTAACCATCAGCTATATATATATACATATACATATATATATTTCTTTTTTTCTCTAGGGAAGTGGTGACGAGTGTTCCATTGCTTCGACTTTCTTAAAAATGAAAGATATAACAGAGCTAACCTCTCCTTATGCTTAACTCGTTATGCCAGGAAGTACTACTTTCTTTACGGCAACTACTAGCGAGGAAGTTATCGCCAAACCACAGCAAAATATGATGGGAACGCGACAACCACCACCAGTTACTCCAAGGACCACAAGTATATCAATACAACCGTGGCAGCCAACAACCTCCGGTGACGATGGTAGCTATGGGGACGAGCGATATGCCAGATCTGCTTCCACAGACAGTTTAGAAAGTAGCGGTAGCAGCAGCTCAGGAAGCGGCAGCACCAATAGAATTGCTGATGTAACAACTGTGGAATACATCCCAACAAGGTCTGTTGGGAAGACACCAAAACTGCCATCGCACAATCCGCTTCAGTTCGTTAAAGTGAATTCTCCCTTGTATAAAAAGGTAATTTTTTCATAAATATTTTATAAATTGAATTATCAGCATACAATTGTTTAAACACAATATTTTCACTTGCAAATAAAATGTATAAAATTCAGTTAACACTTCCGCACACAAGTAGGGTAGGCTGGGATTTTCTGACCAGCTTTGGATATGGATTATTTTTTTATAATTTTGCTGTTCAAAATTATTTAGAAATTCTTGGTGTAATTGATAATCAGGCATATATATATTTTTTAATTTAGTTAAACATCCTACTGATTTTGTACAAGATAAAAATAAGTACAAATTATATACTTATGGTGGAAATAAGTCAAATCACAAGGTGAGTTGCTTATATATTGGAGTAAATTGACTAACGAAAAAAAAATTATTCGGGTATATATCTAGGCAAATAAGACCACAACTGATCCAGACAGACGGTCGCAGCAGAGCTCTTGAGGAAATAATTCAACTGGCCAATTGTAATTGACTCGGCCTCTGGAGATTAAAAATGTGAGCTCATCTTCTGCGAATGATGAAACGAAAGAGGTTTGGCGCAAATTTTAGCCCAAAGGCTTTCCAATAGACAACATACGGGGTGAGACAGCACAGTGGTTAACGCGCGGGGATTGGACTAGGACGACCTGAGTTCGATTCTCGGTCTACTCAAACGGGATCCGTAAGTCTTTCGGAGAGGTTGGTGGTAGGGGAAGGAAAGTATGGTCCCTGTGGATGCCACCCCCATTCGGTTCGGGTCTAAATTTCCGACCGTCCAAACACATGCCTAACCCTTTCTGGTAGGTCGGATGGTCTGAGTCGAAGAAGAATAGACAACATACACAAGAGAGTTTGAAGTTCGCACTCAATCACAGGTTTCCATAGAAG
The DNA here is from genome assembly GCA_951213105.1 of Amaurobius ferox. NCBI lineage: Eukaryota > Metazoa > Arthropoda > Arachnida > Araneae > Amaurobiidae > Amaurobius > Amaurobius ferox. Next base: position 132,712,859 of record OX578133.1, on the reverse strand, counting down.
TTGCAGATACTTTTCATCTAAAGTAGATTGATACTCAAAACCAAAAATAGAAAAAATCTCTAAATTGCCCCGATCCTGCTGAAAGCCGCCTCCCCCCCTCCCCCCCCCCCCACACACTCACTCACCTGTGGTGGAAAGCTGAATCTGAAGTAATAACGACTGCATAGTGTAGGTAAATTCACTATTTGCATTTTTTGCTCCACGCGCTTTATGAAAATTAACATACTCCCTGGGCAACAAACATTAACGGTTCTTTATGCATTTTTAGGTTATTGCGAGGGTCTAACTAATGAATTTACTGCAGCAATTCTCCAATCTTGCATAATAAAGGAAAATGTGTGTGAATAGTTGTAAAGGAAAATGTGTGTAAATAGTTGTAATGCCATTAAATTTGGTACACAGGTATTTCAGGACACGGGACGGTGTACCTCGGCATTATTTTTTTTTAAATGTCGAATTAGATTTTTAGTTACTTTATGTTTTAACATATTCACACTAATTGGTCCCTTAGCGGCCGAAAATATTATCACAGAGTTTCCATCTTGACACCATCGGAAAGAGCGGAGAACGTTCTTTCTAACGATGTTTGAATCGAATCCGTAGGGTAATTTCCTCATATTTATTTATTTTTATAAATACATCGAAATTTGCATTTTTTACGTTATCCAATATATCGTCGCATCCGGAAAATTAAAATTAGCACAATTCTATAATTTGCCTGAGAGTTCCGCATATATCTTAGCATATTAATAAAGAAAACATCTTTCGATTTCACAAGTAATTTTAATGTTGACGATTTATTAAGCCAGCAAACCTGTAAGATTTTTGATGCCAAGGGATTTCTACCACAGACTAGGAAGTAGATTTTCTTTCGCTTTAATTTCAGCGGCTGTTTTTAACACTTTACAGCCTAGTTGAGAAGTGTTTATGACTTTGTTCATTCTGTCTGTCTGTCCGTTCGCACGATAACTGCCGTAAAAGTGACTGAAACATACAAAATGAAATTTCAGTATGTTTTTGAGATGGTCTGTGGGACATATGGGAATGTAAATGAATAATATCACCCAATTAGTTTTAGATTGAACCCGGGTTGAAAAAATGGAATACATTGAACCCCATGGGACCTAATTTTTTAAACATTTTTTAAGCAAAGTTAAAATTCACAAATTGTTTCGAAAATTTTAGAAAATATTCAAATTATCCCATAAAATATGTAAAAAAAAAAAAGTCGGCAAAATATGTTCGATAGTTTTTTAAATAAAAATTAAAATAATAATGACATCCATTGAATATGAAGAGATCACGTGACCCACTTCAAAATAAAATATGGCATCCATCTTTTTTTACCAGAGTAGAAATCGTGATTTTTAAAATTCTTTTAAATTTATAATAAGTATTGCATCCGTCCTAAAACAGCATTATTTTTGCGTATTTTATGTGCATCTTTATTCTGCACCAGCGCAATTACAATATTTTTTATTTTAAATGATCATCAAAATTTGATTATTTCTATAACGAAGCCTAATTTTAATGGATGCCGAAAGTAAATAAGTGATTGTATAAGAATTTCTAAATTATTTTCATGCAAAATTATTTAACTCTGGAGTCTGGAATAAAAGTGTATGAATGAAATATTCACTTATTTTACAAAGAGGGCCAGATGATTAATATTTCGATGACGTCAGTTGAATAAAGTTCATTTTTTTCCGATGAAGTGTGAAGTTTTCAAGTAAAATAAATTACTGTAGTTCTGTGATAATTAAAACAAGAAAGATCAATCATGCATAAAACATTGATTATGAAACACTTTCCAACTGAAATGCAATCCGCTGAATATATCGCATCTCTAAAATGCGATACATTCATTGGTGATATTTTTTTTAATTATCATAGAACTACAAAAATTTATTTAACTTGAAAACTTAAAACTTCATCGAAAAAAAATGAACTTTATTCAAATGACGTCATTGAAATATAAATCGTGTGGCTCTCTATGTAAAATCAGCGAATATTTTATTCGTACACCTTTATTGCAGACTCCAGATTTAAATAATTTTGCTTGAAAAAAATTCAGCAGTTCTTAAGCAACTCATGTTACAATGACTTGTTTACATTCTGCATCCATTAAAATTAGGCTTCGTTGTAGAAATAATCAAAGTTTGATGATCATTTAAACTCAAAAATATTGAAATTGCTTTAGCGCAGAATATAGATGCTCAGAAAATACACAAAAATACATCTGTTTTAGGACGGATGCAACACTAAATATAAATTTAAAAGAACTTTAAAAATCACGATTTTTACTCTGACGTGATATCTTCATATTATATGGGTGTAATTATTATTTTAATTTTTATTTAAAAATCTACCGAACATATTTTGCTGAAATTTGTTTTATATATTTTATGGAATAATTTGAATATTTTCTAAAATTTTCGAAGCAATTTGTGAATTTTAACTTCGCTTAAAAAATGTTTGAAAAATTAGGTCTCATAGGATTCAATGTATTTCATTTTTTCAACCCGGGTTCAATCCAAAACCAATTGGTTGATATTACATTCCCATATGTCATTTACATTCCCATTATTACATATTGGTTGATTTACATTCCCATATGTCCCACAGACCGTCTCAACAACATACTAAAATTTCATTTTGATTAAGATCATTAATCAAGATAAAAATCATTTTTACGGCAATTATGATGCGAACGGACAGACAGACAGACAGACAGAATGACCAAAGTCATAAACACTTTTCAACTATGTTGTAAAGTGTTAAAAATGTCACCGCTGAATGTATCGCATTTTAGAAATGTTTAAATAAAATTGCATTTCAGTTGGAAAGTGTTTCATAATCAATTCTTTATGCATAATTGATCTTTCTTATTTATTTATTTATGTATTTATTTTTTTGCGTAGTTTCGCGGGATTGGAGACATTTTAAAAGTAGGGAGAGGAAGGAGATCATTTTGGGATATATTCGTATCATGCACGTTTTTTTTTTCGCGTTTTCATGAGAGGTCAAAATGGATTTTGTTGTATTTATAACTAGTGAGCGCTGCTTTTTTGGGACTCGAGCAACGCCGGATAATTTGTTCTAGTTGAGTAATATGCTCTTTTAAATGATTGTAAATATAAATATACGCAAGACAGTAATAATTAATATGTAATTTACCGGTAAATTTGGTGTATTTTATAATCCTATCTTGCCTTGCATATATTTCTTTTTGATCCTACATATGCAATCATAAGATAAGAAAAATTTGAGCAACGTATAAAAGTACAACTTATACAATAATGCAGCTTACAGCTGTTTCAAGGATACGCTGTATCTTCTTCGTCAGTGAAAGAGAACCAGCAAACCCGAAGTCCAAATGAGAAATGGGCACAGAAGGAAGAAGCAGATTTTTCTTTTGGACTTTGGGTTTGTTAGCTTGACTGTTCTTCATGCTGCTTTCTGATTGGCTCTCTCTTAATCCAGGTCTTGGGTATATAAACCCCTTTGCTTCTTTCTTCTGCGTCCTTTCTGAAATCAAATCTACCTAGGAACAAGGGCCCTATGGATTGTATCTCTATGATATTCAGTGCAGTTCAGGTGCTCCTTGCGTAGGTCGCCTTGTTCTGCCCTGTTACTTTCATTGTTCTGAAATTATTTTTTTGTATCACCTTTTCCTCTGGGAACTCTCAAAGTGCTTATCTAATACTATGTGCACCTTATTCCTACTACATCCATTGCCTAGGCAAGTCTTAACCATGATCAAAGCTGATGAATCATCATCCCGGAGATACAGCACTCAGTGCTAGGCGCTCCAAATTGGTGTCAAACACGATTAGTCTCTCTCTCTTCTGCGTCCATTCCTCTTTCTGACTTCGGGTTTATTGGTTCTCTTGCACTGACGAAGGGAATTCAGCGTATCCTCGAAACAGCTGTATGCTGCTGTATGTCTCATCGCGCGTCAAGAAAGAGTACTATTTTTTCCCGCAGTTTTTGTTTTACAGATGAATCAGTCAAAATAGAAACTGATCTCCTTTTCCTGTCTTTCCTAGCATGTTTTTAGTCCCGTTGTTGGGAATGGCCTTAATTGTTCGGAACTGAAACCAGTGTTCCTTTCAGGACCTTATGATCGGGGGGACGAATGAAATTTTAGGGGGGGGGGGTAAGCAAGTTTTCTATTTGCATTATATAAGTATATCTAAATGCTGTGTGACATAAATCGAAATTAGGTTAACATAAAATGTCTCCGGGGGGGGGGGGGGTGCTGCGAATACTCGCACTGATACTCGTAGAAATATTTGGAGGTATGCCAGTAAGAAACACTTGCCGAAACAGAGTGCTCTGAATTCCTCGAAAATTATTGTGTTTTCACTTAGTCAACTAACCTAACCCGTAAGTCTAGTCATTAATCCTCGCTAGCCTTGTTGAAACCCGAAGCGTGCCCAGTAGAACGCTGACAGAAATTCAAACACATAATAAGCCTTAAAAAAAAAACAGCTAACGAAGCACACTTTGTCGTCACACATCTTTGACGTCCGCTGATGTACTAATAAACTGTTTGTATAGCAGCAGAAAATAATAAACTTTCTGCACAGCAACAAAAAAAAAAATCTGATGTGGGCAGCACATGACTTTCCTTATATAATGCAATGAATTTGAATATATAATGCAATGAATAATTCCTTATATAAATGCAATGAATTTAATTGATGAAAAGTTCCACGGTACAGTGTTTAGGTTAACATAAAATGTCTACGTTGAATTGTACATTTGGTGCTTTTCCGGATTACAACATGCAGTACTATTTCAAAGTGCCCAATTAACTTATATTTCACGCTACTCTAAATTAACAAGTATTGATTGATAGCATCCTCAATAAGCAATATAGTCTATATATCAAAATATTTGAATAATTAATTCATCAATTAGGCGTCATTTTCATTAACTTTGAGGATATTTTTGTTAATCTCGGGCGAAATTTCGCCAAGATGGTAATATTCTGCTAGATTATTCGTCAAGTTCGCCAAATGTTACAGATAAACGAAGAGAAGAGCATTTCTTATATACTAGAAGGTATGCCTGTCATACGACGGAATTCAAAATTTGCAAATCATTACCTCCGATTTAGAGTCATTTTTTTTCAATTTGACTACATTTTCCTTACTTTGGCAACATTTAAGAAGTCGCCAAGTTGCCGACATCGTGCCAAAATTTTCTCCTAGCGTTACGGATGGACGGAGAAATGACTTATTCTTATACTTTCTTATGTTCTTTCCAAGATAATGAATTTTCATCAATTCGTCATTTTCATTGATTTAGTGTCATTTTTACTAATTTAGCGACATTTCCGTCAATTTGGCAACATTTAAAATAGTCGCCAAGTTGGCGATATTTCGCCAAGTTCGTCGCTAAAATTTCGCCAAGCGTTATGGACGAGAAATAGGTTATTCTTATAGTAGGTAAATGACTATTGGCATCCAAATAAAAAACTAGTTCCCGAAGTATCTTCTCTCGTGAATGGAACGTGCTAGATCCACGAAAATGATATTCATAAATTTATCGCATAATATTACATATGAAAAGTTAACATATTTTACAATACTTAAATTTGTTTTTAATTTTATGTGTTTTTTGATAAATTTATTTGAGAAATGTTGAAGACCCAGACCGACCGGCTCGTCAGCAAGGACATGAGCAACGGAATTGAGAAATGTGTAATATCTCGAGAACGGTTCATACTAGCGTTTTAAAGTTTGTGTCAATCGTTTTATAATGAAAAATTACATAAGAAATTATTATTTATGTAACGTTGTTGAAGGCTTTGATTTTTTGACGATTTTTTCAATATTTCATTCGAAAATTTAGAAGTGTTCTGAACATCAATTGCGTTTAAAAACAGTAGGGTTTCAGTATTCACAGAATGTAATTTTTGTACCAAATTTCGTTCGAATCTCTCTATTCGTTCATGAGATATCATCTCCACAGGCTCTCTCTCACACACACACACACACAGACATTACCTCAAAAACGTTCGATTTGTATTCAGAGATGCTTCAAACGTGCTCTCCCGTCGAAAACTCGAATTCGAATTTTAGACCCCGTCATAATACTGTCCTTATACGTCATACTATGTATATAAGGAAAGTAATAAAAGATCTACCCCTTGTTATTCATGCAAAAATTTTCCTTCAAACATCTATTTCTCAGTATTGGTTATAAATAGAGCGCAGATAATATGGATTAAGCATTGAATTCTGGAGGGATTTACTAAGGATTTCCACTTCCGCTCCAAAAAAAATCCTTGAATCGTATATTTCAGAAGATCGGCTACAGATAGAACTTAAATGATGATTGATATGGATTCAGCATCGAATTACAGAGAGAGTAGGAGCTAAGGATTTCCATGACACTTCCTATTTTACCGGAAATTCGTATGACTGTATATACTCGTATGAAATAAGTATGCAAAAGAGAGTAAAAATGCTTAATAGTTGCTTCAAAATTGAAGTGTACACACGATTTGCCACTAAAGGTTCCTTTCTAAATTTCTTGTTCTAATTGCAGGCTGAACAGCAAATAAAAATCACCAAAGAAGTCAAAATAACCAGAGAAGCATTAAAAGAAGGCGAAGAGGAATGGCAGTCCGTAAGTATTTGATTTGTATTAGAATCCACGGGAAATCAAGAAATTTCATATTTGCTCCTTAATCAAATCATTATATTAGCAAGAAAAGTTAAACATGTCAGAAATGATCGTTTCACAGTACATTTTATATTTGAAATAAAATACCTTATTTCTATTAAATTGACAAGAGAGTAGGTGAAACTTTTGTTTACAAATGCGATTTGCATTATGTACAAATATTTCGCATTGCTTACACATGCGAATTGACACAAGCATTTATTTTCAACATTTCATTTTCAACATTCAAAATGATCCTTTCGCTCACTCTATGCACCCAGCTGACTAAATAACTCCAGTTGCCTTCTATGGGCCGGATAGACCAGTGGTTAATTCACGGGTATTGCACTCGAAGGACTCGAGTTCGTTTCTCGACGCTACCCAAACTACCCCCGTCTCTACGCAAAGTACGAGTACGTTAACTCTGTGGGTTCAAAACTCCTTTCGAGAGGTTGGTGGTAGCGAAAGGAGGGTATGGTTCCTGTGGATGTCGCCCCCACTGGGGTCCGGTCTGAATTGAGTGGCACTGCCCAAACAGATACTTTTCACCTTTGGGTAGGTCGGACGATCTGGGTCGAAAAAGTTACCTTCCATGATGAAGAGTTTAACAATAAAAATTGTATTGAAGTTGTCTTGACTTGGTTATAAGTGCTTTAACTAAAGGACTCATTGGAGCATACAACCAAGATGTTAAGACAGTAAGTCTTTTTTCGGTGGAAAGGTATTAAGAAAGAAGTAATAAAAGGAAAAGTAAGAAATATCTCACCTGTATGGAAACCAAAATCATATCATAATTATTATTCAAATTCCGTCACGATTCTTAAGCCGGCAAAGCGGAATAACTGACCTTATTAGTCACCTATTGCTATATTATGTTACAAATAACATGATATATTAAATACTTTATGGTCGTATCTGACCGTATCAGTCATCACAAAGGTTCACAACATTGCTACACTTAGCGCTTAAAAGCATGAAATCGGTCCGTAGGTGCTGGTAACTGTACTATGAGCTCGAATCCGCCTGTTTGTTCTATTATGTTAAGAATGACATGATATATAAAATATTTTATGATCGTAACTGAATCCTTTCAAATTACAGAATTTGGATAACTGGAAATCTCGGCGAAGAAAAGTTTCTGAAAAAGTTATTCAGCGCGCAGAAGAAATGCGACAAATTGAGGCTGAAGAACAACTTAGACAAGATCAAACTCTCCTGCAGCAAAAGAAAATCAAGAAATTTTCAGAGATTGTGGAGAAAAAGTAAGTTCAGCAATACTTTGTGTACAGATTTTGCAATAATGTAACAAGAAAATTCAAGACCTTCATATTTCACTGTAAAACATTTGCAAGCAAGTATGTTACTGAAAATCTCGGGAGAATGAGTTGTCCGTAAAGGAGAGTAAGATTCCTGATAGTTATAATATATATATATATACATGCTGGCCATAAAATAACTTTCCCTGTTTGGAGGCGTTTGCATGGGGAAGTCGCCGATATGGGGAGATTTTGGCGCTGTCGGAACCGAAAACGAGTGAATAATTACAATGAACACGCGCAAAATGTAGTATGCAGAATTTCAATAATGTTTTAGTAATAAAAAATGAACATACCATACAGTTATGAATGAATTTATTTTCATAAATTCCAACTCCAATTTAAACACCAAACAGGGAAAGTTATTTTATGGCCACCCTGTATATATATATATATATATATATATATACAGGGTGGCCATAAAATAACTTTATATATATATATATATATACAGGGTGGCCATAAAATAACTTTATATATATATATATATACGTAGTATATACAAAAATAACGTTTCGGCAGAAGATAATTAGCTGAATATTTCAGAAATGAAACTAGAATTTTCATGAAATCCTGTAATTGTGGCTTTTCTTATCAGTTTGCCGAAATTATCAACTAGTAGCTGAAAACAAAAACAAGAAAGATCAATCATGCATAAAGCACTGATTATGAAACACTTTCCAACTTCAATGCAATTTTATTTAAACATCTCTAAACTTCGATACATTCCTCGGTAATATTTTAAAAATTATCACAATACCACATTAATTTATTATATTTGAAAACTTCATCGAAAACAAATGAAATTTATTTCAATGACGTCATCGAAATATAACACGCCTGGCTCTCTCTATTAAAGCAGCATTTCATTCATCAACATTTTTCCATTCATTTCATTCTTCACAATACTGTAATAATTTCTTTTATTTAAAAACTTGAGACCATGGAGGTACAAGTAATTAAACTCTATGCTTAAAACTTAATCGAAAAAATCGTCGTTCTCTCTGTAAAATCAATGAATATTTCATTCATATCAGCTATATTACAGACTCCATGAGCTAAATAATTTTGCGTTAAAGAAATGCAGCAATTCTTATACAACTCATTCTACATATTTTGCTGTTTACATTTTCCATAAGTGAAAAATAGGCTTCGTTGTAGAAATAATCAAATTTGGATGATCATTTAAACTCAAATATATTGTAATTGCATTGTTTCGGTATGTAGATGCACAGAATTTAAACAAAAATAAAGCGGTTTTAGGATGGATACAATACCAAATATGAATTAAAAAGAACTTTAAAAATCACGATTTTGACACAAGATGGATGCCATATTTTATTTTGAAGTGAGTCACGTGATCTCTTCATATAACGGTCACGTGATCGCTTCATATAAAAGGTGTAATTATTTTAATTTTTATTTAAAGAACTACTGAATATATTTTGCTGAAATTCTTTTTATATATTTTATGGGATAACTTGAATATTTTATAAAACTTTCGAAGCAATTTGTGAATTTTAAATCCGCTTAAAAAATATTTGAAAAATTAGGTCCCATAGGGTTCAACGCATTTCATTTTTTCAACCCGGGCTCAATTTAAAACTAATTGTGTGATATTATTCATTTATATTCTCATAGATCCCATAGACTGTCTGAACAACATAATAAAATTTCATTTTGATAAAGTGATTTCTACGGCAGTTATCGTGCTAACGGACAGACAGACAGACAGACAGAATGAACAAAGTCATAAACACTTTTCAACTTTGTTGTAAAGTGTTAATGAGCAAAGGTTGCAGAATGTTTCACAGTGGCTTAGATTACAGATGACCCATATTTAGTTTTCTAAAATAATTCTGAGCTTTTGCAATTCTTATTTTGATTTCTTCATCTGTTCCACCCTCCTTGTTTACCAGTACTTCAAGGTAAGTAAAGCTATTTACGTCTTCAATAGGTTCATCGTCCAGTTTTACATGCTATATCGTTGCTGCGTAATTCGTTGATAATATTTCTACTAAAGTGTTGAAATCTCACAAAAAAACCGCATCATGGTAAAAATACTCCAAGCGCAAAACCAAATACCTCCTTCCAAAAGAGTTATGAAATATCGAAATGGTTTGCGCCAAGTCTTCACAGGACCGGAACAAAAACTGGTGTGTAATGTCTGTGAATGAAAAATAAATTATATTTTAACTAATCATCTAAAAAGATTCTCTTAAAGGCTCCATAGCAGGGTGCGGGGGAATGGGGGGGGGGGCAATGGCGCACCTAAATGACGAGCTGCCGAATAAGGATAGAATGAAACGAATCGCATTTCTTTGCTTTGGTAAACCATCGAGTTGAATCGAATAGGATTCGGAATGGTTGTAAGAGCAGGTGTGTCATACAGGGTTCCTAGGAAAATCCTTAGCACTTTGTAAGGAAATATATTCGTAAGGAAATAACTTTGTAAGGAAAAGGCCACGAGTGTGTAAGCCAGGTTGATCTTATAATAAAATGACCATGTCCGATCAAATAGAAGTGATTGTAGAACCCGCTAGTGGAGAATTTAAAAAGACAGATTAAAATATCTATGCAACAAAGTGAGATAGAAGAAAAATGCCAATTATGAAATTGTAGAATACCATCTAATGAGTAGGAATAGACAATAAAACTATTACTGAAGGCGTTTATTGTCAAATAAAGCACAATGTGGGTATTGATGAATAGCTATTCTATTCAGAAATGCTAAAATAAACAACACTTGCATGCACGATGTACAGGCTGTTCAAAATGCCCTCCCTCAGAAACAATTCACATTTAATTTCGAGAAAGAATATAACCGAGAAAGAATATAATAATACTTTTTACAAGCACTGCAGGTGTCACCGTATCCTGATGATCACCATGGGTCCTGATAATACGACTTTTTTGACAGATAGATATTTCTCTAGTAGCATTTAATATTGGTCCAAATTGGACCAATATTGTATATCTTGGCATTACATTGGAAATATTTCCAATGTAATCCCAATATTGAGCAAATATTGGGGTTACATTGGCCTCCAATATTGGCTAAATATTTCCATTACAATGTTACGCCAATATTGGTGTTACATTGGAAATATTTCCAATGAAACGCCAATATTAGCGTAATATTGTCCCAAAATTTTAGGCCAATATTGGGCCAATTCCGTCAAAATGTGCACGTTTTCATATTGGTCCAAGTATTTCCAATTTTGACTGACAATATCGGACCAATATTGAATTGCTACCAGGGTTATTGCCTTCCAGATATACGTTTCATGCGTTCCTAGTGTTGATTCCAACTAATTAGAAAATGCTCTGTAATTTTGTTAATGGATATTTTAGTTTATCTTGCTTTGTTGCCGAGTTCGTTATATTAACTACAGTGATCTCTCACTCATACGCGCTCTCTTTTATGCGCGTTTTTTCCGCGGTCCCGGCCAGGGATATAGGAAAACAATGATAACTCTTATTCATTTATGCGCCGCACTAAAAAAGCATCTGTCACTTATGCGCGTCGCAAAAATAAAAAATTCTCAGTTCAAAAAGTAGGTTCCTCAAGTAGTCAGGTGTTGCTTATCGCAAGAATTTTACCCTTTTTGTTCTGCTTCTAAGAATGCATCCCCTTGCCCTTCCCCTATTGTTCAGATTCCAGGAACACATCCCTCTACCTTATACACAGGGGTGTACGTGTGTGTGTGTGTGTGGGGGGGGGGGGTATTGTGATTGACGTCAGTAAAAGTCGCAGCCAATTAGAAAGGTTAGAACGGTACGTACCACGTGACATTGATCGCTAACGAAAGAACAATTTTTGGCGTTTTGGTTAGATGGTTACTTTTTAAAATGGCGAAAAGAACGAAATTGTCGCTTTCGTTTAAAATGGATGTTATTAAAAAATTCGAAGAAAATCCTTGCACCTCGAAAAAAGCTTTAGCGGAGCATTTTAATGTCCCAGAATCGACATTGAGAGAGATTTTTAAAAATCGGGAGGCGATAATAGTAGCTCATCGAGAGTGTGGAATTCAGTCGAAGAAAAGAAGCAGAATTCAAGGCGGAAAGTACGAAGAATTTGAGAAATTGGATCTGAGTGTCATTCGTTGTGTTGTTGTTGTTGAAACCCAGACCGTCCGACCTACCAGAAAGGTGTAAGGTAACAGTTTGGACGGCCGGGAAGTGCCACCCAATTTAGACCGGAACCCAGTGGGGGAGGCATCCACAGGGACCGTACCCTCCTTCCCCTACCACCAACCTCTCGGAAGGACATACGGACCTACATGTTTAACGTGATCAAACTCCGCATGAACACGGCGGCAGTTGGGGCAGCGTGCAAATCCAGTGCGCAAACCACCGAGCTGCCGCGCCCGAAATGTGTCAACAGCACGCGGTGTTCCCAGGTGGTCACCCACCCAAATACTAACGGCACCCGATGCTGCTTGACTTCGGTGATCTAACGAGAACCGGTGTTTTCAGAACAGTAGGGCCGTTGGCATTGTCATTCGTGAAAGTGCACTACAGAACAACTTTAATCCGTCGACTTCTGGCTACTTTAGAAACAGAACGTGCAACGAAAGACGAATTGAAGCAAGTTACCGTCCTTGATGCAATTCATATGTTGTGCTCATCATGGAGAAACATCACTGACAAGTTAATTAAAAGCTGCTTTAAGAAAGCAGGATTTTCGTTTCCAGTAGAAAATGAATGCGAGAAGCAAGAAAATGAAAGTGAAAATGACATAAAGGAAATGAAGGAACTTTTTCACGTCTTGATGAACTTGAAAAGACTCTTTTTAACACTTTACAACAAAGTTGAAAAGTGTTTATGACTTTGTTCATTCTGTCTATCTGTCTGTTCGTTAGCACGATAACTGCCGTAAAAATGACTTAATCAAAATGAAATTTTAGTATGTTGTTCAGACGGTCTGTAAAACCTATGTGAATGCACATGAATAATATCACCCAATTAGTTTTGGATTGAACCCGGGTTGAAAAAATGAAATACATTGAACCCTATGGGACCTAATTTTTCAAACATTTTTTAAGCGGATTTAAAATTCACAAATTGCCTCGAAAATTTTAGGTAATATTCAAATTATTCCATAAAATATATAAAAATATATTCAGTAGTTTTTAAATAAAAATTAAAATAATAATTACACCTCTTATATGCAGCGATCACGTGACCATGATATGAAAAGATCACGTGATCCACTTCAAAATGAAATATGGCATCCATCTTGTGTCAAAATCGTGATTTTTAAAGTTCTTTTTAATTCATATTGAGCGTTGTATCCGTCCTAAAACCGCTTTATTTTTGCTTAAATTCTGTGCATCTACATACTGAAACAACGCAATTACAATATATTTGAGTTTAAATGATCATCCAAATTTGATTATTTCTACAACGAAGCCTATTTTTCACTTATGTAAAATGTAAACAGCAAAATATGCAGAATGAGTTGTATAAGAATTGCTGTATTTCTTTAACGCAAACTTATTTAGCTCGGAGTCTGCATAGCTGATATGAATGAAATATTCATTGATTTTACAGAGAGAAGGACGATTTTTTTCGATGAAGTTTTAAGCATAGAGTTTAATTACTTGTAGCTCCACGGTCTTAAGTTTTTAAATAAAATAAATTATTTTAGTACTGTTGTTGTGATACAACCATTCAAAAGACTTATTTAAGGAAAACAAAATCAATTGAACGATCATATCTCAACACCTGATTGGGTCGGACACTCACATACAATAAAAGGGAAATTAATTATTAATACTTAATGTAATGGGACCGTATAGTGGGGAATAAATTTTAGAATATAATATCAATGCGTTGTGTTATTTAAAATATTAAACCATACTTGTATGTGAGCGCCTTAAAATTACTTACTTGTAATTAATGAATAGTGTAAGGTGTCACATAATTAATGCTGAAAACACTTCAGCAAGCGGATGAATAAAATCACACATTTTCATCATGGTAATGACCACAATCTAAAGTCCTTTTTCACTATACTCAACTTTCAATATCTCATGAGATTGGATTGAGGACAGAACCTACAAGTAATAGCTGATCACCAGAATCGAACGAAATGCAAAGTGTAACACAGCACAAAGAAATACCAATATGCATTTTTGTTGTATAATAAGTTTCACTGCGTATAAATAAAGAAATGACTAGTATTTCAATCTTCATGATGATTTACATACTCAGTTCTATATCTGAGAACAATTCTTTTAGAATAATCCACTAAAGACAGGTGAAAGAAGGTTATAATAATTATGTCGAATCAATTATCAACATGTCGATCACTCCACAATTCAAATCTGCATACCAATAGACAATAGATGAATTTCACTGAAATTGTCCACAGAGGCAAAACACTGCCGTCAAATTGAGAAAATAAATAAGATTTATTTAACTTGATTCAACTTATTTATTAATTAGTAATCAATAAAATATTTGATGTAGTAATCCATTTACAAGAAATCCACTTTAGAATAGCAAATTACTGTATTCACACTTTCTATACATTCCACAGAAATCAGACTTGATTCATGACATATGTCCAAAAAACAAATATATATAATTTACATTTTTTTTTAGACATAAATAATTTCATCTTCAGTGCTTAAAACTTAATGAATAGTAAAAAAGAAAATGGCAAAGCAAAGGGCCAAGGCCCCTTTGCCTACGAGAATACAATAACCTTCACATGCAAGAAATTTTAGAGAGAAGAGAATGGCTCAGCACTTATTGCACCGAGGAAGAATTTCCCGCCTAACTTGGCACGCTGTGATTGGCTGAAGCCACACACACCGTTGCCATGCCAGATAAACCAAACTTCTGTTCAACCAGAGAGGTCAAGTGAGACAGAAGAAAACAAGTTTCCGTGTCTCGCCTGAAACGAGATCTACCAATTGAAAAGGTGTGCGCGTATCAAGTCATTTTTAAAAAGGGCGTACACTGTACGAATAAAAACCTGAACTGATAGCAGCACGTATAATTTAATTTAATAAAAGAATCAATTGGTCTATTAATGGATATATAAAATATAAACAATTTTGAATAGAATAATTTGGAATAATAAATTAAATAAAAATAAAATATTTAATGATTTATAAAAAAAATGTTAATTTGGAATAATAAATAAAAGGTGTTGTGACTTGTCACAACAACTGTGATGAATGAAATGAATGGGAAATGTTTATGAATGAAATGCTGCTTTTATAAAGAGAGCCAGGCGTGTTACTTTTTCTATGACGTCATTTGCATGAATTTCAGTTGTTTTCGATGTATAAGTTTTCAAATATAATAAATTATTGTAGTATTATGATAATTTTAAAAATATTACCGAGGAATGTATCGCATTTTAGAGATGTTTAAACCAGGCAATTTATATTTCAATGCCGTCATTTGAATGAAGTTCATTTTTTTCGATGAAAGTTTAAGTTTTCAAATATAATAAATTAATGTAGTATTGTGATAAGTTTTAAAATATTACCGAGGAATGTATTGCATTTTAGAGATGTTTAAATAAAAGTGCATTGAAGTTGGAAAGTGTTTCATAATCAATGCTTTAAGCATGATTGATCTTTCTTGTTGAAAATTCACGAAAACAAAAGCAATCCTCGATTGTAAATTATTTTGTGCGAAAGCAGTAATAGGAGTAAAACGAAATTTGAGTATGTAAGCATTTCCATTTTCTTTGTGTTCTTAAAAAATAGTAATTCATTAAAAACTAAATTCATTGCATTTTGAAACTAATCTTATTTACATTTTTCAGTAGTGTATACATAGTATTAATTAACAATATAATGTAGTACAATGTACTGATGTTTCACTTTTAAGCTTCCTTTTGTGGTTTTTTGCTTATGCGCGTCTCTCACTTATGCGCGTTTTTCTCGCTGTCCCCTGCGTCCGCGCATAAGTGAGAGATCACTATATTTAAATCCTCCAGCAGGAGTGCTGCAATTACTTTTTTTTTTCGATTGGTCATGGTGAGTTAGACCTAACGTGTACACTCATAGGTCTTTCCTTACAAAGTCAGTGGGGTACTTAAGGACTTTCCTCGAAACTGTAAATTGCACAGTTCCTACTACAGCTCCACAGGGTTTTAAGAAAAGTCTTTCCTCAAGGCCATTATCTCGCAAACTATGGCAGCTAGCTATGTACTTCTTGTGCCGTTGTATGAGAAACGCCATGGCTCACACAATGAGACCATGGGGCCCCATGGCCCCCCGTTTTTAGGTGTGTTAGGGGGACCATCTCGGCCCCTTTTGCAGATAGGGGGAAAAAGTTAATTAATAAGTTGTAGAGCGAGTCAAATTTAGTACAAAAATGTTTTAGTTCCATAACAAAAAATGGAAAGTGACACTTCAAATGCGAAAAAAGCGGAAAGCTGTCTGATTCACGGTGTCCGGGGCATATTTATATAAAGTTGAAATGTCATGCTTTGTACTGAATCTGCAGAGTATACAAATAACATGCGGGGAAGTATGCCAACACTTCGTGAAACAGTGGAGGGAATCGAACGCTTTGTTTCTTATGCAAGTTCATTACATTTGCATGCAGGTTTCCTATTAGATGACTGTTTCCGCACTTTATCCGACTTTTCCACCTGTCAGTGTAAGGGAGGATAATTGTCTGTTATGCATACACATATTGTTGCCTTGTCTAACTACTCGGTTGTTGCTTCCCGATGTTTCCATTTTCTGGGGGGAGGCTGTCCGGCCCCTTTCCATCATTTCTAATAGAACTAAAACATTTTTGTACTAAATTTTACTCGCTCTACAACTTTCTAATCGACTTTTCCCCTATCTGCAAAAGATGCCGAGATAGGCCCCTTAATCCACAGAAACGGGGGCCACTCATCGAGGTAGTATATACTAAGCGTTATATATACTAACTCGTTGGGGCCACTTGGTCCCACCTGGTCTCATTATGTGGCACATAGGGGGTTTCCTATATAACGGCATAAGAAATACATAGCTGGTTGCTTTAGTTCGTGATATATTGGCCTGAGGAAGGACTTTCCTTATAACCCTGTATGTTTATATATATACATATGAAAAAATAATATAAATGGAAGTTAATGGATCTATACATTAAAAACCTGCATCCTAAGTTTATCTATATTTAAAAATTATATGGACAAAGAGGATTTAAAACTATAAAATTGTAATATCTATAATAGTGCAACTATGATAAAAGATAATAATAAATTCTGATCCTAAGTAGCAAAACTAAGTAGAAAAGGAAATTTAGGAACTGTAAGAAGAGAATAAAATATGTAAATCAACTAAATATAATAACTTACACAAACAATAAGGAAAGGCTATTACATAGCTAGACCCTAAGCACGAACATCAAATAGATAATGAAAATGTAAGAATCCCAAAGAGAAAATTAAAAAATAATAAAATGATTAAAAGGAGTAAACAATAGATAGAAAAGGATAGAGTTTTCATAAATGTTGCTCATCAGGGATCTTTATACTATGGATATATTCTCATAATGTGTTTCGAAGTATAAAGCAACACACGTGGTTGAAACACTATACAAAAATACTACGCACACAGATCACGCGCGCGCGCGCGCACACACACACACACATATACATATATATACGAAAAAAAGGTTTGAAAATCCAAAGAAAGAAAAGTGAGAATCTGTAACACGAAAATTCAAATATCTAACAGGCTTACGAAATAAAAGTATATATATATATATATATATATATATATATATATATATTTAAGAATTATATTTACTTGTATTATAAATACCAGTGACATATCGTTTAATTAATATATATATATATATATCAATATTAGGCCGAAAAAACTTTTTTTTCTAATTACTGTTACGGCTATTGAGGAAAAGCTGTGTAAAAACAAATTGAATCAATTCTATTTTGGATTCTGGTTTGTCTGGAAAACTTTTTATATACGAACAAATAATACATTATAATACGAACAAATTTCTTTCCAAATCGTTAAATATTTTTGTTGGGCCTCGTGGGATCCATATTTAGGGATAAATTTATCAAAATGTAATTGAAGCGATAAACTGCAAAAACACATTTTTTATTTTAGAATTTTTTTTATATCGCGGAAAAATTATATTTTACGTGATTTATAACGTACAAAAGTAATAATTGAAATATTTAGTCATCCTACAACTCAATTTCTTCTCCATTTTCCAAAGACCTTTATGATTTTACTCTTAACGCGTGACTATTGAAACATGAAAATCAATGTTGGTATATCTCCCTTATTCCGAAGCCAATAATTAACCTAGCACCTCGCGTTTTATTTTCTAAAATGCAGCATTCGATCAGAGAAGTTACAGGAAACTTTCAAAAATTGTGAAAGATTTTTTTATATGTTCAAAAAATCCCTAAAAAGGGGGAATGTCTACCCCGTCCTATGAAACGTATTTCTTTCCTCAATTTTCAATTTGCTATTTCGAATTTTTCTTTTTTTTAAACGGGAACTAAAGGTGTTTTAAAGAGAGCTAGCTGAGCACCTTGGATTTCAAAAAAGTTGATAGTTCATTTTCCGCAGATTTTTAAATGGTAAACAAATTTAAAAAATCTCGGTAAAATGATGACAAGGACACCTATGTTAAAAATCTAACTAACACCTACATTTTAGGACTACTTTTTTATTAATTAAAGCTAAAGGTACCAGGTTTGTTGCTAAAGTGTAAGAAATTTAAAAAAAGTTGATAGTTCTTTTTCCGCAGATTTTTAAATGGTAAACCAATTTAAAAAATCTCGGTAAAATGATGACAAGGACACCAATGTTAAAAATCTAACTAACACCTACATTTTAGGACTACGTTTTTATTAATTAAAGCTAAAGGTACCAGGTTTGTTGCTAAAGTGTAGGAAATTTAAAAAGTTGATAGTTGTTTTGTTACTGAGTTTTTAATTATGGAACGATGAAAAAACATTTTAAAAAGAGTTAAATAGATACCCATCCAGAAAAGATCCCCTTATGTAATTTTCATGATAGGATCTCCATTTTTTGTCAAAATACAGCTAAATATATTTCGAAGGACCTCTAGAGCCAAAATTTTGAGAAAGGATTTAGTTTATTTTTATAAGAATGTTCAAATTTTTCATATGCAATTTTGAAGTCAAAATTTTATTTTTTTCACCATTTATCTTCAAAATGTAGCATTTCGTTGTTGCAAACGCTGTTGCCATTTCTAAGGAAACAAGAAAGATCAATCATGCATAACACATTGATTATGAAACACTTTCCAACTTCAATGCAATTTCATTTAAACATCTCTAAAATGCGATACATTCCTCAGTAATATTTTAAAAATTATCACAATACTACATTAATTTATTATAGTTGAAAACTTAAAACTTCATCGAAAAAAATGAACTTCATTCAAATGACTATAAGAGGTGTAATGACCATATAAGAGGTGTAATTATTATTTTAATTTTTATTTAAAAAACTACTGAATATATTTTTCTGAAATTTTTTTTATATATTTTATGGGATAATTTGAATATTTCCTAAAATTTTCGAAGCAATTTGTGAATTTTAAATCCGCTTAAAATATGTTTGAAAAATTAGATCCCATAGGGTTCAATGTATTTCATTTTTTCAACCCGGGTTCAATCCAAAACTAATTGGGTTATATTATTCATTTATATTCCCATAGGTCCCACAGACTGTCTGAGCAACATACTAAAATTTCATTTTGATTAAGTCATTTTTACGGAAGTTATCGTGCTAACGGACAGACAGACAGAATGAACAAAGTCATAAACACTTTTCAACTTTGTTGTAAAGTGTTAATAAAAATATTTCAATCATTTAAACAATTAAAAATAAATTGATTATCTAGTATTGAATCCATGGAGTTAGAGAGACCTTTACCTCCATGACTGAATCTATTGTTGAGACTTACTTTATCATTGGCGCTTGACTTCATGATCTGGATTGAGACTTTAAAAAAAAAATGTGATTTGTATTAGACGATCGAATCAGAAGAGAAGTGGGAAAATAAAAACTATGCGAGCAATTGGTGCTATAATTGTTGAATTTGCGATTTCATTTGTATCCGTGGTAGGGGCATAGTTCCAATTATAACTCTCCCCATATTTTTTCATCGGCATTTTGATCTACCTTAGCACATGTAGCTCCGATTAATATAGAATATACATTGTTAATTAAAAGGTATCACTCTCGCTATGCGTGTGTACACGGATTGCATAAATTTTTTATTTTCTTTAGGGGTATCACGCCTGCTACGCGTGTTTTCATCTCAAATAACTGTCAGAACGTAAGTGTTACAACCTGCTAAGCGCGTAGTTTCATCAAATGACAGGTTTCGATTTAAATTGTATACTTCACAAGAATTTGCGTATTATATTATTCGGCGATACATTCAGACGAGTACTGGAAATGTAAGAACTACAGTTTTGCGAAAGATAAGGCTAATTGTATTATGATTGTTGTAATTGCGATTTAATTTGTATTCAATGGACACACTCGACCTGCTCACACTAAATTTAGATCCACTTTTGTTGCTTTACGACTTTTGGAGTCGGGGGGTGCTGAGGTCTTTTAAAAATTTTCGTTTTCATTTATTTTAGGGACATTTACTCCGATTTTGATGCAATTTTAATTTTATATTTTCTACTCTGCAATGGACACACTCGGTCGGCTCACACTTATCTTTGACACACTTTTGTTGTTTTGCGAATTTTGTGACCGTACATCTGGCAGAGATCGTAGTTAAAAACTAAATGCCATACAAACTGGTTCCTATATATTTAGTGACCGCTGGCGGGAAAAGCCAGCTAGAGTTTCTTTAAATGCTGCTATTTGCAAAAGCTTCAGACAGTACAGAACTTTTGATCAAATCTATATCGCGCAAATTGCATTTGCTGTATTATAATATGCAGAATTCACGTATGTCGATAATCCATTCTTTATGATAGATAAACATAAAATTAGATTTGAAATACGTAAAAGTAGAACAGCTAATTAACGCAGTAGAAAAGATAAACATTTCATTGAAATTTTATTTGACGCCAAAGAGCTTTACATTGGCAGAATCCGTTACGTAAGCATATCGTCCTATATATAATTTCGAGTGAAAGCAAACCCATCATGCTAAGGAGGAAAAAATATCTACATAACATGATTAATGATACCAGATACCTGCATAATGACTTTAAGACGATTTTAAAGAAAACAATCTCCCAAAACACATGCTACTTTGATCATACGAAAGACATTTTAATAGCTACGATTTCAGATTCTAAAGTTCACATAAAAAATTAGTTATGAGACGCATATTAAAAGGAAGATGGTAAAATCCTATAAGTGCTTATCTTAATTCCGAGCTTAAAATTTCAAAATGAAAAGATCAGATGGATTGGTTAACTGAAATAAATGCCTATTAACCAAGCCTCCGTTACTAACTTATGTAATTAAGATATTCAGGAAATGTTGGCGTAGACTGTAGAGAAATACCAGTTTTAGAATTCAAAATTACCCGATGTCATCTGCATCCCCAAATTATTGAGCGACATATCAAGGTTATCTCTGAGACTGCTTTAAAAGTATACAGTAAAAGAGATGGATTCGTGTCAAACTGGAAACAAGAAAAATAATTCCGTATGTAGAATTCAAAGAATATTATTCTAAGCGTCCTAACTAAATTTGAAAAGTGCAAAGATGTAGAAAGTGTGTAAGGACGTCATCTTACGAAGTTACCTTTATATGGGGATTTTTATGTTATAACGTTATTATAATTAAATTCTAAAATATTTGTAATTCTTGCACATTTTAAGAACTTGGAACAAAAATTGTGTATTAGGTATGTTTATATAAATCACTGCCTCTACTCGAGAATATATATATATATATATAATCTTTTTGCGGCATAAGATTTCGTGTTAGGGGTAAACTATTGCCTCTACTAAAAATTCCTCAAAGCTTAAAAGAAATTTGAATTGGTCAAATTTGTATGGAATGACACAACTGATAATTTGAATTTTCCATAGGTCGGCTAGAAGCTACAACCTCGATCTCTATATAGGTCAAGGTGATGACAGTGGATTGGGCGGGACCCCCGAGCCGGATGATATGCTAGATTGCCAAAGTTCTCTCCTGCGGTCCGACACTAGTGAAGGAATGACGTCAGAGGCTGAGAGTGTGGATAGTGATATCAATAAGTCAGACAAAGTAAGTTGATATGAAATAATAAAATATTACTTGATGAAATTTAGCATTATTTTTAATTGTTTGAACTGTAATAGTCATTGGGATAATAGTCGTTGGAATAATAGTCGTTATCAGGGTATATAAATCTGTTACTAACGGAGTTGGCTCGGGTCAGATATTATCTATGATGTGCTACCAAAATTAGTCTATTCTGGAGTATAATTTAAACTTAGTTACCAGAAGGCTGTTTGTTTAAAATTTATTTGAATTGACAGACAAATCTAAAATGTTTAATTTCTACATATAAAAGGCAAAGCCCTCACTCACTTAATCATCAATATATCTCCCCAACCGCTCGAGTTAAGAACCATAATTTTAGTCATAGGAACTTTAACTGCAGGTTTTCCAGACCCCAGAGACCAGCCGAGGTCTCTCTTGTTGGGTAAATCTGCATTCAACGTTCCTACGAATAAAATTCAGCTCACCCTATTCAAAAAACGGATATCTAGCTAGCTGTAGATATAGTCTTGAAAAAAATGTAAATGTCTACAACTACCAAGATGTTTCGTTTCACAACTTCGATTCAGTAGCAGTAGTCAATGCGAATTAGAAGCACACAGAACTTTTATATTGAAAGAATAACTAACTTTTAATAATTACTATATCTGCGTTTTGCTTATTACTTGGCCATATAAATGTTCTCCAAATTTAGTTTTACGTCAGAGTTTTACCTAAAGCTTCTCTATATACGAGCTGACTCATCAAGCATATTGAAGCCCACCGTAGCTGGAAACGCAGTCCATTAGCATTTGTTCTATTCGTATTTTCACTTTAAGAAGTATAATTGAAATAATTATGGGTGGTTGTTCTGCACCGAACTGCTCCAATCATTCTAGAAGGGGTTTTAGGCTATTTCGCTTTCCTAGAAATGAAGAAAGAAGAAAACAATGGCTAATAAATAATTGGATATCCGGTAATGGAACATACTTGTGCGAGCTAAGTTCTACAATATTCTAATTGAAACTTCTTTTTTTATATAAAGTATTTATTTTAAACACTTATTTTATAATTTCTGTAACTGTAGTATGGAACCCTATGGGCTTCAATATGCTTGATAAGTTAGCCTGTAGTAGAGGAGCTCTAGTTTTACCTAGAGCCGAAGAGTTCTATTTTCAACCAGTCGTGGTTCGGAAACACGGGGGATAGTTTAAGCATTTTTTTTAAAATGGCATTATTGGAGGCAGGAATATACATCCACCGTCTGTGACGTCGCTGACTGGATAACAATGCAGTTGCACTGAATATATTGGATAGTATCGCTGGATGCATGACAATAAAGTTGAATAGGCATCGCTGGGCTTATGGCAATGGAGTTAAACGCCACGTGGTTAAGATATCATACAATGCATGTAAATTTTTAGAACATTATTCCCGTCGTGTGTTTGAACTTAATATGTTTATATGCTAGTAAAAAAGAAAGCTTTTAATAGATGAATTTCTATTTGAAAGTCATTTATGAAAGTTTCAGGAACATTGTTATCTTTAACAATTATTACTTTTATATTTAATATCACTCTTGTATATACTTATTCCACTTTTTTAATTCCAGATTTCTGTAAAAAATCCTCCCAAAGTACCTCAGAAGCCATATTCAAGGTTAAAAAAGGTTCCATCTATTTCATACGATTCTAATCAAACAAACTCAAATAAACTCTTCCAACACTGTGTAATTAGTCAAGACTTATCCATTTCTGATAACAACTCATCAACTGAACCTTCAGATGTAGAAGGCCATGCTGCTGACACAGAAGCTACATCTTCTGAAGAAGATGCTGCATTTTCTGGTCAAATCGGAAATATTGACTCTGGATTAGAGAGTTTGGGTGATAACAAAACCCTTATTGGCAGTGCATCTGACTTAAGTCAAGATAATAATATTGGTTTAGAGAAAATGTGTGAAGAACCACATCTTGATTTGATATTCGATGAAACTGGAGAGAAAAATAAGGTAAGAATAACCGATAGTGAGATTTGATAATGAGGAAATTGTGCTTGCACTTTCTCTTGTTTTAAAAGTATGCATAATTATTTTTGTGTTTTTAATTTTCCTATTATTTTCTGATTTATTAATAGACTACAGATTTAAATAATCAGTCCTTTAGAATTTGTGTAAAGCAAGGAGACAGTAGAGGATTTGGTTTTACATTAAAAGGTGGCAAAGATCAAGGATGCTCTGCATACATTGAAAATGTTATTAAAGGTAAATAACTTTATACTGTATCTTTATTCTAAGCTCAAAAAGTTCACCCATGACACAATGTCATCTATTCTTTCAATTTATATCTTTTGTTTATGAAGTTTAGCATTTGTAAGTACAGCAGAGTTCCGATAATCTGAAGTATAGATGCTGTTTTATTGAACATTCTAAACTTAGGAACAAAAACTAGTAATTATTTCTGTTATAATGATGACAAATTTGCCTATTTATCTATATTTTTACTAAGAATGTTTGAGCTATAATGTCATACCAGTTTTCGCTCCAAGAAAAACATTACACTGATTTTAGTTACCGATGGTTGCGAAACGAATTTCCTAGCTTTGTATATTGAAGGGATTTTATTTTGTTGCTATTGTTGATTAGTTATTAACCGTACTGTTTTATCGTTCTAGTATCTAATTTTATTGCAAATAAAAGCTATGTATTTACAGTTGTGCTATTTATAGCCAATTATTTTATTTTTAGGTTAATCTGAATTTTTGTTTATTCGGATATTTTCTACTCCTATGTCAGTCGGTTAAACGAAATTCTACGGCAAAAATTAGCTCCAAATTTAAAAACTCGTCTCTTAAGTTTTGCATGTTCTCTTTTTTAAATTTTGAAATATTAACCGTACAAATTACACAGATTTCACATATATTTATTTATTTATTTTTATTTTTAAGGTGGTCCTGCTGATGAAATGGGTTTAAAAGATGGAGACAAGATAATTTCCTTAAATGAGGAACTGACTGATGACCATAGTCATGCGTCTCTCATTTTCTCAATAAAACAAGCTATGTACACTGGAGTATTAGACATTATTATTAGTCGCTCCCAAAACAATGGTTCGTGTAATTTTTACATTTCTAAATCTGAAACTAAGTAATTATTTCCATAATATCTGTAAGAGAGGACGCAGCAACCTAAGAGTCATAGGAGCAAAAATGAAATAGGAAAAATAAATTAACCAACAGAAATACTGCATCCTTTATAAATAGCTCATAAAAAAAATTATTTCTGGACATCCCCGTATGGCTCATTCATACTAGGAGATTTACATATATGCAAACATTGATAAAGTCTAAACATTTAACAAAGCTATTCCGCAAATATACAATAGATCAAAACTGTAATAGAAAAACTTGTATCGGTTGACATTATCTTATTCGCCGAGATTTTGTTTGAAATACTGATTTCTGTCTCCCGCGATAATCAGCCACCCGACGCAGTTGTTGTTATTTGCTTTTAAGTAATTTTTACATATCCCAGCAAACTTAAATAAGCTCTCGAATGTCGCTATACCATTAGAGCAAGATAGGAAGGTTTCATTATTATTTCCAAAATTTGTTATAGCAATACCAAAGATTCCGTGTGTGGTCTGGCGTTATCCTGCTGGTAAATGGTATTGGGCACTCCCTGAAGGAAGGATAGTGTCACCGGCTGCAGCAAGCCATCCATGTATCGTTGGGCCGTCATAGTGTCCTCAATACGGACCAGAAGTGACCTGCTATCGTAGGCGATGACGCCCCAAACCATGACGCCGCGTTGTCGCGCGATGTGGCGTTCCACAGATGCGGTCGGATTGGACCTGCCACTACTTCAGCGCCAAACTCATGCACGGCGACTGTCATTGCTAAAAGAGAAGCGTGACTCGTCTGAGAACACGACCCTGCGCCATTCCGCCGTCCACATGGCTCTATCCCGACACCATTGCAAACAGGGGACGTCTGTGCGGTTGGATCAATGGCAGTCTTCTTAAAGGGCACCATGAGCGCAGGTCGCCGGCGACCAATCGGCGGATAATGGTCCTGGTCGATATGGGAGCATCAAGGGTATCCTGCATATGTTGCAAAAGGTCGACGGAAGTGACTTGCTGTGCCGCCAACGCTTGCCGGCGGATATGTCGGTCCACGCGTGCTAACGTCGTTCTGGTCGTACCGGCACGCCTCAAACGTGCCACATTCCCTTGTTCCAACCATTTTCGCTACAGCCGGTGCACCGTGGACGCGTGTAGGTGGCTGTCCGCTGAGATTTGACGTATGGACCAACCTGTCCTTCTGAGTCCGATCACCATACCTCTCGTGAAATCGTCTCTCTGCTGGAACTGCCTCGGTTAGAGGCGGCCTGGCATTCTCTTCTACTACACGTTTCCTCTGAGACAAAAAAAAAAATTCAAAATGATTTCCCTAGCAGACAGCGCGACCATTGACGATTCTGCAGATTCTTTCCTTATATCTCACTCAACGTGCGCGGGACAGCTGCGCATTTCGCATCATTTGCATAACTCGGTGAGCTGCGTCTACCCTGCAATTTGCATATTTTTCTGCCCACTCCTAAGTGTCTCATTTTCACTGTCCCGTAGTGTATATAGTATATATATCATGTTCCGAATCTTTGAAGCCTCAACCAAACAGGTTCCACTAATCGTAGCAACACAAAATTTGGCATGTTGTGTGCATTGCACAGTACGTTTTAGTTCTTTAAAATTTTTAAGCTTATCGGGCCAGCCCGTTTTGGGCTCACCATAGGAATATATGCGTAACTGAAGAACTGGAGCAGATAGAAAGCTCAAACTTTGTATACCATTGCCTTTCGTGGTATATTTTTATTCTTTAGGTTTTCATCGGCCATCCCGTCCTGTACTCGCTTTTAAAACCTCTGCAAGGGTGACAGTTTGTTTACAATAATAGTGACAAAAATAACCATTATTGTAAGATAGTTAAGAATAATTCTAATATTCAGCTACGCGTCTATATCTATTTATATAAAACGTTTAGGTACGCCAAGCTAAAAAAGATTCTAATAATCGTTTGTCGAAATACATTTTTCAGACATTTAAGTTACAAGCAACTGATAAAATGTGTATTTTAAAATCAGGGATTTTTTTCTTTTAATTAATTCGGTATAATTAATTCTAAGGATTTTGAACTTTCTCGGTCCAGTCCATCATGGGCAAGTTTTAAGGATTCGCACATTTGTTTTAAAGTGCAGTAAAACGTAAAAGACAAGCAAGCAAAAATAAAGTTTTAGAATCTACACTTTTATTTTAAAATGCACTAAAACTAAAACTGAAATTCTAATATTTTCGTCTCACGTAGAAAAAGTGGACTGGCTAGATATTTTAAAACACTAATATTTCATTATATTTTGGTTAACTCCAAAATATTACCATTAACTCCAAAATATTACCATTATTACAATTATTACCGTATGGAATCATTGATTTTATACAGTTAATGGTGGTAACTCATTCTATAAATCTAATGGCAATATTTTGGAAAATATCAAATTATAAAGAAATGTTAGTTTTATAAAATTTCTAGCCATCCACTTTTATTGCATGAGACGAAAATATGAGAATTTTATTTTTTTCGTTTTACTGCATTTTAAAATAAAAGTTTGGATCCTGAAGCTTAGTTTTTGCTTGCTTGTACATAATGATGTTGAGTTATTTGTGTTTTAAATATTGTTCACAAAATTGACCTTTGCAAATTATTTTATTCTTTAATTAGGAAATGTAAATATTGGATTGAAGAATAAGGACCCTAAGAAAGGAAACTCATTTGCAGACAAGCTTGCTTTATTCAGTTCTGGTGTTACAGCAAACACTGAAGAATCTAAGTCAAATGCAAAACTTGTGGAAGCAAAGCGAGAATCCCTTGTACTTCGAAGACGTTCTGCTTTTGAAAATGGAAAAACTGAAAACATAAATGCTGTTAATCGCAGGTCATCGTGCGTTTCACAAACTTCTACTTCAGCATGTGAGAGAGTTTTAGAAAAACGGCTCTCTGTAGATTTTGCATTATCTCAGAATGCAGTGCATGAGAACAATCTCAATAGAAAAGGTCCTCCCCCACCAGTTCCTGTAAAACCAAAAATCAAATCAAAACCTACGTTTTTTGAACTAAATAAACCTGCTCCTACCAAACAGAATGGTAGTAATGAGGATATTTTATCACCTGAGAATGTTGTACATGATACTGAAAACCAATTGTTTAAATCTGAGACAACATACTGCAATACACCAGCCAGTTCATGCATTTTAAAAAATGGACAAAGTCGATCGAACCCAAAACTAAAGTTTACAAAGCAGGCTAATCCTATTGAAATGAATCAAATGAATATAGATGATAATTTTATTTTAGAAGAATCATCTTTAGATGAAAGTCTCATTTGTCCAACTAACCACATAAATAGGGAAATATGCCAGGAAGAACAGGCTTTTGAAAATTGTAGTGCATCTGATGTGACTGTAACCAATGTAGTCGAAAAAGGTATCAACAGTTTACATCTATACGAAACTGCTGATCAACTAGCAGATCTTCCACATGAAATTCAGACTGTATCTGATTTAATACAAGAAACATCAGATTCTTTTGGTAATAAAATTGAAAATTTTGAATCCGTAACTTCTGATAATGTATTCCAAGAATCAGATGAAATAAAATCAGACATTGATACTTGTACAGAAGAAAGCTACAGAGATGTGCAGTTTTTGTCTTCAATACATTTTGATGCAAAAATTGCCACTGAATGTGCCATTGGTTTTGAAATTGACATAGCTACAGATAACTGTGTAGCAGATGAATTTGTAACAGAAAAGGACTTGGATTCATCCTTTGATGCAAGTGCCTGCCATTTTACATGTGATATAGAAGATACTGTAAAAGAATCTCATGTCACCACATACAAAAATCTTCAAACAGAGGAATTAGAGGTTACCGATGTTAAGAATAATGTTCAAATAAATCCTTCACCATTGTGCTTATCATTAGAAAAAATTGACGAAGATGATGTGGTAAGGAAATATATATAGTTTATTTAGTCTTTTTTAAGGTCTATACAGTAGTAAACATGCCTGTAACGCGGAACTACTAAAGTATATATATATATGTGTGTGTGTGGGGGGGAGTTAGTTAGTTAGTTATATAAAATAAATAAGAAAATTACTTGACAAAATGGAGCCTATAAGTTATATAAACATTGACAATATTATAATTTGCAATCATATTATGGTGAATTACTCTCCAATACAAATAAGTTCAGTTAAAGGGTGTCAGCAAATTCAAAGAATTTAAAATTAAGATGATAGTCAAAGAAGAAGATTATATAAAAAGATTATAGCTATTCTTAATTATACAGCATTTAGGCAAATCTATGAAATTAGATGATATTTTATTTAGAATCTATTTATTGCGGAATCAAGTCAAACATTCGTTTTTATCTCTGATTAAGTATTATTACTTAATCAGAGATAAAAACGAATGTTTGACTTGATTCCGCAATAAATAGATATTGAGTAATTTGAGTAATTTATTATAAAATTATCTTTGCAGTGTTTTAATGCATGTGTTCTTAAAACAAAAATATTTTCTTGCATATCCTCTTGCTATTATTAACATTTGTTTAAATTATTTTAGTAATTAATTTAGGGCAGATACATTAAACCCGCTAAATACGGGCTACGTTTATTAACATATTTACCTAATTTTTCTCGCTAAATTCTCTGATTTGACTCTCTAGAATAAATCAAATTAAACTTTAAAGGATATTGTGTGAAACAAAATTGCATCATAATTTTCTCAGAATTTACATAATCTGATATCATGCATACTCGTTTTAAGTAGCGGTTCTGTTACTGTATACAAATAGATTACTTAAATTTGTATGCTTGAAAAATGTTATATAAATATTTGGTACAAAATTTACAAAAGCAATAAATTATACAATATTACTTTATATCCATTATAATTTACTTTTTTAAGCAGATATCTGCCAGCACTACTACATCATCTGATACTCCTGACACAGAGACTGTCATAGAGACCTTGCCATCTAATTTGTCACCTCTTCCAAATGATGAGTCAAATGGTGAAGATTCCTCAAAACTATTAAACTGTCAAGATGAGGAATCTGATCAGCCCGTAAAAATTACTGTAACTAATGAAAGGTCTTCCAATGACATCAATTGTGAAAATGAAATGAAAGAATATCTTGAAAGGGAAAATATTGATAACAGTAATGATCCAGAAGTACCTGAAGATACAGTGGAAAATCCCTGCCAGGATGTGTTTTCAGATGATGCAAATGACAGCGTATTTGATAAAACATTTTATGACCAACAAGATGATGAATATGCAAGAGAATTGGACGAAAGTCTTGACCAAATTACATCATTGGATATAATTGATAGAATTGAACAATCTTTAATGGATCAGTTACAGATGGATAATGCATATGAGGTAGTATGCACATTTAATGTTTAGAGTTTCATTTTTCATTCTCTTTTTTCATTTCAATAAATTTTAATTTTAATTTTACATTTTATTTCATTGGCTTTCATGCAACATTTTAATTTTCTTTCTAACGATCCCTCACTTTAAATATTTTCCTTCATCAAATATGTTTATTTCATGCTTTAAAGAAACACTATAAAATACAACCTCCGTTACCTGGGATTTAAAACACAAAATTCAGATTAAAATTACACTGGTTTTCGAGAATTCGCTGTGAGTTCCAAAGAATGCTTTAACAATTCTTCCACTTATAAGAAAATATAAAATAAACTCACTGTACGGGCGTACACACGGTTACGCAACGACCACTGCGCTTTTTTAACTGATCGAAAATGCAACAGCTTTCTCGCAGTAGCTGACGACCAAGTAGAATATGTACCCGACATTGCTTGAAATTTATAGCAGGGATTAATTGAATTCATTCATTCAACTTTTCAAAAAGCATATTCGTGCTAAATAAGCGTTTAAACACGCCTTATTCTGCTGTGCAGGTGTTTAATACGCTTTAGTACAAGCCTGGGCACATCGAACGTTACGCCTTAATACGAAATCATATTACGCTTTGAATACGCCTTTCACCCTCTGTGAGGGCTAATGCTCCCTAAATGAGCACCTTTCATACGCCCTAAACACACTTTTCGCCCTCTGAGCGGATGTAATACGCCCTAAACAAGTTCCTTCGATACGCCTAAAATAAACGCTTGGGGCGCATGCAAATGTTGGATGTTAAACCTGCTTAAAATCTGCAATAATCGACACAAATCTAAATGAAATTTCTTACAAACCCAAAAAATCCCTGGTCACACCATTTTTGTATTTTTTCATCCAGTTAGTATCTCATGCGAGTCGTCCCGAGAATGCGATTGACGTCACATCATTGCAATCGCAACCCCCACATGTTTTCAAGTGTGTGTATGCTGGAGAAGAATTTTCGACCTGGCTTTTTTGCAGAATACAAAGAATTGTTAAAAATTAACGATGCATGAATACCTTACAAAAATCATAATTAATGAACGGATAACCCCAGGTTTTTTTTCTTTTCTTTTTTTTTTTTCCCCCAGCAGTATATAATATTTATTTTAGCTCCTGTTAAATAATGAAGATCGGATTGTCAGTCAATTTTTCTATTTCGGAATTTGAATCTCGATTATATTTTCAAAACATGAAAAGTACATATATTTCCTTAAATTTCCGCGAGACATCGTCTATTATTAGTACGGATTTCGTTTAAAGTTTCTCGGCGAAGAATTTTTTGACCTTTCCGATAGTGTTAAGATGAAAACTTTGCAATTATCTGTACGAAAATCTGTACATCACTCCAAATGGCGTTTCAATATTTTTTTTTCCCCCAATGGCCAAGCAACTGAATCTTCCATCATTCGCCTATACACTTGCCAGAACCGTGAACCTGTTAGCCGTCATATGACGTTGCCCCAGCTCACCAGTGAGGGCCGGAACACATCGCGCCCAACGCCACAGCATCCATGCCTGAATGTGGGACTCGAACCCACAACCCGGCAGCCGAACGATCTCTAAGAAACGCTTGCCTTGACTATTCGACCACCTCGTCGGTCCGTTTCAATATTAAATAACAAAAAATCTAATTTGAATAATTATAAATATTATATTTAATAACAATATAAATATTATATTTAATAACAATAAATCTAATTTGACGAGTCGTTTCCTGCCAGGAGTTGGGGTATCCCTGTACCATTTCATGGCTATACGTTGCTTAGATTTTCTGTAACAGATGACGCAGACAGATATCTTCTTTTGCTTTTATTGATTAAGTATTAAGACTAAAAAATTGAAATATTACAACGAAACGTCTTATATCAAGGAAAGTACAGAATATTACACATTGCTCAGTGGTACAAAATACATATTAGCAAATACATAGAAGTGGGATATAGAAGCGGATATATTCTAGCATAATAAAGTAATATGTTTGTGTGTATGTCGTCTGTAATGGGAAATCTAAGCCTCAAACAGTAACAAAATTTAGTACAGAGATGCCTCAGGGTCCAGGACGATGCGCCTCGGTGACTTTTTTTTTTATTCTAATTAATTTTTTTAGTTATGTTAAGTTTGTAACACGATGTTGAGCGATTTTCACATAAATCGGTTTCTTAGCGATCGAAAATATTATTACAGAGTTTCCATCTTGACATCATCGGAAAAACCTAAGAACGCTCTTCCCAAATATATTTCATTTGAATCCGTAGGATAATTCCTTCATATTGGCTTTCTTTATTTTTAAATACGTCGAATTTTGCATTTTCAGGTAATCTGATATTTATTTCGTCGCATCCGGAAAAGGAAGATTAGCAAAATTGTATAATGTGGCAGAAAGTTGAGTACATGTCTTCGCATTCTAACAAAACAAAATTTTCTAAATTACTTCATTATTTAATGTTTTGTAATGTTTTCAAGCAAACGCATAAAAATTGCAAACGTATTAACAACAAACGTAACTATTTACATTAATGAAGTGCAGAATGTTTTCCCGAGTGAATTACGCATGCCCGTGCTGACGCTATGGTTTAAGTCATGACGTCTCTCCTAAAGTAAGGTTTTTTTTTTTTTTTTTTTTTTTTCCACGGTTGCGGAGTGCATGAAATTAATGGAGGAAATGATTTGGTGAAAATAGCTGATGCGGCCTGAAGAGACGATTCTATAAATGTATTATTTAAGTAGCAGGCGCTTGCTTATTTAGGCAACGTCGGGTAGTTCGTTCTAGTATATAAATACTTAGTCAGATTAGTATAGATATATGTTGCATCTTCTGTATCGCATCTAACATCTCATGTTTTACTTTCCCTCCATACATAGTATAATGTATAGAAAGTATTGTAACGGGGTCAAAAATACGACCCCGTGTGTGTATGTGTTCATGAGTTTGTAGAAGCGATATCTTAAGAACGAATGGTGCGATTCGAAAAAAATTTAGTACCATTATTATAATCAGTGAATACTGGAACCCCTTTGATTTTAAATGCGATCGAATGTTCGAAACATCCCCCCAATTTTCCAATGAATTTTTGAAAAAAATCAGGACTTTTAATGATGTTAAAAAAAATAGCCATTTCTTACATTATTTATCATTAAAAAAAGAATGACACTCTTTTAGAACTGTAGCACAAACCGCTCTAGAAATATAGCACGTTTTCTGGTACACTTATCGAAGAAGTTACGTAAAATAAGTAGCAAGTATATAAAATAAATAGCAAGTATCCTTAAGTAGGTTACTTTGGCGAAATATCACCAATTTGACGAATTTTTAAAAATGTTGTCAAATTAACGATAATATCGCCACACTGGCACAGATGACGCTTTATTAGCGAAAATAACACCAAAATTGATGAACATTCAATATTTTCCAATGATTAAAGTCGTTTAATATAGGACTATATTGCTTAAGGATGCTAGCAATATTTCTAATTGTCAAGTTAGATTTGTACGAAATATAAGTTAATTTGGTACTTCGAAATAGTTTTATACATTGACATCAAGAACAGTACCACATATTAATATACAATTCAACGTTAAAGCTTTGTGCCATGTATCTAGTACATCATTAGTTTGCTGAAAGTCATGTGCTGCCCACATCCAATTTTTTAACATTGTGTAGCACTAAGAAATTCGTTCTAACTACAAACTGCTTAATATCTTGTTAATATTTTACATAAGACCTCATTTTCTCAATAATAGCTGCCTAGCTGCCTTACTTCTTAACAAAAACAATTATGCATTAAATTTAATTTTAAATTATCTGATATGTTATACATGAATAAATTCTTTTATTTTGGGTGAATTTTGATCAACGCAGAATTTTTCCTACATAGGATATTAGCTCAAACCTAACCTCTCAGCTAGAAACTGATGTAAGTACCCCCTGGCTTTACTTTTCCGAAGAATCGGAGCTTTTGGATGATTTGACTCCTCGCAATTTGGAACCACCAAGTGATCCTCCGCCACCTCCACCGCCTCCAGAAGTAGAGAACAAGGTAAGCAAACCTAATAGGATTATTTGCTTTCTTCTGGCTGTATTTAGAGCTAAGGATAATTTTATTAATAATAACATCTTAAAATGAAGTTTGTACACGAAAATATGTAATGTAATGCACGATTAAAATATTTAGAATATTTTGAAAGATTGCACATTTTGTGCTATAGAAGTGATTACAGTAACAGAAATATTATTCCCTGTTATCTCTCGTTTATCAGGAGACACACGAAATGAGCGATATAGTCGTCAGTAGGATATATCTGGAATAGATATATCTGGGAGTTTAATAAACTAATTTCTAACTAATTTCTTAGTTTGAAATGACAAATTAAGAAATTAATTTCGAAGTTTATAAAATCTAAATTGATAAAATTTAAATTGAATGAGGTTTCTGAGAATGGAAGCGCATAAAAGAAAAAACATTAGTCACTTAAAAATTTGTAAAGTGAAAACGTAAGATGAAAAAAATGAATGAATCATTTTTTTTTTCAGAAACAAGTTTAATTCGAGACACGAAAAGTAAAAGGACACAATTTAGAAACAAAAAGTGAAAGGACACAATATAATGATAAAAAGTAAACTTAAAGTACTTGTTATTACTCTTACTTACTTGTAAAAGTACTTGTTATTACTCCACATGCAAACGCTATCTCTCAAAAAGACCACTTCATGATAAAAAACAAAATAGTCCTCCAAAAATGTTATGAAATCTCAAAATGGTTTGCGCCAAATTTTCACTGGACAGGACCTGTGCTTTTAGGTCTAGGATACCCTGCTGACCTATCTATCCTAACCCTAATCATACGTAATTAATAAGAAAAATTGGCTACGACTAAAAAGAGCTAAATCTGATTATGTGGATGATCCTTCAGCAGAAAACCTTAGACCTGAAAGTACAGCTTCGGTTCTGAGGAAATTTGTCACAAACCATTTTAAGATTTCATAATTTTTTTGAAAGGAGGTTTCTAATTTTTGCTCTTGGAGAGGATTTTTTACCATGACGTAGTGTTTTGTGAGATTTCAATATTTTTTATAGAAATATTTATCAACATGATTACGTAACAATGGCATAGCAGGAACAGCAAATTTTACTTTCCCACCGGATACGATTTATTAGTATTTTTTTTAATTTTTGAAATTCTGAATCAAATTTATCTTCAAATTTTAAAAATAAAAATACTTACTTCCCACCAGAACACAGAAAATAAGCCATTTTTCATTAAAATTGGTTTAGTAGTTAAGGCTGTAGGTCCGTCAACATTGAAGAAAAAATGGCCGGGTCGAATTCGAAAAAAGTACCGTATTAAAGTTTTTTTTCTCCGGTGTTATCGCACCAAATGTAATTTTTTTTTTTTGTCAACTTCGTAGTCAAATTACAGAAAAAAAGATCAAATCCAGAGTTTTCTTGCCGGTTGAGCTACAGACCCCTAAAAATCTGATAATGTCATGTCACGTAACGTGTAGTACACACTTACCAGCTACGGATTCGGACATGACGACTTAGTGGGTGGAACGCTGCACGTTTCTAAAACGATTATGGAAATTTCCTTATAAACACTACTTTTTTCCCCTGCATAGTTCAAATTCACAGGAGAATTTCTCTAAATGTAAATTTATTCAATAGCTAAATACTCGTATATTTGTATTACTGTCCATACAAATTAACACATTTGTTTCTGCAATGCACAAAATGCATGCCTAATTTGCTCTTTGACACAGGGAATGTCCATGAACTGTACGAATTCTACTAAGAGACTTAAAAAAGAATTATGGCGTCGAAGATCAGACTTCCTTGGTCTAGATTCCCCAGAAGCAATCGATGATGATGGTAAGTGATTTGAATTATATGATACTGTTATTTTCAGTAAATTATATTTATTTTTTATTAATTGTGCGGAAAATACAAGTCATGTTGGATAAGCAATTTTAGAAGGTTCAAGACATGCCACATGATGGTTTGATTCTCGTTTCAGATTGAATTTTCAACTTTTCATTGGATAATTTTACCATAGTTAAATGACAAACAACAGTACCTTTAAAAATAAAGGCAAATTTGGCTTTCCTGTTCATGACTTCATTCATGTTTGAATATTTTCGTCTCAAAATGATAAACTTGTCTGGTAATAGCGCATTTTCACAGTACAGCATTAGGACTCATATTTTGGTAAAACAATACTTTGTTATGCTCTGCTATTAAGGTGCATTAATATGCATCGAAAAGTATGCACCATAGCTTCCGTATCAAAAGTTGTGGCAAAAATTCAAAATAAAAGTGGGTTTTATTAACACTTTACAACAAAGTTGAAAAGTGTTTATGACTTTGTTCATTCTGTCTGTCTGTCTGTCTATCCGTCTATCCATTAGCACGATAACTGCCGTAAAAATGACTTTATCAAAATGAAATTTCAGTATGTTGTTCAGACGGTCTGTTGGACCTATGGGAATATAAATGAATAATATCAACTAATTAGTTTTGGATTGAACCCGGTTTGAAAAAATGAAATACATTTACCCCTATGCGACCTAATTTTTCAAACATTTTTAGAGGGATTTAAAATTCACAAATTGCTTCGAAAGTTTTAGGAAATATTCAAATTATCCTGTAAAATATATAAAAAAATTTCAGCAAAATATATTCAGTAGTTTTTAAAATAAAAATTAAAATAATAATGACACCTTTTATATGAAGCGATTACGACCCACTTCAAAATAAAATATGGCAACCATCTTGTCTCAAAATCGTGATTTTTAAAGTTCTTTTTCATTCATATTTAGTGTTGTATCCGTCCTAAAACCGCTTTATTTTTGCTTAAATTCTGTGCATCTACATACTGAAACAACGCAATTACAATATAGTTGAGTTTAAATGATCATCCAACTTTGATTACTTCTACAACGAAGCCTATTTTTCACTTATGGAAAAGGTAAACACCAAAATATGTAGAATGAGTTGCATGAGAATTGCTACATTTCTTTAACGCAAAATTATTTAGCTCATGGAGCCTGCAATATAGCTGATATGAATGAAATATTCATTGATTTTACAGAGAGAAGGACGATTTTTTCGATGAAGTTTTAAGCATAGAGTTTAATTACTTGTACCTCCATGGTCCCAAGTTTTTAAATAAAATAAATTATTATAGTATTGTGATGAATGAAATGAATGGAAAAATGTTTATGAATGAAATGAATGGAAAAATGTTTGTGAATGAAATGAATGGAAAAATGGTAATGAATGAAATGCTGCTTTTATGGAGAGAGCCAGGCGTGTTATATTTCGGTGACGTCATTTGAATAAATTTCATTTGTTTTCGATGAAGTTTTTAAATATAATAAATTACTGTAGTATTATGATAATTTTAAAAATATTACCTAGGAATGTATCACAATTTAGAGATGTTTAAACCAGGCAATTTATATTTCAATGCCGTCATTTTAATGAAGTTCATTTTTTTCTATGAAGTTTTAAGTTTTCAAATATAATAAATTAATGTAATATTGTGATAATTTTTAAAATATTACCGAGGAATGTATCGCATTTTAGAGATGTTTAAATAAAATTGCATTGAAGTTGAAAAGTCTTTCATAATCAATGCTTTATGCATGATTGATCTTTCTTGTTTATCATAAATTTTATTTTCGGAACTTTTGTTTTTACTTTGTATTTTTTATGTCCATGTGAAATTGAAAGCCACTTCCTTTTGACAAAAGAAAAAAAAACAAAAATGATCAATCATGCTTAAAGCATTGATTATGAAACACTTTCCAAATCCAATGCAATTTTATTTAAACATCTCTAAAATGCAATACATTCCTAAGTAATATTTTAAAACTTATCACAATACTACATTAATTTATTATATTTGAAAACTTAAACCTTTATCGGAAAAAATGAAGTTCATTCAAATGACGGCATTAAAATATAAATTGCCTGGTTTAAACACCTCTAAAATGCAATGCATTCCTCGGTAATATTTTTAAAACTATCATAATACTACGATAATTTAATATATATTTAAAAACTTCATCGAAAACAACTGAAATTCATTCAAATGACGTCATAGAAAAAATAACACGCCTGGATCTCTCTATAAAAACAGCATTTCATTCATAACATTTTCCCATTCATCACAATACTATAATAATTTATTTTATTTAAAAATTATGACCATGGAACTACAAATTATTAAACTCTATGCTTAAAACTTCTTCGAAAAAAATCGTCCTTCTCTGTATAAAATCAATGAATATTTCATTCATATCAGCTATGCAGACTCCATGATCTAAATACTTTTGCGTTAAAAAAATACAGCAATTCTAATACAACTCATCCTACATATTTTGCTGTTTACATTTCACATAAGTGAAAAATAGGCTTCGTTATAGAAATAATCAAAGTTGGATGCTCATTTAAACTCAAATATATTGTCAGTGCGTTGTTTCAGTATGTAGATGCACAGAATTTAAGCGAAAATAAATAGGTTTTACGACGAATACAACACTCAATATGAATCAAAAAGAACTTTAAGAATGACGATTTTGAGACAAGATGGATGCCGTATTATATTTTGAAGTTGGTCACGTGATCGTTTCATATCATGGTCACGTGATCGCTTCATATAAGAGGTGTAATTATTATTTTAATTTTTATTTAAAAAACTACTGAATATATTTCGCTGAAATTTTTTTTATACATTTTAAGGAATAATTTGAATATTACCTAAAATTTTCGAAGCAATTTGTGAATTTTAAATCCGCTTAAAAAATCTTTGAAAAATTAGGTCCCATAGGGTTCAATGTATTTCATTTTTTCAACCCGGGTTCAATCCAAAACTAATTGGGTGATATTATTTATTTATATTCCCATAGGTCCTACAGACCGTCTGAACAACATACTAAAATTTCATTTTGATTAAGTCATTTTTACGGCAGTTATCGTGCTAACGGACAGACAGACAGACAGACAGACAGACAGACAGACACAATGAATGAACAAAGTTATAAACACTTTTCAACTTTGTTGTAAAGTGTTAATGATGCACATGTTTAAGCAAGATAGTTTGGTTGGTTGGTTGCAAGCCAAAAAAAAAATCAAAATATGCAATACAATAAAGGGAAAATTTTCTTCCATTTCTAAAAAAAATAATTCACAGAACAACTTTTATAAAAAAAATTAAAATTCTTAACACAATCGTTATCCAGTCAAAATTAACTGAATTTCTTCTAAAAAATAAAACTATATAGTAAAAATATCTTCTTAGCCTCTAAAATGTCAAAATGATCAACATTATACACAGAAATTCAATAGTACAGATGTTCAAAAGAAGAAACGCGTACCATATACAGGGTGCTAGGAATGTTTCCCCAATAACATTGTAAGGAGCGTGCACGTTAGTTAGTTATATATATCACACAGTGATCATGCCCGATCAAATAAAAATGATTTCAGAGCCCCTATCGGATAATTTAAAAAGTTAGGATAATGATCTCGGCAGTAAAGTGAGATAGAAGAAAAATGTCAATTGCAAAATTACAAATTTTCATACATATGTCACAGACCTGAAATTTTCATTTTTCATGAAGTTTTCAGCCACTTTCAGACAATCAAAATACAAATTGTGTTCATAGAATTTTGCACATAGATATTTACAAGGAAAGGCTTTGTAATAGTTCTCTCGGATTGCAATCTTTCATGTCCTATCTTGTAAAGGACCATGAATGATGATAAAACGCTACGGCTTTCATCTGCTAAGTGATAGGGGGCGCCACAATAACAATCTGAAGTTGTCATGCAAACGTGCTCTACTGACGTGTATTATTTACATTTTAGTGTGAAAATATTATCCTTTTCAGTTATTATTATTATTAAATAATACCTGAAAAAACAACAAAATATGCGCAGCCGTTAGACTGTTACTTCTTCAATCCTTATAAGGTATTTGTAAAACGTATCGAAGACTACATAAAAATTCGAGCTGCATGCATTGAAGGGGTCCATATTGAAGACATCGATGAAGTTTGAACCAACATCGATGAAGAGGCCAACAGAAAGTTAAATGACAGATTATTTATTTTAAAAATGCATTCATTTGTGTACAATTAACTTGGCGCTGATATATTTCAAGATATGGTAATATATTCTTGGTAAAAAGCTGGATATTCTGTTGAAAAACACATTACAAAATTTAACAAGGTAATGGCAACTGTATTTAATTTTGGTTCAGCAACTTGTTTCATTGTAAATTGCAATGATTATGCATTTGTTAAATGTGCACATTGTAACGTTTTCATTTGTATTGATCATACATTTAATCATTCCCATTCATAATTTCAAACTTACAAAGAATTTACATCATTCATTATTTTACAAATTTCATTTACTTTGACTTTCATCGTAATACAGTCAATAGTTTTGTTGATTAGTTCAGTTTCGGTTTCCAAAAATTTCAGCCTTTGTCTTTGTTGTGTTTGATCAACCTTTACGACCATGTCTTGGCAGTTGTTTAGCTAATCAATGAGATATAAATTATATTAGTAATAAATTTATCGTTTACTACTTACCATTATTGTCCATTTTATTTCAAAATAATAATACTAATTAAAAAGGATAATATTTTCACACTAAAATGTTAATAATACACGTCAGTAGAGCACGTTTGCATGACAACTTCAGATTGTTATTGTGGCGCCCCCTATCACTTAGCAGATGGAAGCCGTGGCGTTTTATCATTATTCATGGTCCTTTACAAGATTGCAATCCGAGAGAACTATTGCAAAGCCTTCCCTTGTTAGTACCATCTTTAAATTAGCCTGGTCACTGCCAAATTGTTTGCGTCCAATAATTTTTTGTGAACATTTCCTAAATATCTTGAAATATTTATCACATTTGTTACTTGCGGCCGATACAAAAAGTAATCTTTTATAATGAAAGGTTGTACGTAGATCGATATTTACATCGATAGAGTAGCGTCGTCAAAGGCGGGGGGAACAAAGTATTTTGTTACCAAAATCCTATTCAAAATTTTTTGCTGGCGACGCTACTACATCGATACACAATTTTTGAACCTCTAGGCAAATTGAACTCCAGAAAAAAAATTCGCTTCACTTTAATATGGAATAATAGAAAACGGAATGATCGCTACTATTGTTTATTTTTGCCGTGATATTTTTGTTCATTTTTCAAAGAATTTTCTAGTGATTTATTATTCGCTTACGGAATTGTTTTGATTTTTTCCTGCGGTATTTACGCCACTTCCGGAAATTTTTTCGAAAATTACAGTAGTTTTATTTTGTTTTATTTATTTATCAGACAGTACATGAAGTTGGCAAACACCACCCTATGTGGACGTTAAACGTTTTCCATTTGAATTCCTATTTAAACATTGAATTTAAAAATTAATGTTTATATATTTTGTTCTTCAATATGTGAATGTATTTTTTTTATTCTGTTCTGTTCAGATAATATTCCCCCTCCTCCTCTTGGACTGGAAGAACTACTTAAACAAGAACGTGAACAAAGCCAGTGGTTCGAAAAACAGCTG
This sequence comes from Amaurobius ferox, assembly GCA_951213105.1. Taxonomy (NCBI): domain Eukaryota; kingdom Metazoa; phylum Arthropoda; class Arachnida; order Araneae; family Amaurobiidae; genus Amaurobius; species Amaurobius ferox. Next base: position 132,670,546 of record OX578133.1, on the reverse strand, counting down.
TCGTTACCTGATCCTCCAGTTTCAATTACCTCCTATTTGAGTGAAACTGTATGTCCAAGTAACAGTAAGTATTTACTATTCATACAAAATGAACAGGATTTTTTTCTACAGATATTAGAGCAAAAAAGCGCTTCTTACTGATTAACTTAATTAGTTTAACTTCTAACCGAGACATCGAAAAATGAATCTATTAATGTTCAGGTCTACAATAAAAAATAATTATATGTATGTTGATTGCTTTATACTATTTGTAACGGATTACTCCCAGGTGGTGGGGCAGATGACGCTACTGAAGACGTATGTGTGCAAATGTAATTGTAACTGATATTGTTGGCTAGAAAAAGGTTTAACTGAGTGGTGTGCGTTTGAAAGCTTTAATAAACCTACTTCAGCCTAATAAACCTAACCTTTAATTTAAATTATCTAATTATTGAATTGTAAATGAAGTTTAATTTTTCATCATATACATAATAATAATCATATATATTTTTTCCATTACAGATGATTATTCTGAATATTATGAAGACGAAAATGTAGATTCTTCCAAAGAAATGGCAATGATTTCTGAACATGAGCAATGGAAAGACCGCATGGTAAGAAATTTTTCTATGAGCAAGCATGTTATAATGCACTGGTATTCCAAAATTAGGCATAATCGATATATATGTGAATATTTAACGAACCAAAAGTCGGAATGAAACGAAACTTGGTATGCGTGTGCAATAAGGTTAATGCGGGTGCAACAATAGAGAAGACAAGGATAAAAAATAATTTTATACAGGAGTTATACATTTAGAAAAATGTAAAAACGTGATTTCTATTTTTCGTAGAAAAAAACTGAAACAACACTGATACATGAGGATTATAAGGGACGTGGTCATATCTTGCGGCCATGAAAGCCTCACATAGATTTTTCACGGTTTTTATCAGATTGTCCATGCTGCTTCGACAAAAAATCTCACTCTTGGAGAAGTAGAGCTATTTTCAACTGCGGAATGACCATTGGTGGAGGCTGACGTGATACAATTCACCTCCCTAGTATACCCCGCTTATGCTCAATGGGATTCATATCTGAAAACATCGATGGCCGCTGCATTCGTTGGATATCTTCATTTTGAAGAAAATTATCGACCAGCTGAGAGCAGTGTTGCACGCGTTATCGTCCATGAATACGAATTGTAGACACATGGTAAATAAAAACCGCCGAACATACGGTTCCGGGATGTCGTCTCGTACAACTTACCAGTAACAAAACCACTATCAAAAATGTGGAGCTCTGTACGCACAGTTCAGCATTATGTCTGCCCATACCAAGACTCCATCACCTTCAAATTGGTCCCTTTCCGTGATGTTAAAGAAATGCTAATGCGTTCCTCGTTTTCTCCATATAATGGTGCTACGAGAATAGTCAGCAAACATAATCTGGACTAATTAATGAAGAGCACATTACCCCACTTATTCAGAGTCTAGTCCCGATGTTCCTAACTCCACTGTAAACGCGCACACTTGTACGCAGGAGTGAGCGGCAGACAAACTGTTGGATTTCTGGTATACTGATCAGTTTCCTTAAGCCTCTTGTAAACATCAAGTATTGCAACTTTAAAAATAAATTTTAATTTCTTTCCAAATTATAAAACATTTTAAAATACAAATATACAAAAGTTATCCGGAAACCAGTTCCAGGTCGTTCCAGGGCTAGAAGACCAGTACATAGCATTACGAGCCAAACGCAATCTCCCAGTTACTTCACCAGATCTCTGAGCAATGGCTGAGAATCACGATTAAACTGATGTCACCAGTATGTGACTTAGACAAAACACAATGGTTCAATGTACTCTTCATGGATGAGTCGCGATGTGCCCTAGATTCAGACAATAAACATATAATGGTCTGGCGAAAATGAGTAACACGCAACCAGCCCAATAACCATTGAACATCACGCCTTTAGTCGTCGTAGTGTGTTGTTAAGGGTTGGATTTACTTTGGGATATCGTACCGACCTGCACGTGGTCACAGGAGGTACTGTGATGGCGGGAAGATATCGGGATCAAGGCCATGAACCCTTCGTGGAGTCATTACACTGCAGCAGTGGGCAGTATATATACATATTTGAGATTTTGCTTTCTAGATTGTATCCCAAAGTATGCAAAATGCTTTCAAATTGTTTTATGCCTTTATTCACAGTTGGAGATTAAACGTATTTCCTCTGTTCAAAAGTGCAGTTACGGAAAAAAAAAATTTCAAAGTATTATACACAATATGGATGGGATAATGGAAATAGGACCCTTAATAATTGCAAATAATTACAGACACCCACCACTTGCTAAACAATCCTGGTTCTGCGGACCTAAAAATACTTAAATTGCTTTATGCGTTTCTGCATAAGGTGAGATGAAACACATTTCTTAGATCCAAAAGTGCCCATACAGAAGGATAAAAATTATTTCGAAACTTATACTAAATATTTATGGAATGAGGAAAGATGGGCTTTAAATAATTCCCACCAGTACTTCCTACTTTACCTATGGTTAAAAACGACCTTGGTTCGTTTACCCTGGACCCCCCACTTCCAAAAAAAAAAAAAATTCTAAACTCATGTAAATTACTTTATAATGTTGTGCACAAAGGGAGAAACCCATTACTCTGATTCAAAAGTACCATTACTGAAAGATGAAAAATATTTAATAAAAATATGCAAAATAATAATGGGATAAGGGAAATTGGGTCCTTATTAATTGCAGCACCTCAGCATTTGCCTTCTTTGTCTACGGTTAAAAATGATCCTGGTTATATGTAACTAAATTTGTTCAAAACTCCTGTGCAGAAGACCAAATTGGTGTATGGTCCTTTTCACAGGAGAAAATGAATCCATGTATCATATCCAAATATGCCATTTTAGATAGGATTTCAAAACATCATAAGAAATATAAATAGAACTAGCAGCATACTCGTTCTTCGTACGGAGTATATAATATAAAGAAATTTATAATTCGCAATCATGTGCAAATTCTGTTAAAATATTAAATTTATTGCTCATAAAGAGAAGTTTAAGAATATCTGTTCTCACTATGCAAAATTATATTCACGGGCAGATCTGAAGAATAAAACATCCTGGCCCCTTTTGTAAGTAAATGTACAAAAAAGAAAGGAATTGAATCAATATATGCAACCCCGTACTACTTATATTGTCGCAGATTAGAAAATGTGCCAGTGTGTTAGTAGAAGCTTACCCGTATTACAATATGAGTCTCAAAAATATTTGCCAAAATAAAAAATATGATGTAATAAATTGAAAGTATCAAAAATCCCCGTAATCTTAATACCAGAAGGTCGTAATTGATTCCAATATATGCCAATATATATCAAAATATATGCCAATATACCTGTACTACTTATATTCTCGTAAATTAGAAGATATACCCATGCATTTGTAGAAGATTACTCGTACAACGTACTATATATGAGTTTCAACAATTTTCGTCATAATAAAACAATTCCATAATAATTTGAAAATATCAATAATCCCTGAATCAACAGTCCTCGAAAATACCAATAATAATGATGTTTAAATCTGAAGACCGTAATTGATATTATCCAGTAAAAAATGCAATGTCGATGAAATTTATTTTATATACATATTTTTATTATTCAAATCGGAAAAGATTTAATAAAAATCGTCTGCCGCATAACATATTGGATCCGTTGCTAAGCGACATGATATCATTTGCTTCAAATAAATTGATAGAAATCATATCATCTGAATAATGTAATCTCCATGGAAGGTTTGGCGACATTTTCGTCAATTTAGTGATAACTTAAAAAATCGCCAAATTTATCGCCAAGTGGGACTGTAGAACTGATTGTCCCATTTTGCGACAAATTGACGAAACATCATCACAATACTATCCCCTAACAAAACACAATTAATTTCATTTATTAAGCGCGATTTTATCAATTACATGATATTTTTATGGATTTAAAAATATTTTTATCAATTTGGTGATATTAAAAAAATTCCTTCAATGTGTTACTAAGTAGGATGGATGAACTGACCGACAAATGCTACAGAAACATCATTTCAGTACTCTATTCTAAAAAAACAAATTTAATTTCATTGATTTGGGCCATTTTTATCAATTTGGAGACACATTTCCACTAATTTGATTAAGTTTAAGAAGAGTTACCAAGTTATTTAGAGATATTCCGCTAAATTCGTAGCTCTGAATTTGCAGATCTGAAGAATAAAATATCCTGATCCCGTTTGTATATACTAAATGAAAACACTAAAATTGTATTAGAAGATACATACACCCGTTCTACTCTTTTTCTGCTTCAACAATCGGCTAAATGAATTTATTGGGTAAACACAATATATGAGTTTATTAGCTAAACACAATATATGAGCTTGAAACCTCTTTGCTTAAATAAATGAAAGTGATGTACGCAGTCCGCAATATATATAATTAAAATAACAATCAAACCGTTCATTTATAAAATATATTTTTACCTCCATTTATTTATTATACAAATAGAAAAAATAATAATAAATATTACCAACACATTTAATTTCATTCCATTGCCGAACAACATGATATAAGATAGAATCTTCCTCATAAAATGTGAAATTAAATAGCCATTTTGATTTCTTTATACTTTTCATCGTTGAGTAAAAATTTGTGAAAGATGAACCATGGAGGTAGATTTTTCCATTTAAATTCATGTTTCAAACAATTAATGCTTTCCTATAGTGACTAATTAATGCAAAAATCCTGTACCAAACTCGGAAATAAAGTTTTATTTCATTTTGGCGTTTTAAACAAACGATTTTCATCCTTTCCGTTTGGATAAACCACGGAGTTGGAGAGTAGATCTCCTAAGAAAAAGTTCCGTTTTTCATTAATATCTCGACAACCCCTGGTCTTAGAAACTCGAAACTTGGACAAAATTTATGGGGGGCTATTTCAAGGCTATCCACAAAATTTCATTAAATTCGGTTCAGCCGTTTTCCCGTGATGATGAGACAAACGAGAATTTCGTTTTTTACTAATATCTCGAGAACCACTGGTCGTAAAAACTCAAAACACAGACTAAATTTTAAGTGGAGCTATTTCTAGGCTACCCACAAAATTTCATCAAATTTGGTTCAGCCGTTCTCCCGTGATGATAGGACAAACAGACAGACCGACAGACAGATTTTCATTTTTATTTATATAGACTAGCAGCATACCCGTTCTTCGTACGGAGTATATAATATAAAGAAACTTGAAATTCATAATCATGCCCAAATTCTTATAGTATACTAAATGACATGTTTAATCAAAATATTCTGTTAAAATATTTAATATAATGCTCCTAAAAAGAAGTTTAAGAATCTCTGTTCTCGCTATATAAAATTATCTTCATGGACATATCTGAAGAATAAAACATCTTGGACCCCTTATGTAAGCAAATATAAAAAAAAATATGGAATTGATTCAATATATGCAAAATAAAAGCGTTAAAATTGTATGGGACCCGTACTAATTATATACGCGAATATTAGACAATATAACCTGTATTAGTAGATTACATGTATAAATTGAAAATACCAATAAACCCGTAATCTTTAAATCTGAAGACAGTCATTTATTCCAATATATGTCAAAATTAAAGTGCTAAAATTATATGGGAAGATATACACGTACTACTTATAATGTCCGATTATTAGTAGAAGATTACCCGTTTTGCAATATGAGTCACAAATGTTTTTTGGTAAAATACAACAGACGACGTAATAAATTGAATATATAATTAATCCCCTTAATCTTCATACCAGAAGACTGTACTTGATTCCAATATATATGCCAATATATGTCAAAATATATGCCAATATACCTGTACTACTTATATTCTCGTAGGTTAGAAGATATACCCGTGCATTCCTAGAAGATTACTCGCACAACGTACAATATGCGTGTGTCAGCAATTTTTGCCGCAATAAAACAATGGCGTAATAACTTAAAAATATCAATAATCCCTGAATCAATAATTCCGGAAAATATCAATAATAATAATGTTTAAACCTGAAGAGTATAATTGATATTATCCAGTCCAAAATGAAATGGCAATGAAATTTATTTTATATACATATCTTCATTATTCAAATCGGAAAGGATTTAACAAAAATCGTCTGCCGCATAAACACATTGGATTTAAATCCGTTGCTAAGCGACATGATATCATTTGCTTCAAATAAATTGGTAGAAAAAATATCTTCTAAATAGTTATATTTCTATGGAACATTTGACGACAGTTTCGTCAAATTAGCGACATTTTAAAAAATCGCCAAATTTATCGCCAAGTGGGACTGTAGAACTGACAGTTCCACTTTGCGACAAATTGACGATATATCATCACAATACTATCCCCTAACAAAAAACAATTAATATCATTTATGTAGCGCAATTTTATCAATTTCAAGATATTTTTATAGATTTGAAAACATGTTTATCAATTTGGTGACATTTTAAAAATTCGCTAAATGTATTACTAAGTAGGATGGTTGGTCTGACAGATAAATGCTAACCAAACATCATTTCAGTACTCTCTTCTAACAAAACAAAAAAAATTCATTGATATGTAGAAGACCCAAGCCACACGACCAACCCGAAGGTTTATGGCAGCTCTTTGTGTGTCGTTTATATCAATTTGGCGACATTTCCGTCAATTTGGCAAAGTTTAAGAAAAGTTGTCAAATTAGCGATATCCCTCCAAATTCGTAGCTTTGAATTTGCAGATCTGAATGAAACATTCTTATCCCGTTTCAATATACTAAATGAAACCACTATAATTGTATTAGAAGATATACCCGCTCTACTCTTTTTCTGTTTCAACAATCGGCTATATGAATTTATTGGCTAAACACAGTATATGAGTTTAGTAGCTAAATACGATATAAGCTTGAAAACTCTTTGCCAAAATAAATGAAATTGATGTACGCAGTCAGCAATTAATATAATTAAAAGAAAAATCAAACCGTCCATTCATAAGATATACTTTTATATCCATTTATCCATTTATTTATTATTTAAATCGAAAAAAAATAATAAAAACATTAACAAACACATTTAATTTAATTGCGATGCCGAGCATCATGATATATCCTCCTAAAATGTTAAAATTTATCAACCACTAACAGCACACCCCTTATTCGTACGGATTGTATAATTTAAAGAAACTTAAAGTTCGCAATCATGTGCAAATTCTGTTAAAATATTAAATTTATTGCTCCTAAAGAGAAGTTTAAGAATATATGTTCTCACTATGCAAAATTATCTTCACGATCAGATCTGAAGAATAAAACATCCTGCCCCCTTTTGTAAGCAAATTTACAGAAGAAAAAATAGGAATTGAATGAATATATGCAACCCCGTACTAATTATATTGTCGCAGATCAGAAAATATGCCAATGTGTTAGTAGAAGATTACCCGTATTACAATATGCGTCTCAAAAATATTTGCCAAAATAAAAGAGATGACGTAATAAATTGAAAACATCAATAATATCCGTACTCTTTATACCAGAAGGTCGTAATTGATTCCAATATATGCCAATATATATCAAAACATATGTCAATATACCTGTACTACTTATATTCTCGTAGATTAAAAGATATACACGTGTATTTGTAGAAGATTCGTACAACATACAATATATGAGTTTAAACAATTTTTGTCATAATAAAATAATTGCATAATAACTTGAAAATATCAATAATCCTTGAATCAATAATCCCCGAAAATATAAATAATAATAATTTTTAAACCTGAAGACCGTAATTGATATTATCCAGTCAAAAATGCTATAAGAAAAATCAAATCGTTCTTTTCTAAAATATATTTTTATATCCATTTATTTATTATTCAAATCGAAAAAATAATTATTAAAATTAACAGACAGATTTAATTTAATTGCGTTTCTGAGTAACATGATATAAGATAGAATCTTATAACATGTTAAATATGTCATGTCTTATAACATAAATTGCGAAATTAAATAACGATTTTGATTTCTGTATACTTCTCATTGTTCCGTAAAAGCTTGTTTTAAATAAACCATGAACCATGGAGATAGATTTCCCCTTTAAATCATGTTTCAAACAATTCATGTTTTCAGAAAGTGACTAATTAACGCAAAAAATCTGCCATCAAACTCAGAGATTAAATTTTAATTCACTTTCAAACGATTTTCAAGTTTGTGTGTCGTTTATATCAATTTGGCGACATTTCCGTCAATTTGGCAAAGTTTAAGAAAAGTTGTCAAATTAGCGATATCCCTCCAAATTCGTAGCTTTGAATTTGCAGATCTGAATGAAACATTCTTATCCCGTTTCAATATACTAAATGAAACCACTACAATTGTATTAGAAGATATACCCGCTCTACTCTTTTTCTGTTTCAACAATCGGCTATATGAATTTATTGGCTAAACACAATATATGAGTTTAGTAGCTAAATACGATATAAGCTTGAAAACTCTTTGCCAAAATAAATGAAATTGATGTACGCAGTCAGCAATTAATATAATTAAAAGAAAAATCAAACCGTCCATTCATAAGATATACTTTTATATCCATTTATCCATTTATTTATTATTTAAATCGAAAAAAAATAATAAAAACATTAACAAACACATTTAATTTAATTGCGATGCCGAGCATCATGATATATCCTCCTAAAATGTTAAAATTTATCAACCACTAACAGCACACCCCTTATTCGTACGGATTGTATAATTTAAAGAAACTTAAAGTTCGCAATCATGTGCAAATTCTGTTAAAATATTAAATTTATTGCTCCTAAAGAGAAGTTTAAGAATATATGTTCTCACTATGCAAAATTATCTTCACGATCAGATCTGAAGAATAAAACATCCTGCCCCCTTTTGTAAGCAAATTTACAGAAGAAAAAATAGGAATTGAATGAATATATGCAACCCCGTACTAATTATATTGTCGCAGATCAGAAAATATGCCAATGTGTTAGTAGAAGATTACCCGTATTACAATATGCGTCTCAAAAATATTTGCCAAAATAAAAGAGATGACGTAATAAATTGAAAACATCAATAATATCCGTACTCTTTATACCAGAAGGTCGTAATTGATTCCAATATATGCCAATATATATCAAAACATATGTCAATATACCTGTACTACTTATATTCTCGTAGATTAAAAGATATACACGTGTATTTGTAGAAGATTCGTACAACATACAATATATGAGTTTAAACAATTTTTGTCATAATAAAATAATTGCATAATAACTTGAAAATATCAATAATCCTTGAATCAATAATCCCCGAAAATATAAATAATAATAATTTTTAAACCTGAAGACCGTAATTGATATTATCCAGTCAAAAATGCTATAAGAAAAATCAAATCGTTCTTTTCTAAAATATATTTTTATATCCATTTATTTATTATTCAAATCGAAAAAATAATTATTAAAATTAACAGACAGATTTAATTTAATTGCGTTTCTGAGTAACATGATATAAGATAGAATCTTATAACATGTTAAATATGTCATGCCTTATAACATAAACTGCGAAATTAAATAACGATTTTGATTTCTCTATACTTCTCATTGTTCCGTAAAAGCTTGTTTTAAATAAACCATGAACCATGGAGATAGATTTCCCCTTTAAATCATGTTTCAAACAATTCATGTTTTCAGAAAGTGACTAATTAACGCAAAAAATCTGCCATCAAACTCAGAGATTAAATTTTAATTCACTTTCAAACGATTTTCAAGTTTGTGTGTCGTTTATATCAATTTGGCGACATTTCCGTCAATTTGGCAAAGTTTAAGAAAAGTTGTCAAATTAGCGATATCCCTCCAAATTCGTAGCTTTGAATTTGCAGATCTGAATGAAACATTCTTATCCCGTTTCAATATACTAAATGAAACCACTACAATTGTATTAGAAGATATACCCGCTCTACTCTTTTTCTGTTTCAACAATCGGCTATATGAATTTATTGGCTAAACACAATATATGAGTTTAGTAGCTAAATACGATATAAGCTTGAAAACTCTTTGCCAAAATAAATGAAATTGATGTACGCAGTCAGCAATTAATATAATTAAAAGAAAAATCAAACCGTCCATTCATAAGATATACTTTTATATCCATTTATCCATTTATTTATTATTTAAATCGAAAAAAAATAATAAAAACATTAACAAACACATTTAATTTAATTGCGATGCCGAGCAACATGATATATCCTCCTAAAATGTTAAAATTTATCAACCACTAACAGCACACCCCTTATTCGTACGGAGTGTATAATTTAAAGAAACTTAAAGTTCGCAATCATGTGCAAATTCTGTTAAAATATTAAATTTATTGCTCCTAAAGAGAAGTTTAAGAATATATGTTCTCACTATGCAAAATTATCTTCACGATCAGATCTGAAGAATAAAACATCCTGCCCCCTTTTGTAAGCAAATTTACAGAAGAAAAAATAGGAATTGAATGAATATATGCAACCCCGTACTAATTATATTGTCGCAGATCAGAAAATATGCCAATGTGTTAGTAGAAGATTACCCGTATTACAATATGCGTCTCAAAAATATTTGCCAAAATAAAAGAGATGACGTAATAAATTGAAAACATCAATAATATCCGTACTCTTTATACCAGAAGGTCGTAATTGATTCCAATATATGCCAATATATATCAAAACATATGTCAATATACCTGTACTACTTATATTCTCGTAGATTAAAAGATATACACGTGTATTTGTAGAAGATTCGTACAACATACAATATATGAGTTTAAACAATTTTTGTCATAATAAAATAATTGCATAATAACTTGAAAATATCAATAATCCTTGAATCAATAATCCCCGAAAATATAAATAATAATAATTTTTAAACCTGAAGACCGTAATTGATATTATCCAGTCAAAAATGCTATAAGAAAAATCAAATCGTTCTTTTCTAAAATATATTTTTATATCCATTTATTTATTATTCAAATCGAAAAAATAATTATTAAAATTAACAGACAGATTTAATTTAATTGCGTTTCTGAGTAACATGATATAAGATAGAATCTTATAACATGTTAAATATGTCATGTCTTATAACATAAACTGCGAAATTAAATAACGATTTTGATTTCTCTATACTTCTCATTGTTCCGTAAAAGCTTGTTTTAAATAAACCATGAACCATGGAGATAGATTTCCCCTTTAAATCATGTTTCAAACAATTCATGTTTTCAGAAAGTGACTAATTAACGCAAAAAATCTCCCATCAAACTCAGAGATTAAATTTTAATTCACTTTCAAACGATTTTCAAGTTTGTGTGTCGTTTATATCAATTTGGCGACATTTCCGTCAATTTGGCAAAGTTTAAGAAAAGTTGTCAAATTAGCGATATCCCTCCAAATTCGTAGCTTTGAATTTGCAGATCTGAATGAAACATTCTTATCCCGTTTCAATATACTAAATGAAACCACTACAATTGTATTAGAAGATATACCCGCTCTACTCTTTTTCTGTTTCAACAATCGGCTATATGAATTTATTGGCTAAACACAATATATGAGTTTAGTAGCTAAATACGATATAAGCTTGAAAACTCTTTGCCAAAATAAATGAAATTGATGTACGCAGTCAGCAATTAATATAATTAAAAGAAAAATCAAACCGTCCATTCATAAGATATACTTTTATATCCATTTATCCATTTATTTATTATTTAAATCGAAAAAAAATAATAAAAACATTAACAAACACATTTAATTTAATTGCGATGCCGAGCAACATGATATATCCTCCTAAAATGTTAAAATTTATCAACCACTAACAGCACACCCCTTATTCGTACGGAGTGTATAATTTAAAGAAACTTAAAGTTCGCAATCATGTGCAAATTCTGTTAAAATATTAAATTTATTGCTCCTAAAGAGAAGTTTAAGAATATATGTTCTCACTATGCAAAATTATCTTCACGATCAGATCTGAAGAATAAAACATCCTGCCCCCTTTTGTAAGCAAATTTACAGAAGAAAAAATAGGAATTGAATGAATATATGCAACCCCGTACTAATTATATTGTCGCAGATCAGAAAATATGCCAATGTGTTAGTAGAAGATTACCCGTATTACAATATGCGTCTCAAAAATATTTGCCAAAATAAAAGAGATGACGTAATAAATTGAAAACATCAATAATATCCGTACTCTTTATACCAGAAGGTCGTAATTGATTCCAATATATGCCAATATATATCAAAACATATGTCAATATACCTGTACTACTTATATTCTCGTAGATTAAAAGATATACACGTGTATTTGTAGAAGATTCGTACAACATACAATATATGAGTTTAAACAATTTTTGTCATAATAAAATAATTGCATAATAACTTGAAAATATCAATAATCCTTGAATCAATAATCCCCGAAAATATAAATAATAATAATTTTTAAACCTGAAGACCGTAATTGATATTATCCAGTCAAAAATGCTATAAGAAAAATCAAATCGTTCTTTTCTAAAATATATTTTTATATCCATTTATTTATTATTCAAATCGAAAAAATAATTATTAAAATTAACAGACAGATTTAATTTAATTGCGTTTCTGAGTAACATGATATAAGATAGAATCTTATAACATGTTAAATATGTCATGTCTTATAACATAAACTGCGAAATTAAATAACGATTTTGATTTCTCTATACTTCTCATTGTTCCGTAAAAGCTTGTTTTAAATAAACCATGAACCATGGAGATAGATTTCCCCTTTAAATCATGTTTCAAACAATTCATGTTTTCAGAAAGTGACTAATTAACGCAAAAAATCTCCCATCAAACTCAGAGATTAAATTTTAATTCACTTTCAAACGATTTTCAAGCTTTTCGTTTGGATAAACCACGGAGTTAGGGAGTAGAACTCCTAGGAAAAAGTTCCGTTTTTCATTAATATCTCGACAACCCCAGGTCTTAGAAACTCGAAACTTGGACAAAATTTATGGGGGGATATTTCAAGGCTATTCACCAAATTTCATTAAATTCGGTTCAGCCGTTTTTCCGTGATGATGAGACAAACGAAAATTTCGTTTTTTACTAATATCTCGAGAACCACTGGCCGTAGAAACTCAAAACACGGATATAATTTTAAGTGGGGCTATTTCTGGGCTACCCACAAAATTTCATCAAATTCGGTTCAGCCGTTCTCTCGTGATGGTGTGACAGACAGACAGATTTTCATTTTTATTTATATAGATAAGGGAAATAGGCTCTTTAATAATAGGAGACCCCTAGCATTTCCGTTATTTGTCTATGTCACAGAATGATCCTGTTTATATACATATGGATTCGTCATATAAATTATCATATAAAATGAGGCATGTGTCATGAAAGCGAATGGTTCTACAGATCAGTGTGACGCTTTCTCAGGGGAGGTGCAAAGAAGATACTGAAAAGGTATGTAATGCCACCTACAGAAAATTTCACATTGATTCGTTGATTAATTTGGGGAAAATAAAATTTGGAGAATAAGTTCACTTCCGAAATAGGCCAGTTGATTTTAAACTCTGCTTTAGTTTTAACATGAAATAAATCTATGACGGTGGCCTTTATAATTACTATTTTCACAAGGTCACTAAAATAAGTTTTTTCTAACCTTGATTTTTCTCTACCACTCTGGCGTTGTATGTTAGCTGACTAATTACTAAAAGTGAGAAGAAAATAATCAATATTAGTTACCGATCACTTGCTACCTCCCTTAAAAACATCTAACTAAAATATACTGTGGAAAACACTACACACGTTATCTTCATTTCTATAGAAATACAAACCTTAATTTTAAATACACGAAGTATTGATTCGCGAAGTATTGATTTTTTGTTAATGATATGAAAAAGTTCAGAATTGGAATAAGTGTTCAATAATTTAATAGTATTTAATTATGTTGCATTATATGTTTAATACTATTAACTTGATAGAAAAAAAATTGTCCATACGTATATATACTCAGTTTTTATGCACGTATATAAACTCTTTTTTATAGGATGAAGAAATAGCTTTTGAAAGTACTTGTGATTTAATATTTGATCCCGTAGAAGAAGAAATAAGAGCTGTGATTGGTAAGTTTTGTGTATAAAACATGCAATTGACAATACATTAAACTAGTGAATTTTGTATGCTCGAAAAATGAATCTGTAATAGTAAAAGATTTGGTCTGTTTCCTAGTTGCGTCGCGGAAAATCTAAAAAACCTACAGCCATGAAATATTATCCAGAGGTAACTCGATTCAGAACATCTCGAGAGGAAACACACACACACACACACACACACACACACACACACACACACACACATATATATATATATATATATATATATATTGTAATAATTTGAATTGCTTGCAATAGTTTAATACTTGTGACGTCTCCTCTATTAAAGGCATGTGCTCGTAGAGCACATGTAAATGAATGTTTCCTAATGAATTGCATAAGAAAAAGCCGGTTATATATTTTAATTCGAGTTAGTTTAAAAGTTATAAATTTAATAGTCAAAACTTTGCACTATCTCAATACAGCAGCCAATTTAGATTGGAAACACCATTGTTGTACGTTGTTGAAACTAAAACTATTGCATACGTACAGCTCAAACTATAGAATTCTAAATCGAGCCGGGTTTTCCTTATTATTCAAGTTGCGAGTCTGGTTTCATTTACTTTTCAAGCTGCGGTTCAAGCTACCCTCAAAATTTATTTTTAAAAGCTATACCTTATCACATTTTTTATGAAAGTAACTTGAAAAATGCGTAAACTAGAGCTGTAAACTGTACACAAGCAGAAAATTGTACTATACGTTATAAAAATTTAAAACCTATGCTGAATAGACTTTTAAGTAGAAAGTAAAATACAATTATATTTTTAGAGAGTAAAATACAATTCCATTTTTAGAGAGTAAAACACAATTCCAATTTTTTGAGAGTAAAATATAATTCCATTCCGGGTCGCTGATCGTGAATTCCGATATTTGCTGCTGGTTCAGGTCGGATTATGGGTAAACAATTTTTCCTGTTGCGGGATCGGGTCGGGTTGTGGATCAATAATTTTCTTTCTCGAGGGTGAGATTGGGTCAAACCCGACCAGAGTAGGTCTATAGTTGAAACTGCTACTAATGTCGTAAAGCTAAAACAACTTCGTTAAGTGCAGCATACAACACAAAGTAATAGTGTCGACCGATTTCGAAGGCAAGAAACAGCATCCTTAGTCACCAAGAGAGACTGTTTGATTTTAGGTTGCTATAGAAACACGCAAAAATCTGATTATTTTAAATTTACTTTGTAACCGGCGTTGCCCGCAATTCACAACAGGAATTTATTTGTCCAATATCAGCGCTGTTGTCTTTTGAAAAGTTTAAAGATTGAATTTGCTGAATCCCTGCTTTTAATCCAGAGCAATTTTGGGTACATGTTTTAGTATTTATATAAATGAATGCATGTGATATGACATTTTTATATACTTATAGATAATAATCAATTACTTACCAATTGAATCAATCTCACAAAATTTCATTCTAATCACTAAATAGATTTTGTTCTTTCCAGTCACACTGTAGAAAAACTGGAAAATGTAATGTCTCAAATCTATAAATGTCCAATGTGATTTTGTCTTTACAGACCCTCCCCTGGTAACAAAATTTTAAATACTCTCGACCACAGGAGAGAATCTAGCGGAGCAGAATTTTGATTTCCCCTTCCCTCAAAGGTGGAGAAAATAGGGAACTCGAAAAATATTTCTACACACTCCTGAAAGTCCTCGGTGACTTTGAAGACTTCAATTTGCATACTTATAATAGTGACCACGGGACAAGACCTAAAGAAGGCGGATTTTCGATTATTCCCCTGGGAGCAGACAAAAAGGGGTCTGAGTGTCTTTGCAAACACTCCAGAAGTTTTCTGGTGACTTAAGAGGTTTAAAATTTGTACACTTATATTATGGATCATCGGACAGAACCTAACTGAGCCAATTGTCGATTAAGACGCTAACTTCCATACATTGTTAAACAAAATAAAACTTATTAAAAAAAGTTGCAATTTAATTTGTTTCTAGTTTTTCAAGTTTTAGTTTTCTTCTCTTTGGCAGACTTAAATACTAGTTATATACAGCATTGCATATTACTTATTATTTGCATCGATCATCTTTTATAACTTGATCTTTCTTTAAAATTTTTCAGAAAATGTAGGTCTCTTTTTGAATCAGTCTTGCAGAAAATCAATAGCCTTCTTGTGTTTAGCGATTGAAATAATCACTGCCATCTTTATAAGATTTAATAATGCATTGGACAGTTCGTAATCCATTGCCAGTGATTTTAGCAATCTCCTTGCACTTCTTCTTGAATTGACACAGGCCAAGAATTTGACCCTTTTTAAACTCTGTGACATCTTTTCCGCGACCGTATATAACGTATTCAGCCATGATTGCTGTGAACTGATCACCTGCACACTGATTCCGTTACATTTAAAGGTTATATTGCCCGCAGAATTATATAAATTTTCGAAATGCATCACCACTTCCACCCTCATCAATATTTGCATGTTTCAACTCACAGCGCAACTTTTTTACTTTTTTATTGGCCAGGCAGTGTATAACAATTGCTTGTTTTACAATATGCAGACAGGTCAGCCATTTTTATTGTTAATATCATACTTAAACTTTTTATCATTATTGCGAATATTTCTTCCTGTCCCTTTAGACTATATGCGGGTTCCACTGTATATACACTTATCGTCAGGAAAATAAATATTTGCATTTTGCATTTTATAGAATTGATAGAATGTAAGATGAGTTAAGTGGCGATCCATGTTAATATGCTATATTTCTTAATACTTATAGAAGAAAGTCATGTGAAAACTATTGAAAGCCCACAACATAAGGTAAAGCAGAATATTCAAAGCCTTGGTGCGGCCCCTAAAGCTAAAATTATTGACAGCGCAAAATGGATTACGGATAAAGTAACATTTTATTACTTTTACTTTTAAATTTAAATGAGTATTAAACTTTTATTATACCTATAACGTATTTAAACTTTTTAGGTTGATCCTGTCAATAAAAAATTAGTTGAACCCATTCTTCGACAAACTACGTACAACCAAAATTACTGGCTGGCTCAAGATGATGAACGACGAAAAAGTATGCAGTATGCTGACAGTCATTCAGAGCGGCGGTATTCTATGCCTCCTGTATACGCAAATACTCATGCAGATGTTACAATACGCACATGGGGAGATAGAGAGTATGAGTATCAACAGAATAGGCCTAGATCAGCTGTTTATGAGAGATCAGGAACTGTTAGTAACATGTATGATCAATACATAAGTACAGAGAAGAAAGAACTGCAACGCACCCAAAGTCTTGATTGTCATAGGGAAAAGGACTTTGATACTGATACCTTGGAATCAGAAGCTCATAAGTGTTCATGCTGTGGAAAAGGTCTTTGTAAGTAAGACTTTACTGATTTTAAGATTTAAATTTTAGGGTTTCTGTTTTAATGATAAGATTTTAAAATTGAAGTAGAGTTAATCATGTTATAATGCGGCCGTTTATCACTGATTCACTGCAATAGAGTTATTATTTTATCACTCATATTTATTATAGTGACTAGCTGTAATGTTTGCTATGCAAGGTAAATTGTGTTTGTAAAAGAATCAAGGTTGGATAACATTGACGATAAAAACATGTCAAACCACATCGTATAATATATTTAAGGAAGAAATTCAGAGGGGCAATACGAAAGGTGTGTACAGTGTGCTTCACACACACACACCTTCCCGCACCCCTCACAAAAGCAAAATTAAAAAAAAAATATTTGAAATATTTTATGAAAGTCAGTAAAAATAAAATAGCAAATTTGCGACTTTTTATTCCCCTCCTCCCAATCCTTTCTGGACATTTAAATTAAGAACATGCAATGTTGGAGGGGGGTAGAAGATGGTCATATAAAAAGTTATAATGGTATCCCTAATATTGCTGCACGAATAAAACTTTCGAATGATATTTCTAAGTTATTGACTGGCAAGGAAGTCTAAATTCACCAGCAATGATCTTGGTTCCTATCGCCCACTAACACTTAATAATTTTATTTTCGCCGCAAAACGGGATTCGCTTTTTCAATCCATTGAAATACTAGGACGATTATGTTTCCTTCTATAACTGAAGTAAACCTACACTATGGTTAAACAATCCAAACTGTATAAACAGATTACCTTACATACCCCCTCTCATAATGTCTAACCTCTTAAAAGTGTTGACGATCACGATAATCGTTTCCTTAGGCGTGAAGCTAAAAGAAAGTTCTCTGAAAGGAACCTCGGCCTTGTGATGACAAAAGGACATATATTGAGAAACATCATTCTCAGAAAAAAAGTCAAAGTTTTTTCAAATTCACCAATACTATTAAAAAGTATACTAATATGTTTTTATACATTTTGGTGAAAAACACATAATTACATTTACTAAAATACATAAATTACATTTTGGTGTATTTTATGCAAATTTCACACTTACGGAGCTTTGGCACAATCACCGTGACTAAATCTGCCCCAAAAAAGGTAGCGTATTTCTCACATCGTTTTACAATATGAACTATAACTAAATTTTCCAACAAAAAGTAGCGTATTTCTTGCTTATGTCATTTTGCCATAAAAACTGTGAATAAATTTGCAAACAAAAAATAGCATATTTCTCACTTGCTTCATTTTGCCATATGAACTGTGACTAAATTTGCCAACAAAAAGTAACGTATTTCTCACTTACGTTGTTTTGCTACATCAATTGTGAGAATATTTCTAAAAAAAAGTACCGTATTTCTCACTGATGTCGTTTTGCCCTATTAACTGTCAGGAAATATGACGACTTACTTGTTTCGCCAAATTAGCCCTATGAAAGAAAGCAAAAAGACTTATCTTCAGATGCTTCCTTCTGCCATCACAAGGCCAATGCACCTGGCTCTTTAATGAAGTTTCTTATATGATTTCATAAAACATAAAACAATTATAACGTTTGTAATGAACTAAAAGGAAAATGAAACTAATTGAAACAATAAAATAATTTCACATGTCTATCAGAAATTATATTTCTGTACAAAAAAGATGTCCTCGTTTATCAAACGAAACTGTCGCATGACAATTTTGTCAGCACATTACTAATTACAAAATTCCTCGTTTTACCCCTCCCCCCAGAAAAAGCCATATTGGCATTTCGAACATCAAATATCAATTTGGTGCTGCTGGATCTCGTGGGAACCCAAAGAGGGGCGCTATATTTTTATTTAAACAAAATAGTAGCTCGGTACCCTCGCATCGCCCTCCCTCGAATTTAAAAAAAAGGGTCAAAGGAGTCACTCAATCCGTCTAGGACCATGTAAGCCCAGTCATTCTAAGATCGGATTACAAGCGAATGAAATGCGTATTTGACCATAGGGCAGATCAAGGGGAGTATCTGAAATACTTGGCGAAAAATCCAAAAAGTGTAATGATGGTAGATGACAGTCAGTGATCCAAAGTTCTACGAAATGTCCGAAAATACCCAACGATTAAGGTCTGAGTATCTCACAAGGTAGCCCGCGTTCAATTCTCGTCATCGACCAAAACTACCACAGCACCGCGCCTATACAAAGTATGAGCACGATAAATCTGTAGGTCCGAAAGTCCATGTGGGATGTGAAGGATGGTACGGCCCCTGTGGTTGTCACACCATTCGGTTTCGGTGAAAATTTGTCGGCAGTTTCTCTGCCGTCCACTGGTAGGTCGGATGGTGGTGGAGAAAGAAAGTTGCTCTAGGAGATGCCCTCTTCTGATGGTCCGTGGGCCCCTGCTACAGAACCCTGAATATTCTTGTTTCCCACTAGCACCAAAGTTTAGAAAAACTTTGACTACAGTTAATTGCATTTTGTAACACCAAAATTATTAAAGGGTAAACCGCAAATTAGTCGAACCGGGTGATGATAATTAGGAAAATATACAATTATAACAGAATGTCTTATTTAATCAAGAATATTTGTTTTCAAAATAAGTTATTGTTTTATTGTTTTATTATTTAAGTGTTAAATGTCCCTTCATGATGTTTACAGGACAAGTAAGTTTAGCTGGGTACGCTCGATCATTCTAGCATGTGGTATTATGCTACCACCCATCTTTAAATAAAAAAATTAACACCACACAAACTACTCTTTAATTTCATATAAATTTTATTGACTCATTCTTAAACAAAGTTTTAAATTTCTGTATTTTTCCTTCCTATTCTAAACGAAATATTAAATGTATTTATTTAGGTGAAGGTTCCGCAATGGGTATAGAAGCACTCCAACTGTACTTCCATATTGAATGTTTCCGATGTTGTTTGTGTCATATGCAATTAGGCAATGGGTCATGTGGCACTGATGTTCAAGTCAAAAATAATCAGCTTTACTGTCCTTCATGTTTTACTGTTGATTAAGGTACTATAACATATAATCAAATTTTATTCTTTCTACTTCAGTGTTTAATAGTTGAAATTCAGTACCGTATTGTTCCCCAAATACGCAAAGTTCAGTATGTAAAATTTTAGCTGTAAATTAATGATATTTATACATAAAAGCAGTTGTCAATGAGTCATTGTGTCAATGCTATTTTTTTATATTCTAACACGGAAATTAATAGTCTCCATTAATCAGAATGCTTTCTTTCTGTAGTTTTTAAAACATGAATTAATAGTCTCCATTAATCAGAATGATTTCTTTCTGTAGTTTCTAAAACATAAATTAATAGTCTCCATTAATCAGAATGCTTTCTTTCTGTAGTTTCTAAAACATGAATTAATAGTCTCCATTAATCAGAATGATTTCTTTATGTAGTTTCTAAAACATAAATTAATAGTCTCCATTAATCAGAATGCTTTCTTTCTGTAGTTTCTAAAACATAAATTAATAGTCTCCATTAATCAGAATGATTTCTTTCTGTAGTTTCTAAAACATAAATTTATTGAAACAAAAATTTTAACCTATTCCAATCAAAAATCTCTTACAAGCTCCTGAAGTGCAACTCCAGGATCTGCACTCAGATCGTCATTGAATGATGCAGGATTATAGTTTGTCTGACATGGACCGCCCAACCTACTAGAAGGCGTGTTTGTTTAAACGGTCGGAGGATCATTATTGTTTCTTTGTTTGACACAGACCTTCCGACCTATCTGAAGGTGTTAGGTATCTGTTTAGACGGCCGGGACAGTGCCACCCAAGTTAGACAGGAATCTAGCGAGGGCGGCTTCCTCAGGGACTGTACTCTCCTTCCTCTACCACCAACCACTCGGAAGGACTTACGGACCCATATATTTAACGTGAACACGGAGAAAGTTTGGGCAGAGCCGGGAATCGATCTCGGGTCATCCATGTGCATCCCCGCACGCAAACCACTGAGTTGTCCCACCATGGTGGATTATTGTTTGAAGTGGGATTCTTGCAGAGGACAAAAGGCGTATCTAAGGCATTATACGCAATCGTACTAGGACGTAGTTTTCGATATGGTCAGCACCGGGCCCAAGGCATATTATACGTACCCACGCAGCAGAATAAGCATGTTTACGCGTTTATTCATCTTGCATTACTTTCACTTACCAGGGCAGCTGTGGGTGTGAAATTACTGTTTTTGAAAAATTGAATGAATGAATTCAATCAATCTGATGAATTGATTCAATTAATTATGAATTTGTCGTTACTTTGCTTCCCCCACCCTGAAGCATCTCCTTTATTTTCTTTACTTTTATATAATAGGAAAGGCTGTTTTTCCTTGGAGATAGGCAAAACATAATGAAGTACTTTACATATATATACTACAGTATTATATATATATATATATATATATATATATATATATATTTATATTATTTCGGTGCCTGTAGTCTAAGTTTGGGCATTTATAGTAATGTACTATTGCCCAATCTGAAACAGGCATTTGTTTGGGTTGATTAGAATTAAATACTCAGACCTGAAGATGAATGGTTTTGCTTCTGTGGTGATGTTAATATTTCACGATTACTTGAATTGATTATTTTTATTATTATATTTTCTGATATATATATATATATATATATATATATATATATCCTTTTCCTATCTAGCCTACCTAGCACTTTCAATATCCTAATATAGCCATCCATGAAGTGTTTGGGGGACCCCTGCTATCAGATTGTACTAAATATAATCAGATTATAAGCCAAAAATCTCTTAAAAATGAAAATTTGCTATTCATTATTATGATTGTTTGGTTTAATTTCTTTTCATCCTCAACTTAGAGATTCTTCAACCACATATCGATTTGGAGGGGAGGGGGAGGCGCTGCAGTATATCTTTGTTTCTTCATTTTTCATTCTAAATATATTGCTATGAAATAATATTTTTCTGTCTTAAATGAGATTTTTTTTCACATTTTTTCTTCATTTTAATGCAAAATTCTGTACTCTTTTCTATGAAGCAAATAAGTTTTGGAATGAATGTCTTTATTCACATAATGTTTTACTTTTACTAATTTCATTGCATTTTTACTTTTGAAATTCTGTTTTTTGTTTGGAAATCTTTAAGAGAATATATTAAGAAAATATATTTTTCATACTGAATCTATTTTCTATTCATCTTATTATCATTGTTTTATTTTGTAGGTTCCATAGAAAAATTCTGTTAATAAAGATTTAATAAATGGATGAAAATTTTGCACCCTCTGTTATAGGGATACATATAGAAATGAAGATGTGTATTCTTAGATAAAGAAGATTTCGCATTTTTTTCATTCGATATTTTATTTTCTTACCAAAATACCTAAAATATAGGTATAAATATAAGCAGAATTGGGCTATGTGCATATAATATTTAAATGAATGAGTATTTTTATTCAATAGATTTAGATTGAGAATTACAAGAGGGCAATCATTAGTATTAAGAAAATTTGAATAAATTATGAAATACAACCTATAATATATTTTGTCCCTTTCTGGCACAAATATATAATAAAATCAATACATAAAGAGCTACAGCTTAATGCCTTTTCCTATAACATGGAATATGTGAAGTCATTTGTAAATCAAAGTATATTTAAAAATTAGTTCTTTAAATTAAATCTTATATGCTACTTATTGCTCAACTTAAATTTTAATTTCTTTATTTTTATTATAATTTTTTGAAATATCATTGCATTACATTAAATATGGCAGATTTTATAACTGCCTTATAAACTCTTTGAAAATAAATTTGTGATTCAACGAATTTTCTAGCTGCTCTCTCATAACTTTAAGTCATTGTTATGAATATACCAGTGCCATATTGAAAAATTTAGGTAAATATTTTCGTATATCTTTAAAAATCCATGAAATGATCTTATCTGTTGCCTTTTTGAAAGTGTTCATTGTAAAGAATTTTACTTTGTATAAAACTTCAAACTGTAATGCAATGAATAATTATAATATTTTGAGACCTGAAAATTTTCTTTAATTGTTTACTTTTTGTATTAGTTTTATTTTGAATTATATTTTTCTATGCTTTATCCACTGTAGAACCTAAAAGTTCTTATAATTTAAATACTACTTCCTTTCGGACTCATAGTAGAGCTGTAGTTTAAGAAATATGCTAAATAATGTGTATATCTGTAAATATTCTGTATGAATTGATTTGATGGTGTAGAACTGAAGGATAAGCTTCTATTATTTATTTTTCATGGAACTTTCGATTCTCATAGTTAAGAATATGATTTTTCTTCTTAACTAATAGAAAAATTCACAAGACAATACTTGATGTTCAAATGCAATTCCATTTCTCTATAGTTGTCTTTATTGAAGTGAAGTTTTATATTCTTAGGAAACTGACAGAGAAATATAATTCTCTGTACATCTATGAGAAAGTCTGTTTTTGGTATTTTTAAACATTTTTTAATATCTATGTGAAAAGTACTGTGGTGATACTTTAATTGTATTCAAAATCACACACATCAGATGTTTCTGTTGACAGATATATTTGTTAAGCTCTTGAATAGACAAACTCATTTATTTAAGTACTTTTCTTTTTATTAGTACAGCTTTTTAGATAAATCCATCTGTAAAAGACTAAAATTATTTGGAATATATTTGACAAAAAATATTGCAACAGAGATTTAACCCTGTAATGCCTATTCTAGAATATATGATAGCTTACATTTCCAGCTATTTCAAAGCATGAATAAAAATCTTTTAGTTCATAAATAACACCCTTAAAATTATTTAGTAAAATATTACATTTATAAATAACAGTAGAAACTGTTAGAAAGTAGTGTTTCAAATAAAAATGACTTGCTTTGTACATATTTGTATGGTTAAACTTTTAAATTGTATGTGTTATCTGATGAAAAATATCAATAGAAGCTTTTAGCCTATGTTACAGGCATTTAATTTGCATTAATTGTAGAAAAATAAGATCATAACACACTGAATAATTGTAATAATTAAAGAAATGTAAATGCTGCGTTCATATGAAATAATTCATTGTATCATGTATGCTAGATCAATAAGAAATATACAAAGATGAGTTTTGTATTTCATTTAAAACGTACTTCAAAATAAAAAGTTTTTTATGACACATTTTTCATACTATGCATTACAGATTTAAATTATGTCGCCCATCAAAAAACTTATTCACATTTTATTTTCATGTTATTTTGATATATTGAACTGCGATCATTTGAACGTTTTTAAAGACACCAAATTTTATGTTATTTCTTAGTATATTTTAGTCTAATGTTTACATGTACAAATGGAAAATCTTTAGATGTATTTTAATGAAAAGATTGTTGTGCAAAAAGCAATTAAATGAGTTTTCACTATTCTATAATATAATGTTCTTTTTTTTATAGAAAATTAGTTGCATTTTACTAAGATACTGTTTATATAATAGTATCAAAGGACTGAGTATGATCATGATATATTAATATACTTTTCTGCATTTTTCACTTTTGGGATCAAATGTAAAAAATAAGATTTAAAAATAACAAACATATATTGTGGTTTTTTGTAAAAATTAATGAAATTTATACCAGATATTTATAAATTCTTTTTAACAGCTATTTTTCATAAGTAAAATTTTTGAGAAAGGATTTCATGATAAATTTGGTAATATTAAATTGTATTATGAATATTTATTTTGAAACTGTTATATAATTAAGAATCTAGATATAAGTAATCACATCTGAAAATAATATCCATTGATTTTTATTGCTATTCATAAAATGGTTTAATTTTGTATTTCAAATTTGTAATTTATTACCAGACTTTTAATAATTCACTTAATCGTTTAGAAATGTTTTTAACGTGTTACTTTTCTCTTTGGTGTTCATATCAGCTGATTTTTATGTGTAGGTACTGAAATATGCTGAATGATTGTTCCAAAAAGAACTTACTCCTATTTTAAATTCAAAGTACAAAAGTATATGAGGGCCAAAATTTGAAAATATGAGCATTGTGATTTTTTCTGTTTTCTCTTCATTCCATTTTATATAAGAAAATATTTCCATACATATATAGACATGTTGTTGATTTGAAAAAAAAACTTTCTTTGCTGTGCATTTATGCTGTGTTTTGGAAACATTTTTTCATTTATGTGATTTTTTATAGAATTTTTGGAAGATAAATTTACTGTTTAACTGAACAATATTTCTATGTGAAAATATTCATCATATAAATTAAATAAAAGGATTTCTTACTTATTACAGCAAACTTGTTTGAATTTAAGACTCACACATCATAAGTACATAAGACTATTTATTCATTATTTATCCTGCTCTAAAATTTTCACATTATGCAAATTAGACTGTAATAACTTTAAAATTATTCTTAATAGTTATTCATTTTCTCAATATTATATAACATTAACTAGTGACATGCCCAGCAAATGTTAATGGGAGGGTAAATTCTTTATATACTAGTAATTTTAAATTAATAATGGTTATTAATATTAAATAATATTTTAATATTTCAGCAAGTGGCATAATACCCATGGCCACAAGGTCTTCCATATGAGTAGGGGTGCATTGGTAGGCCCGCACCGAAATTAAGACTTGTGAAAAGACTGCATGTTACTTATTTACACCACTGGGAATCAGCATAATTAATGTACTACACGATAAACTACATTTAAATAGAGTTGTATATATCATCTGAGGTATATCCACAATATACGACTATTGGAGGTCGTGTAAATACAGACTTTCAGTCTTCATCTGCTTTATACTTTATCAGGATAGCAAAACTGAAAGCTGTATAGCAAGATAGTGTCCTGATGGATACATTATACGTCACTAGTTTCAACTAACTTAAACTAGAAGATTGGGGCAATTCCAAGACTTTCCACACGAAACAAGCGGGCATTTTATCTCTGAGTTACACTATATACATTTTTTTTAATTTAATTTATTTTCTGCATTCACATCTGAACAATATACGCAGTATACCACCACCCAAATTGCACCGAATCACTTCAGCAGTTTTTAAGATTACGAGGGGTCACCGATTTTGATAAATTCTCATTTTATAGCTAGACTATATATATATCTTTCGTATCACAAAAAGCAAAAGGTTTGATACCCCCCCCCTCCCCATGCACACACAGACTGGCAAAAATCCTGTCTGGTATCTAGCGATCTCACCGATGAATTTATCATAAAAATTCGATTTGAGATCAAATCACGATCACCACACTTTTCTATACTTTTCTTCAACGGTGAAAATAAAGAATTCGCTTAATATACCGGTGGATGCATATTTTTCAAGAAAAGTGATACAAATCACATAATTATCACCATAATTTCCTCTAACTCTCCGCGGGAGGAAAGTAAAAATACAAGACTAACCTTTTGAAAAAGACAAAAGCTCTAAACTTAGCGTGCAAGTCGGGGTGTTTGCCTTACCCCCTAAATAAAACGTCAGCATTAAATCTAAAGACAAATAGACATTAGTACTAAATACCTTTTCAATTGATCTAGCTTCTTCTATAACACTTTTCATTTCATTTTTACACATAATAAAGTCGATGGCTATTTTTCCTTCACGATTCGTCAGTAAAATTGTGCCGTAACATTCAGTATTACTTCACTGACATAAGAATGCGTATAGATCAGATTATCTACTATATAACATTTATTGCCAGAATCATAATATATTATAACACATCCCGTCATCAGGCGACCGTAAATGTAAACATCCGATAGTCACAGGTACCGTTAAACAGTCGACAGTTAAGAGCAGAGTTAGAAACTGCTCACACATTGGTACCATTTCTAAATGTCAATTCGACTCTTCCCTCGTCAAATTCATTTTTCGTAATCCATAAATAAGTGTTTAGGCTTTCTTTCCTTATCTATTCTTGACTGTTCTGCTGAAGCACCAGGGGCTTCCTGTCATGCCATCCACTAACTATCCAAAGAAGGTATCTTTCCGACCTAAGCACGGACGAACCAAACTTTGTCCGATCAAGCTAATTGAGCGCAAGCAAAATCATTTTTCGTGGGTAGAACCAGCAATGGTTTTATTTACCACATTAATTATTAATAAATATTATAATGGGTCTACAAAATTGTAGCGTGAACCTACAGGTTGGGAGGGCAACGAGGAATGTATAGCAGAATGCCCTATTTCGTTTATGTAATTCAAATTTTAGTAAACTTGGTATATGTTCGTCATGATCTGCACGTGTAGTGAACCAAGTGGTGGACTATACGGCCTACGTGACCAAGTGGTGGTCCTGCTGTAAACAGCTCGGAGGTTTTCAGAAATATGACCGGACGGACTGATCTCCATTTATTTGAAAAATGTGCAATATCTCGAGAATGGTTTATTCTAGCGTTCTAAAGCCGATATCAATCGTTTTCTAATGAAACATTATGTAACAAATGATCATTTGCGTAAATTTATTGAAATTTTTGACGTTTTTTGATGATTTTTTCAAAATTTCATTCGAAAATTTGGAGGTCTTCCAAACATCTGATTGCCTTTAAAATCAACAGGCTTCCGGTATTCACCGTTTGTAATTTTTGTGTAAATTTTGGTTGAAACGCTCCATTCGTTTGAGAGATATCACTTCCACAAACTCATGTATACACACACACACTTATACACCGAGACATCATCTCCCAAACGTTCGATTCGAGTTCAAGAACGCTTGAAACGTGCTCTTCCGTCGAAAACTTGAATTCGAATTTTCGACCCTGTCACCATACTTTTCCTATACATTATACTATGTATATAGGGAAAGTAATATTGGGAATATTTAAGTATAAAATCAGCTTATAAACAAATAGATATGTTATTTAGCTAATGTATTCTATATGGTTGTTTATAAGAAAAATAATGAGAGATTTCACATTTTGACACTTGTTACAGTGTCAAAATATGCTCTCATTATTTTGATTTACCACGGAGACGAAATCAAGATGATTAGGTGAGTTACATAATAAATTATGAATATTAAAGCACATTTGAAGTTACTTATATATAGGGTTTCTACGAAAATCCCTAAGCAACTAACTTTGTATGGAAAGGTTTATTAGTGTATACGTTAAGTCAATCTATTGCACAGTGACCATGTCTGCCTGATCGAATGAAAGGGATTGCAGCGCCTCTAGCAAAATATTTAAAGTCAGAAAACGAACTCGGCAACAACGCGAGGTAGACGAAAAAAGTCAATTATAAAGTTGTAAAGCATTATTTAATGAGAAGAAATCGGCAATAAAACTATTATAGAAAGCCTTTATTTCACACAATATGATTATTGACGAATTGCTGTCATATTTAGGAATGCTAAAATAAACAATACTTACGTGGGCAGGAATCTACTGCACAGCTTGTCCAAAGTACCCCCCCCCCCCCATCAGCAACCATGCACATAAATTCGACAAAGAATACGATTGCGTACTTCGACGAGCATTACAGGGTATCTCCGTGTTAATGTCTGTGGTGATACGACTTTTTGACAGGTATTCATTGCCTTTCATATACGCGTTTTGTGCGTTCCTGGTGTCAATTTCTACCAATTATATAACCCACTACAACGTTGTACTTAACTTTGTCCTCTTTCTTGCTTTGTGGTAGAGTTCTTTATCTTAGCTTTAAATTCTCCGCTAGAGGCGCTGCAATCACTTTATTTGATCAGGCATGATCACTTTACTCTAGATCATTGATTCTGAAAGAGTGTGCAGTGAAATTGCGCGGCTATGTCACGAGAAAACAACGAAAACATTGCTACTAAAATGGAAAAATAAGAGGAGGTATTAAATATTTTTAGCGTTATTTTTTAATACGCGATAAGTGTTGACTAGTTTATATACACTCTGCTGGAGCTCGGCAGTATTCCGAGTTATTTTTGAACTACAATTCGCAGTGCTTCCACTTGATGCACTGTGTGCGTTGTATCCCACATGGTGAAACAGTATGCCACGACTTAAACATTTTTGAGAACCCCTGCTCTAGATAAACCTAACGTGTACACTTCTGGACCTTTCTTTACTAAGTCATTGGACTTCTAGGAATTATGTATATGCACTCTGGTATATAATTATAATCTAAAAACAAAAAAGGGGTTTATGTATGTATAAATCAAATACAAATAAAGTATACACATTGTTTCATCTTCAGAATTTTATTCTTAATGGCTAGTCGTATGAAATATACCATTTTATAATTCACATAAGCAATAATGCTTGAGATTTTTCATTCCAAAAATGTCTTATACTTGCTTAATTTTTCGAATTGGTAAATACCTCTGAATTAGCCATTGTAAGTTGATTCTTACAATCTCATTTGAAAAAATATGCTTCAGTATTTAAATTTTTTTCTAACAAGGAAGGTCTCCTGACCGACCCCCATCGATTTTAATGAAAAAATTACTGTGAATAGTATTGGTCTGTCACAACACATTGTGTAAGTACCGGCGGCCCTATAGCAATAGAAACGACACAATAAAATATTGAAAATTGGTTCTGGGTTACTAGAATCTATACGTTATCCTAATTTGGCGATTATTCATTTTGATTACTGTTTTGACAATCGTGAAAGGTGAAAACCTCTGAAGATGTAATGCTCTAAAAATTCGGTTAATGCCTAGATCCTGGGTATACGAGGGTCGCATTTGTAAGTAAGACACCAATGGGAGATTTTGAGTTCTCGCGTTCGATTTATCAGACAGCACAGAGTTTTTAGTGGTGTTTTCCACATATACGTTAATGCGAAGCAAGATCTTTAGAAAATTCCGCTTTACCCTCTCTTGGGCACTTCTCCCAGCAGGAGGAAAGCCCTTGTGCAGTTTTTAACAAAATCAATAGTATTACTAAACAGTGAACACTAACAAGACAGTACCTACTAATACAACTCATCAGCTTTTGTAGTCTCACTTTTTATAAACTTGTCATAAATTAATCTATAGGACAAATCCAATCTGGTGCCATTACGACCTAAATTAATGTAACGTTAACAGACTTATTATTTTATGGAATAAATGTATTGCAGAGGTGAGGAATAATAAAAAATGTTCGAAATAAAAATATGTGCAACACCAACTGCAACCTGTGCAACACCAACTGCACCATTTTGCAATCCTTTGGAAAGAACAATTGACCAAAGAGCAATGAAAAGAATCTGATGTATGAAAAACAAAATCAACCGGATTTTGAAAATGTCCTGAAAAAAGTAACCAGCAAGGCGAAATTGCAAATGTAAAAATTATTCAAATAGTTTAAACACACTGTTCTATCAGCATTTGATAGTGTAAAAAAAACAGAAAATCATGCAACAAGTTTGCATTCAAACAAACAGTAAAGAGGAATAAACTATAAAAAATGTCGCTGGAAATACGAAATGTGCAGTACTACAGAACAGTAAGCGAAGCGAAGAGCAAAGCAAACGAGACGATGCACTGTTTCCGTACTTATACTCGGGGGATGTGACGTATACTGTACGCCAATGTTGGCGCCGAGTTCTACAGTAGGGTAACATTTGGCGATGAAAACTATTTTTTTCAATATTTTATTATGTCGTTTCTATTGCTATAGGGCCGCTGGTACTTACACCATGTGTTGTGACAGACCAATACTATTCACAGTAATTTTTTCATTAAAATCGGTGGGGGTCGGTCAGGAGACATTCCTTGTAAGTATCACGATGAGGTGTTTCTTTCTATAGTAAAATATGACAATCGCATTTTTAAGAATCGGCATGACATTATGTTTGGAATGAAATCTCTCACCAGAACACCAGTTGAATGGAAATGTTTATGTAAAGATTACAACAAGAAAAAGAGGACTAAGATTTAAAGTTTCGGTATAATATTTTGTTGCTCGCGATTAATTTGCTTCATATTATGTGTAGAAAATTGTTTAATTCTAGCCAAAGTATAATTTTAGCAAGAATATGTACAAAATTGTTTCATTCTAACCAAAGTATAATTTTAGCGATTTTGAGCAATTAGTAAGATTCGCTAACTTAATAGGTGTGCAAATACATGAACACCAGCCGGTATTGTACAGAGTGTTTCATCAACACATTCTCAGACTTATTTCTTCAACTGTTTGTCACATTTCAGTTTGAAATATATCAAAATCCAGTACCTAATTCTATAGCGACGTTCTATATCTGTAGTGGGTGGCATTTACATGAAAATAGCAAATCTAAATTTCTATAACGCCATATGTAGCGAAGAAAAACTGATTAGAAGAAGTTGCAACTCCTACTAATTAGTCAAAGGACATCAACCCGGTTTTCTCAATTGCAAAATTTGATGAAATAGTTGATATTAATTTACTCGCCAAAACTCTGTTTATATCGAAGACAAATTTATTTCACTGATTAAAGTATGTTTTCAGTGGGCTTTCCTACGATTATTATTTTTTTTCTTTCGAAATTAATATCATCAATGTCTCAGTGAATTTTGCAATTAGGAAGATCAGGTTCGTTCGAGGCTCAACGTTTTATGCTTATTTATTTTTTTTATTAAGTCACTGTATAAAAATTTAGATTTTTCTATTTTTAAGTAAACAGCTTTCACGAGTTATAAAACTGCTGCTACCGAAATTTAAATTTGATATTAATTTATTTTCAAATGAATGTATGTGTGTGTGATTAACCGCTAAAGAAATAAACTTTCAACACGATGTTTATGCGAAACCCTTCAGGGGAAGCTTGCATAATTCCGCGATAGCTTAAATAATAAAACAATAATTTGAATCACTAAGATAATTACTAACATGTAGTCAAATTTTATACGCATAACTTGAATTAATAGAAGTCGAGAAAATGTATATGTATAAAAATAGATTGCATGTTGAGTAATTATTTTATTGAGTCAACTTTATTTAATCTAACACGGAATTGCCCGAGTTTTACCTTTATCACGGAATGACATAAGTTACACCATTATCACGGAATTACTTAAGTTACTCCATTATCATGGAATTAACTAAATTTCACCTTTATCACAAAATGGCTTCAATTTCTTGAGTATGTAATAGAGGCAAGAATAGCGGACAACATTAAGAACATATACAGAAATTGAAATAAAATAAATTTAGCTATTAGATTGTTTTAGTTGGGCAGAATATGTATAATGTAATATAATAAATAGATAAAATATTAATTTACTGTGTACTACCAGTGCGAATTCTTGATAGATGATATTTCCTTATTTTGATTATTTCACTTAAACTATAGAATATTTCAATAGTTACTTTCAATTTTGAGTAGTTTAGTTTACTCTAGCATCTCAATTTCCTTCTTTTATGGAGAATAATAAATTATTTTCCATACATTGTACCTTGAATCAGATTATTAATAAAAATATAACTCCAGCAAGTTTAAACATATAATTATATTATAAAATTTTCAAATATAACATTATATATATTCAATTAACAAAATGTCATGCTCTCAATATATTTTTAAGATATTTAATACCAAATACAGCTTCTACAATGATAATGAAATTGTAATATAGCAAATAAATGTAAAAAATCAGAAATATTAATTAATTTTACACCAAATACTATATCTACATAGAAGCAGAAATGTACTAAGGACATCTCTTAGATACAATACGAACAATAGAGTATTCATGAAAATCTTTTAAATATTTTACTCTCGATATGTTTTCAATTTACATATATGTATATAAAAGTTATTTAACTAAATTTGTGTCAAACAATATATTCAGAATGCTACAAATATTATATGATGGACATTGGTGAAAGTGTATCAGCATTTTAATCTCAGAATTTTTCATTTCTTGTTTTATTATTTCTATCAAGATTTATTGATTAATGAAATGTGCAAAATAGACAGTAAGTATCACTATTGAACCAAATTTCTTACCTTTTTTTAATATTTGCTCACTATTTTGAATTTCAAAGATTAATTTTTAAGGCTTTTGTTTCTCGAATTACTATTATTATTATTACTTATATCTGATTGCTTATCAAGCAAAACATAATTTATTTTGCAAGGTTTTATGTGAGAAAGAGTATAATTAATTAATAAAAGAGTAATAATGAAAGACTATCATTTTCGATACTCATGATCTGATTTCAATTTAACACCCAAACCGATAGAAATTTTCAATTTTTTTTTATATGGTTGAGTTCCAAATGTGGCTTAAAAATATATTTACATGATGGTCAATGATAAAGTTAAGATTGGTAATTTTTTAAGATCTAAAAGAGAGCAAGTAGATTATGTGTGTGTTTTTAAAATGTTGCTTAAAAATGATTTTGTGTCGCTCTTAATGGTGTCAGCAACTTGTTTTTAACGATTAAATTTCGCAAATAGATCTTGCAATAATTTCCTAAACTTAATTTTTACTTGTTTAGTTTGGCTTCATATTGTTATAGTTTGGTTTTATTATTATGAAAATGAACATTTTCTTGCACTAGAGATGGTTGTTTAAATGATGCATGAGTAATAACCTTTTTTCATTTTGTTATTCATTCAGTATTTATGACGACATATCATTCGATAGCAACAGATATATCATAAACATAAACATTTATCATTCAGTTCTTCCAAGTCAAATTAACAAGAAACTTTCCTCTTTAAAAATATAAAAATGTTTATTACGTAAGTTTCTCAAAGTGTGTGACATTAAAAATGCAATGGTTCCTTTTCGGTGATTCTTGAATATGAGTACATATTAATGAGGATTGTCTTTCGAACGATCGCAGAGAACTTGTGAATAAACCCGTACTTAATTTCACTTATACACATTCAAATCGTCTAATAGTGTCTGTTAAGAAATATTTCAGCTGAAGACACGTGGTCACTACTAGTACCTTTGTTTGATTCTATTTTGAGATGGCTCAACTTTCGCAATTGAAGTAGAATTTGAAGCTATTCTTTGACTACTATGAATTTTTAGCTTGTTTTGGTCCTGAGTAGGCTTTGTTGGGCTAGTTTTCGCAGATGAAGCTGATGTTGCTTTCATGAAACTACAGCTTGATCTGTCACTAGAGGTTCTACGGACGACTGTACTAGGGCGAAGTGCTGATGCTGTTGATTTTGTATCTGAACTTGATCTGGTCACTAATGGTATTGCAGTTGAAGGTGTACGAAGTTGCTTGATTTGGACGGAACTTTTAGGATGAATAGTCTTAGTTTTGGCTTTTATTTGTGTTGATATTCGGCTTGAATTCAGTACAGAAGGCTTTGTATGTCTGATTGTAGGCACCGGGCTTCTTCTACTAACACTTTTTACAGTGACTACTGATGCTTCGCTGGATTTTCTCGATAAATTTAAACTTCTGTCACTTGATCTTTTACTAGAAAGGGACTTATCACTTCCCCTTCTGCTTGATGTTCCTAAACTTGCATTAACGGATCTTTCACTTGACCGCCGACTTTGAGACCGGGGACTGCATACAGAAGAACTAGATCGTGTCTTCTTCCCATTTGAGACCTGATTTAATGCTGACGCAAATGTTTTCTTTTCTTCTGATGGAGTAGGTGGCATGGATTGGGTTACATCATAATTTTTTAAATTCTTAGAGCGGCGAAGATTACTTGTCATGGACTTTATAGCTTTGGTGTATGCTGCTACTCGTCTTCCAATCTTTGGGCTCGTCTCTGTTAAATTGTTTAATCCTCCCAGACTTGGTCTTTTAACGGTTTTACTTCCACAGCTTGACACGCTGTCTTGTGAATTTCTTAAATTTGATTGAATGCTTCCACGGTTCTGTAATGTAGTGGCTTTATTTTTATTTTCATGAGAAGTTTTAAGTGTTGATATAGGCTGTCGTGACATGCCTTTTCCTGCATTTTGATGCAAGTTTTGATGCCTCATTGAGCTGGTTAGTGACGATCGTAATCTGTCCGGAGTTCTCTCGGAGACTTTTGTGTCAACTTTTCTCATACTTTGAGAGCGATTAAATGTATTAGAATTAACAGCGAGAAATTTAGGTGGAGAATTTTGATTTTCAGTCTTTTCGGTGGAAAAATCTTTTGGCATTTTATCATTAGCAAGATTGCTATTATCAACAATTTTAGGAGGAAATTCTGGTTTGACGTTCTGAGATAGGGTAGGTGTTTTGCTAGCATTAACATCTTTCACCTGTCTTATACTTCTTGGAGAATCTGCTAGATCTGTATCATAATTAGAACCTGCTCCTTGTGAAGCGGCTTCAGAAAGTTGAGACTGAGTCTCTTCGAAACCTTCATCTTTATCACACTCTTCTTTTCCCTTTTGCAACGGATATGCTTCTAATTCTTTCACATCATGAGAAACAGGCGTGGCATGGGCAATTTTAACATTGCTTGTATCAGCAATATAAGTTTCTTTTAGAATCTGAGGTTTAGAGATAATTACTGGGTTATAATCAGTAGGTGTTAATGGTAATTTATCTTTGATTGGTAATTGCATTATATCCAGTCTTGGTCGCGATAATACCTTTTCTCTATGCTCCATGATTGGATTTGATATTTCTTCTTTCAAACTAGCTCTTTTTTCACTCAATACCTTATCAATTTTAGGACAAGGAGAATCGTTAACTGTATTGGTTAATTTATCCTCAGTTGCAGATTTTATTGCTTGGGAGCCTATTATGTCTATGGGATCTGCTGGTTTAGCAGCAACTTTTAAGTTTTCAGTCAAAGAGAGCAATCTTTTAGATAATCTAGCTTTTAAAGATGTTGAATGTTTTTCTTTCTTCTTTTGATCGTCTACACATTCCTGAACCTTTCCTCCGTCACCAACAAACTTAGTAAACATTCTACTTGAGCTTTTCGTTTTTTCATCACTTAAGTTCTGTATTTCTTTACTAGACTGATTGATTTCCTTCAAAGCATCTTCAACACATCGCGAATTCGAAATTGTTTCGTTTTCTGGCATTGTTTCAACTTTATGAAGTGAAGAATCATCCAATCTTTTGTCTGAAGGTACAAATGTGCTATTAGCTTTTAGCGCTTCCTCCGAAAAATCATTGGATTTTTTTCTTTCATTTTCTGGTGCTTTGTTGCGGGATTTAGAACGTCTTGTTGTTTTCCTCATATAAGAAAATCTATCAAAGTTATTTTCTTCATCTTTATCTGAAGAAGTATTTTTCAACTCATCTTTATTTGAAAGGTTTATTTTACTTTCTGTATTTCCTTTTGGGGACTTTTTGCTATCTAACAATTCATCATCAGATGCTGCATTTTTGCTACATGCTTGTTCGATCTTATTGAACGATGGTTCTTTCATGCTTTGATAAAACCTGCTTCGTCCAATCGATACTCCTGGATATAATTTACTCGATGATTCCTTGGAGTTGTTTTCTTCAGATTTATTCCTCTCAATCTTGCAATCTTCCTTTTGTCTCACATTGTCATTTGCATTATTTAGAATATCCAAATGTTTCGGTTGCGCGGAAATTGAATTATTTAGCGTCGCAGTTCCATAAGTATCTGGCATTTGCATATTGAATTGACCGTAGCTGTTTGACAGCGCAGTGTCATTCTTATCACAAGGTGCTACTTCAGAACACTGACCATCATTACCTCGAATATATAGCCTTATAGTATCATCAATGTCAGGATCAGATACAGTTTTCCTACTTCTGGACCTTCTCCTCTCATCATCTATGGATTCACTACTATTAGCGACATTCAGATTGCTCTTCCTCCATTTGGACTTATCTTTCAAAGTCATGCTTTCAGCCATTTCAGGTGACTTCAGTGGCGTTTCCTTCTGCTTGTAGATCTTCGCCTTGTTAGTATATATTTCTGAATCAGTTTTAACTTCGTGAAGTGTCGCCAAATTTTTGATTGCTTTCCTGTCTTCATTGATGTCGTCGATATGAGGGGCTGCTTCAGATTCTCGTTGCTCAATTTCCTGACGTCTAAGACGCTCCAAGGCGATTTTATCTCGTAGTTTTCTTTCTCTCTCTTGTTCTTTCTCATTTTCTTGTAACCACTCTTCAATCTTTAGTCGCCATTGTTTGGGTCGGTTAGCTTCAGTCGGCGGTTCAAGCGCTGCTGCTCTCCTTTCAAGCAAAGGTGAGGGTCCAGGCGATGCCGGTCGTTCTCTGTCATTTAGTTCAACAGACAATATTTCTGGCCGTCTCCTGCAAATATATTAAAATGACAAAATTTTCGAAATTCATAACGATATTATTACATGTCTAAATGTCACTTTAAGATACTAGTTTATATTATAAACTAATATATTTAAACTAAATTAAAATATATAATTGTTCCCCAAACATGGTTGAACTACATTTACTTATCTTAAAGTAACATGATATGAAAATAGATCCATTCGAAATCTCTTAGTATTAGCTAAAAAATCTGATGTGGGCAACTCATGACTTTCATTATATAATGCAATGAATTTACTCTTTTACAGTCCAAAAATAATGTATAAGATGCAAGGTACTGTGTTTTTAATGTCGAATTGTACATGTAGCGATTTTCCGGATGATAACATGTAATATTATTTCAAAATACCCAATTAACTTATATTTCACACAACTCTAAATCAACAATTAGCAATACTGATAGCATCCTCAATAAGCGATATAGTCCATATAATAAAATATTTTAATAATTAATTCATCAATTAGACATCATTTTTATTAATTTAGTGTCATTTTTGCAATTCTGACGAAATTTTCGTCAATCTGGGGAGAAATATCGCCAAGTTGGCGATAATTTTCTATATTATTCAGCAAGTTTGCCAAATGCATCACCAAGTGTTACAGACAAACGGAGAGAAGAGCATTTCTTATATACTAAAATGTGTGCCCGTCATATGGCGGAAATCAGAATTTGCGAAACATTACTTCTCATTTGGCGTCATTTTTATTAATTTGACGACATTTTCGTCATATTGGCAACATTTAAAAAGTCCCAAAGTTGGCGACGTCCCGCTAAATTTCTCGCTAAGTATTAAGAACGGGCGGACGAAGAAATGGGTTATTCTTATAGTTTATTCTTGTGTTCTTTTCAAGGTATTGAACTTTCATCAATTAGTCGTCCTTTCATTGATTCAGCGTCAGTTTCATCAATTTGGCGATTTTTATCAATTGGGTGACATTTTCGTCAATTTGGCAACATTTGAAAGTCACCAAGTTGGAGATATTCCGAAAAAATCGTCACCAAAATTTTATCCAAACGTTACAGACCGAAAAATAAATTATTTATAGTACTCGTAGATTCTTATATTCTTTCCAAGATATTGAATTTTCGTTAATTAGTCGTCATTTTCATTGATTTAGCGTCATTTTTATCAATTTAGCGGCATTTTCGCTAATTTGGCAAAATTTAAAAAGTTGCCAAGTTGGCGACATTCCGACAAATTCGTCACCAAAATCTCACCAAGCATAACGGACGGAGAAATAAGTTATTCTTATTGCCAACTAGCAGCATACCCGTTCTTCGTACGGAGTATATAATATAAAGAAACCTGAAATTCATAATCATGCCCAAATTCTTATAGTATACTAAATGACATGTTTAATCAAAATATTCTGTTAAAATATTTAATATAATGCTCCTAAAAAGAAGTTTAAGAATCTCTGTTCTCGCTATATAAAATTATCTTCATGGACATATCTGAAGAATAAAACATCTTGGACCCCTTATGTAAGCAAATATAAAAAAAAAATATGGAATTGAATCAATATATACAAAGTAAAAGCGTTAAAATTGTATGGGACCCGTACTAATTATATACGCGAATATTAGAAAATATAACCTGTATTAGTAGATTACATGTATAAATTGAAAATACCAATAAACCCGTAATCTTTAAATCTGAAGACAGTCATTTATTCCAATATATGTCAAAATTAAAGTGCTAAAATTATATGGGAAGATATACACGTACTACTTATAATGTCCGATTATTAGTAGAAGATTACCCGTTTTGCAATATGAGTCACAAATGTTTTTTGGTAAAATACAACAGACGACGTAATAAATTGAATATATAATTAATCCCCTTAATCTTCATACCAGAAGACTGTACTTGATTCCAATATATATGCCAATATATGTCAAAATATATGCCAATATACCTGTACTACTTATATTCTCGTAGGTTAGAAGATATACCCGTGCATTCCTAGAAGATAACTCGTACAACGTACAATATGCGTGTGTCAGCAATTTTTGCCGCAATAAAACAATGGCGTAATAACTTAAAAATATCAATAATCCCTGAATCAATAATTCCGGAAAATATCAATAATAATAATGTTTAAACCTGAAGAGTATAATTGATATTATCCAGTCCAAAATGAAATGGCAATGAAATTTATTTTATATACATATCTTCATTATTCAAATCGGAAAGGATTTAATAAAAATCGTCTGCCGCATAAACACATTGGATTTAAATCCGTTGCTAAGCGACATGATATCATTTGCTTCAAATAAATTGGTAGAAAAAATATCGTCTAAATAGTTATATTTCTATGGAACATTTGGCGACTGTTTCGTCAAATTAGCGACATTTTAAAAAATCGCCAAATTTATCGCCAAGTGGGACTGTAGAACTGACAGTTCCACTTTGCGACAAATTGACGAAATATCATCACAATACTATCCCCTAACAAAAAACAATTAATATCATTTATGTAGCGCAATTTTATCAATTTCAAGATATTTTTATAGATTTGAAAACATTTTTATCAATTTGGTGACATTTTAAAAATTCGCTAAATGTATTACTAAGTAGGATGGTTGGTCTGACAGATAAATGCTAACCAAACATCATTTCAGTACTCTCTTCTAACAAAACAAAAAAAAATTTCATTGATATGTCGAAGACCCAAGCCACACGACCAACCCGAAGGTTTATGGCAGCTGTTTGTGTGTCGTTTATATCAATTTGGCGACATTTCCGTCAATTTGGCAAAGTTTAAGAAAAGTTGTCAAATTAGCGATATCCCTCCAAATTCGTAGCTTTGAATTTGCAGATCTGAATGAAACTTTCTTATCCCGTTTCAATATACTAAATGAAAACACTACAATTGTATTAGAAGATATACCCGCTCTACTCTTTTTCTGTTTCAACAATCGGCTATATGAATTTATTGGCTAAACACAATATATGAGTTTAGTAGCTAAATACGATATAAGCTTGAAAACGCTTTGCCAAAATAAATGAAATTGATGTACGCAATCAGCAATTAATATAATTAAAAGAAAAATCAAACCATCCATTCATAAGATATACTTTTATATCCATTTATCCATTTATTTATTATTTAAATCGAAAAAAAATAATAAAAACATTAACAAACACATTTAATTTAATTGCGATGCCGAGCAACATGATATATCCTCCTAAAATGTTAAAATTTATTAACCACTAACAGCACACCCGTTATTCGTACGGAGTGTATAATTTAAAGAAACTTAAAGTTCGCAATCATGTGCAAATTCTGTTAAAATATTAAATTTATTGCTCCTAAAGAGAAGTTTAAGAATATATGTTCTCACTATGCAAAATTATCTTCACGATCAGATCTGAAGA
The DNA here is from genome assembly GCA_951213105.1 of Amaurobius ferox. Lineage (NCBI taxonomy): Eukaryota > Metazoa > Arthropoda > Arachnida > Araneae > Amaurobiidae > Amaurobius > Amaurobius ferox. The sequence goes on along the minus strand of OX578133.1, from coordinate 132,629,475 downwards.
ATGAAACATCCTGCCCCCTTTTGTAAGCAAATTTACAGAAGAAAAAATAGGAATTGAATGAATATATGCAACCCCGTACTAATTATATTGTCGCAGATCAGAAAATATGCCAATGTGTTAGTAGAAGATTACCCGTATTACAATATGCGTCTCAAAAATATTTGCCAAAATAAAAGAGATGACGTAATAAATTGAAAACATCAATAATATCCGTACTCTTTATACCAGAAGGTCGTAATTGATTCCAATATATGCCAATATATATAAAAAAATATGTCAATATACCTGTACTACTTATATTCTCGTAGATTAAAAGATATACAAGTGTATTTGTAGAAGATTCGTACAACATACAATATATGAGTTTAAACAATTTTTGTCATAATAAAATAATTGCATAATAACTTGAAAATATCAATAATCCTTGAATCAATAATCCCCGAAAATATAAATAATAATAATTTTTAAACCTGAAGACCGTAATTGATATTATCCAGTCAAAAATGCTATAAGAAAAATCAAATCGTTCTTTTCTAAAATATATTTTTATATCCATTTATTTATTATTCAAATCGAAAAAATAAGTATTAAAATTAACAGACAGATTTAATTTAATTGCGTTTCTGAGTAACATGATATAAGATAGAATCTTATAACATGTTAAATATGTCATGTCTTATAACATAAACTGCGAAATTAAATAACGATTTTGATTTCTCTATACTTGTCATTGTTCCGTAAAAGCTTGTTTTAAATAAACCATGAACCATGGAGATAGATTTCCCCTTTAAATCATGTTTCAAACAATTCATGTATTCAGAAAGTGACTAATTAACGCAAACAATCTCCCATCAAACTCAGAGATTAAATTTTAATTCACTTTCAAACGATTTTCAAGCTTTTCGTTTGGATAAACCACGGAGTTAGGGAGTAGAACTCCTAGGAAAAAGTTCCGTTTTTCATTAATATCTCGACAACCCCAGGTCTTAGAAACTCGAAACTTGGACAAAATTTATGGGGGGATATTTCAAGGCTATTCACCAAATTTCATTAAATTCGGTTCAGCCGTTTTTCCGTGATGATGAGACAAACGAAAATTTCGTTTTTTACTAATATCTCGAGAACCACTGCTCGTAGAAACTCAAAACACGGATATAATTTTAAGTGCGGCTATTTCTGGGCTACCCACAAAATTTCATCAAATTCGGTTCAGCCGTTCTCCCGTGATGGTGTGACAAACAGACAGACAGACAGACAGACAGACAGACAGACAGACAGATTTTCATTTTTATTTATATAGATAGATAAATAACTATTGGCGTCCAACTACAAAAGTATTACCCAAAGTATCTTTCCTCAAGAATAGAATGACCTAGACTCACGAAAATGATGCCACCAAATTTATCGCATGATATTACATATGAAAAGTGCACATATTTCACACTAGTTAATATAAATTTTCGAGTGAAATTTTGAAAAAAAATCATCCAAAAATCAAAACTTTCAATAAAGTTACGCAAATAACCATTTCTTGTGTAATTTTTATTAGAAAATGATTGACACAAACTTTAGAACGCTAGCATGAACCGTTCTTGAGATATTGCACATTTTTCAAATAAATTTATCAAAAAATCATATAAAATAAAAAAATATATTAACTAGTGTTATTGTTGATGAGACCCAGACCGTCCGACCTACCAGAAAGGTGTAAGGCAACTGTTTGGACGGCCGGGAAGTGCCACCCAATTTAGACCGGAACCCAGTGGGGGAGGCATCCACAGGGACCGTACCCTCCTTCGACTGTGCACTTTTTATAATATGAAAAGTGCACATATACACATATAAAAGAACATATAATAATAAAAACACATTAATATAAAAGCACATATAAAAGTGCACTTTTCATAATATGAAAAGTTCACATATTTCACACTAGTTAATATGGGCGCGGTAGCCCATTGGTTAGCGAGCAGGAGTTGCACTCGGTAGGCCCGGGTTCGATTCCAGCCACTGCCAAAACTGCCGCCGTGTTCACGCGGAGGATCACGTTAAACATGTGGGTCCGTAAGTCCTTCCGAGAGGTTGGTGGTAGGGGAAGGAGGGTACAGTCCCTGTGGATGCCTCCCCCACTGGGTTCCGGTCTAAATTGGGTGGCACTTCCCGGCCGTCCAAACAGTTGCCTTACACCTTTCTGGTAGGTCGGACGGTCTGGGTCTCAACAACACTAGTTAATATATTTTTTTATTTTATGTGATTTTTTGATAAATTTATTTGAAAAATGTGCAATATCTCAAGAACGGTTCATGCTAGCGTTCTAAAGTTTGTGTCAATCATTTTCTAATAAAAATTACACAGGAAATGGTTATTTGCGCAACTTTATTGAAATTTTTGGGTGATTTTTTTCGAAATTTCACTCGAAAATTTATTTGAGTTCTGAACGTTCGATTGCGTTTAAAAGCAATAGGCTTCTAGTATTCACGAATTGTAATTTTTGTACCAAATTTCGTTCGAATCTCTCCATTCGTTCATCAAATATCGTCTCCATAGAATCAGCGACACACACACACACACAGACATCATCTCAAAAACTTTTGATTCGTGTTCAGGGATGCATGAAACGTGCTCTCCCGTCAAAAACTCGAATTCGAATGCTCAACCCCGTGACAATTCTTTAATTATACATTATATTATATATATATATAAGGAATGTAAAAACAAGCGTCGATGACGTCAGAGTTGCCTGAAACCGAACCTTGAGGAAATATATGCTATAAAATCCTAACTTATTCTGTGGAATTTCGGATTGTTCTGTTGCGTTTGTAAATTATTTCATTATTAATAATGGCGAATATAAAAACGAGATATCTATATCTAACCGTGTTTTTATGAAAATGTAATTTATACAAGCATTAAAACGCACAAATAGAATTAAAACTTTTGTAAATATTTAAACATGCTTATGTAAATGATTATCTCAATTTGCATGGCTACAAATATGTTTAGCTTACGTTATATTTAAAAAAAAATAACTCAAGTTTTACATTTCCCTGTTATATACAGAGTGTATCAAAAAGATCGAAACGGGCTTTTATTCTTTGCCTGTTGGAGAAAAGTGGGCAATGTAAATTGCAAAAATGTTGAAAGTAAGGTAGGAAATAAGACTACGTTAATGAAATAGCCCTCCGATTAATTTTCAAAAAGTTACACTTTTTAAATTTTTATACGATCCTCTTAGACAAATTTGATCAATCAGAAAATTTTTATTTTTAATGCAACAAGATCATTAAAAAAACCACTTAAAAATTTTGTGACATATCACAAAAAAGATAAAACTGGATGATAATACATATGATACTCAACCGCGTAGTGAGTACCACTGCTTTATATGATCTCTGTCTGTGAAATGCTTTATTCAAATGCATTTGTGATAAAAAAAAATTGCCACGTATTAACGTATTTTTTATCTAAACAATTTCCATCGTCAATTTGTTTATGATCCCTATTTTCACTGACGAAACAGCCTTTCACATGTTACGGAAAAGTGGCATAAGTCAGATTTTTTCCTTTATCATAATTCAGTTGATTTTAAAGACACAGATACGCGGGTTTTTATTTAATGATTTTGTGCCATTAAAAATAAAAAATTTCTGATTGACCAAATTTGTCCAAGGGGGTCGTATAAAAATTTAAAAAATGCAATTTTTTGAAAATTAATGGGAGGACAATTTCATTAACGTAGTCTTATTTTTGCAATTTACATTGCCTACGTATCTCTAACAGGTAAAGAATTAAAGCGCATTTCAATCTTTTTAGAACACCCTGTATATTGTATGTAAAAGAAAAGTAATGTGGAAGGATCAAATATCCTAATCTCAGATATGAGTGAATTTAATATTTTGAGTATCAACGAATTCGAGTCAATCATTGTTAACAATTTACAACATAGTTGAAAAGTGTTTTTGACTTTGGTCATTCTGTCTGTCCGTTCGCACGATAACTGCCATAAAAATGACTTTATCAAAATTAAATTTTAGTATGTTATTGAGACGGTCTGTGGGACATATGAGAATGTAAATGAATAATATCACCCAGTCAGTTTGGGATTGAACCCGGGTTGAAAAAATGAAATATATTGAATCCTATGGAATCCAATTTTTCAAACATTTTTTAAACGGAGTTAAAATTCACAAATTGCTTTTAAAATTTTAAAAAAATTCAAATTATCCCATAAAATATATAAAAAAAAATTTCAGAAAATATGTTCGGTAGTTATTTAAATAAAAATTAAAATAATAATTACACCCATATAATATGAATAGATCGCGTGACCCACTCCAAAATAAAATATAGCATCCATCTTTTTTCCCAGAGTGAAAATCGTGATTTTTAAGGTTCTTTTACATTTATATTTTGTGTTGCATCCGTCCTAAAACCAATTTATTTTTGCGCAATTTTTGTGCATCTATATTCTGCGCCAACACAATTACAGTATTTTTTAGTTTAAATGATCATCACACTTGGATTATTTCTACAACGAAGCCTAATTTTAACGAATGCAGAATGTAAACAAATCAAGCTGTAAGATGAGTTGTATATGATTTGCTGAATTTTATTTAACGCAAAATTATTTAGCTCTGGAGTCTGGAATATAGGTGATATGAATGAAATATTTATTGATTTTACATAGAGAAGCAGACGATTTTATAGCATTGCCTTTTTCGATGAAGTTTTAAGCATGGAGTTAGAAAGTACTTTTACCTCCATGGTTTTAAGTTTTCAAGTAAAATAAATTACTGTAGTACTGTGATAATTTATGAAAATGTAGACAAGTGACTGAAAGATAAGTTGTATAAGAATTGCTGAATTTTTTCACGCAAATTATTTAACTCTGGAGTCTGTAATAAAAGTGCATGAATGAAATATTCATTACTTTTACATAGAGCGCCAGGCAATTTATATTTCAATGACATCAAAAATCAATCACTTTATTCAAAATAAAGTTCATCTATTTTCGATGAAGTTTTAAGTTTTCAAGTAAAATAAATTATTGTAGTTCTGTGATAATTAAAAGAATATCACAGCTGAATGTATCGCATTTTAGAGATGCGATACATTCAGCGGATTGCATTTCAGTTGATAAGTGTTTCATAATGAATGGTTTATATATGATATACATGATTATATTTATATACATGATATTTATATACATGATTGGTCTTTCTTGTTTGTTTGTGTATCTGTCCGAGTGCGTAGGCACGATAACTCTAACAAACCAAAACAAACCGGAAGTTTCAACTAAACAAACAGCGTGAATACGCTCATTTGAGGGACACTAATATGTATCGTTCTCAAGATATTTCACGATTTTGGTCAAAAATAAAATATAAATAAATATGCACCCATTTATCAACTGAATAAATGTTTAGTAAGTGCTTTTAACCAGACATGTCTGATTATTATTGTTTACGAAGAAGGATCGCGACTCTTTCTCAAGATATTAAAAATTGCTCCGAAGTATTTTGGGACCTGACCTGAACTATCACTGTACCGAATTTCTAAACTGTGAGTCGTTTAGATTTTCCACTGCGCCGCCAAAAAATGAACATACGTACATTTTCATTTATTATTATTATTATTGTAGTAGTAGTAGTATAATAGAAGTAGTATTATAGATGGAATAGTATATGCATCATAGTCGATAGATGAGATAATAGTTTTATTAGGCATTTTAAAAAAAAACGAGTAAGATTTGAAATCGAAGTCTGATATTAAAAAAATGGAGATTTTCGACACAAAATGGTAGAACAAATTAGAATCAGTCACATAGATGACTCTATTAATAAAAGGACTCTACAAACGATAGTATGGAATTTGCTTTCATCAAATAGCGTTCGACAGTACTAATATTAAACCACAAACATGTATTAAAAATTATTCATAATAAAACATATGTCGAGTTTTATATAGTTTTTAATTTTCTGTTATTGTATTTTGTAGTAGAATTAATAAAGTGAAAAAGAATTAATAAAGTGCACTTTATTGCCCTTTAAAGAGTTAAGGCATTCGCAATACGATTTTTGTTTATTGTTTTTGAAATTCATTTCAGGAGTTATCATTTTAGGTTTCATTTGAAATGTTAATTATAAAATGAAGATAAAAAATTTTTACGGAATAAAGATTTGATTTTATAAAAACTTTCATTCAGAATTTACATGTACAAAAATCCACTTTCAATTATAAAAATTTATTCATTAATTATTCCACACTTATCCCAACCTTCAAATCTACAGATAGGTACAATGGCGTGGGCGTCTCCAGAAAAATATTTGGGAGGGGGTTTGGTAACCTAATATTTTATTTCCGCTTTCCCCAAATATTAGTTCTCTGAATTTCAATGGATTCCGATGGGTTCCTAGGGGATGTTATGACCCCCCAACCCCCACCTTTTGGCGACACCACTGAATATGCACAATACTGACTTATTTTTCTTTTCACGCGCTCTTTTACTTTTCGATCGAAATTATTATTATTATTATTATTTTAAATTTTTAACTTGTTTTGATAAATAATTATATCGATTAATAAATTAAGTCTGCGTTATTGATATGCAATAAAGTAATTATTCCTTCAATCATTTTTTTAATATACATTTATTGGTTATCTTCATTAACAGATGGCAGCACTACTGCAGATTCAGCTTACTGCAAAGTCTCCTTAAATCAGTGGTCTTCAACCTTTCACAAACGAAAGGCCGCATTTGAGGCAATTAGAGTCAGGCTCCTATTGTATACATTCCAAATTATAGTGAGGCATTTATTCTAACTCTGAGTATATATAGAGGAACCAGAAGCTCGCGGGTGAACATAAAACGCGCGCGAGCATACGCTTACACAAGGCAGTAGCCAGAAATTTGTTTCAGGGTATGGGGGGGGGAGAGACCCAGGCCGTCCGACTCATCCGAAGACTTGAGCAGCTAGAGTTAAACAAGGGGCTTCGAGCTCACCCCCCCCCCCCTCGATTCTACGAGATCATTTCTTTTATACTGTAGGGGGTGCTAAATGCTAAATAGTTTCCCGGTTGCTCTCAGTGAAAAATACTGACTATAATGGGCGCTCATAGAGGAGGGTAAGATGGGGGTACACGCCCTCCCATGGACGTTCAATGTCACAAATGTGGACAACAAGCTAGTCGATGTTGTACATCTTATCCTTAAGTTTGCTTTGCCCCACTGACGTCAGTGGTTTGCCCCCTCCTGGGATAGTTAATTATGGATTAAAATGTCACTGTTGTGCACGTGCCAAAATCAGCAATTTCTAGGTTGAAGTGATGTCGTGTTTTGATAACGAGCCGATTAAGAAACCAAATGTCCAAATTGGTCAACATGTATTTTCTGACGAGAATACTTCTTGATGAAGCAAGTTACTCCGTACCTACAATGATAATTTTATCGTTTGTTATATCATAGATGTTTTAAAGTAGGGAAATAAGTGTAAATTACCTCCTTGTTGAACGCCTAAACCAGGATCTATCCAAAGATCCACTCTCGGGTGCTTTTGATTTATCTCCCGCTTCAGCTGTTGATCGCAAATAATCCATCAAATTGTCTTCTCGGTCTTCAGATGAAAGTCTACTCCTGCGCCTTCTTAGGGTTCCATTTGGTGTAATATCTGGTGACTGGGTATCAGTACCGTCAATGTCACCACAGGAGCCGTTCACAATAGAATTAGAAGATCCTATCCTTTTGCGAATGACTCTTGGCGAAGCCGTTTGGTCTTCTTCAGAAGGCACACTCGATGTCAAGCTATTCATGCGACTTAATTCTACTGGAGTGCCAGCACCGTCGGGCGAAACTTTTTTCGGTTTGGTGGATCTAGATTTTAAGCTTCCATTCTCTCCAAAACGAGTAAATCCCCCACGAATATCGCCCAAGAGCATGTCAATGATGTTATCAGTTTCACTGCCAGAGAAGGAAGATGGCCGATTTTCTGTAAGAAAATTTGTTAAAAGGATATTTTAGGCAATATGTATGAGTTGATATAGAAATTTTGAATAAAAATAGTATGAGTATTTATAAAATAAAAAGACCAAACATAGTAAAAAATGTGCAAATTTTATGTCTCAATAAGTTTGTTAACACGTAACAAATGAAAAACATTGAATAAAATAAATTTTAACAAAACCAGGATGGACCTAGTTGGTACTTAACAAAACCAAGATAGACCTAGTTGGTGCAAACGGAACCCTATGATCCACAGTTATCAATTATAGAGGATAATAGTGTCATTAGTTTTAGCGACCATGCAGAGTCCACTTCGACAATAAGAGCTTGCAATTTCGTCCCAGTAGCTTAACGGTAGCTCGGAAATTCAGGGTTCGATTCCCGGTTGGGGCTGCAAGGTTCTTTACAATGTCGCCCGAACAAATCAACCCTGTAGGTTAGTGCAAAGGCGTCGGAGGTCTGAAAGTGATCCTAGTACGACTAGTACTGATTCAGTGAACTCTGGAAAATGGATTGCCGATTTCAGATTGGGAGGATAACAACCACGCAGGATATTAACATGGGTAAAAATAGTAGTAGCCGGAGGCTAACCTAAGGTAAAAATAGCAGGAGGTGGTCAGTCAAAATTGTCAGTTACCCGCCAATCTGACAGTAGAGGGTGGAGAATGCAGAGTACACTTCGACGATGAGAGCTTGCAATTTCGTCCTAGTAGTTCATCGGTAGAGCGCTGGCTGGCCAGTTCGGAGATCCAGGTTTCGATTCCCGGTTGGGGCGGCAAGGCTCTTTACAACCAATGGTGTGCACACATAATATGTGAGAATGTGTTAGAAAACACTATTCTATAATATAATCCACCCATTAACTACTACCTAGACTTCTATATTACTCTTTTAGAAAATAGTCCTATGCAAGTCTCTAGAACAAATTATTATGTTGATAATACCCATACTGGTAAAAAATAAAAAAACACCTACACAATATGATGGCTTTGAGAAAAGGGGGAACTACCATTCCGCAAAATCCCGCAATGTGGGAGTGCCCAAATCTTATAGCGAGGCTCTAGAGAAAATTGTGAAGGGAATTATAAGTGGTATGGGTCCCAGACGAGAATCTCGCGGGGGAAACCCAGGATATGAAATTCAGCCATTGCTTGAAAATCACAGCCCTGTGATCAGGCATGGAAGTAGCAAAGTCCTGATACTTCTGGGGAACAAGATCATGTTTCATAGTAAAATTGAGGGCCAGATTTGAAAAAAAAAATTGGACTCTGAAAGGTAGACAACTAGTGAAGAAAATCATATCTCAGTGTCTCACTTGCAAAAAATATGCAGGATCAATTGACCGCGAAGATTCCGGTGTAAGTGAAGAGCCACCTTTCACTATCTTAGATTTCACCGGTCCAGTGTATATCAAGATTGAAAACAACGTCATGAAATTGTATATTGCATTGTTTACATGTGCTGTAACCAAAGCCGTTAGTCTAGAATTGGTGACGGACATACCAACATCAAAGCTTTTAGTTGCATTTCGGATATTTCTATCTAGAAGAAGAACGTACAACACTCTCTATTCGAACGATGCTAAGTCATTCAAATCTGCAGACAAAGGGGATTACAGAAATTGCTTGCCATTTTGAAAATTTAAGGTCTTCATAGCTTCTAAGAGACTCTCCTGGAAGTGGAACATGCTCCGTGGTAAGGAAGATTCCCCCTTCGTCGGTGATTAAGTAAAGTGGCATTACTAACAAGGGAAGGCTTTGCAATAGTTCTCTCGGATTGCAATCTTTCATGCCCTATCTTGTAAAGGACCATGAATAGTGATAAAACGCCACGGCTTTCATCTGCTAAGTGATAGGGGCGTCACAATAGCAATCTGAAGTTGTCATGCAAACGTGCTCTACTGACGTGTATTATTAACATTTTAGTGTGAAAATATTATCCTTTTCAATTAGTATTATTATTTTGAAATAAAATGGACAATAATGGTAAGTAGTAAACGATAAATTTATTACTAATATAATTTATGTCTCATTAATTAGCTAAACCACTGCCAAGACGTGGTCGTAAAGGTTGATCAAACACAACAAAGACAAAGGCTGAAATTTTTGGAAACCAAAACTGAACTAATCAACAAAACTATTGACAGTATTACGATGAAAGTCAAAGTAAATGAAATTTGTAAAATAATGAATGATGTAAATTCTTTGTAAGTTTGAAATTATGAATGGGAATGATTAAATGTATGATCAATACAAATGAAAACGTTACAATGTGCACATTTAACAAATGCATAATCATTGCAATTTACAATGAAACAAGTTGCTGAACCAAAATTAAATACAGTTGCCATTACCTTGTTAAATTTTGTAATGTGTTTTTCAACAGAATATCCAGCTTTTTACCAAGAATATATTACCATATCTTGAAATATATCAGCGCCAAGTTAATTGTACACAAATGAATGCATTTTTAAAATAAATAATCTGTCATTTAACTTTCTGTTGGCCTCTTCATCGATGTTGGTTCAAAATGCCTCGATGTCTTCAATATGGACCCCTTCAATGCATGCAGCTCGAATTTTTATGTAGTCTTCGATACGTTTTACAAATGCCTTATAAGGATTGAAGAAGTAACAGTCTAACGGCTGTGCATATTTTGTTGTTTTTTCAGGTATTATTTAATAATAATAATAACTGAAAAGGATAATATTTTCACACTAAAATGTAAATAATACACGTCAGTAGAGCACGTTTGCATGACAACTTCAGATTGTTATTGTGGCGCCCCCTATCACTTAGCAGATGAAAGCCGTGGCGTTTTATCACTCATTTTATCATTATTATTTATTATTTATGGTCCTTTACAAGATAGGACATGAAAGATTGCAATCCGAGAGAACTATTGCAAAGCCTTTCCTTGTAAGTGGGTTTCAGTATACGTATGGATAGTGTGCGAATAGAGCAACTAAAGCTGGGTTATTTTAAGTTGAATTCAAGGAAATAGTTGCTTTTTTGTTTGTATTATATTTTACTTTGATTGACTGCTAGACAGTGGTTATGAAAGTTATCGATTTATAAAAATGCGTTTTAATACTCTATACTTCCCTGACAGTTAGAATTAAGTTTTGTAATTAATTTTATTGGATAAGTTTGTGTCGGAGTCAACACAAACTAAAAAATAATAAGCGTTCATTTGGATAAGAGTCAAACCATCGAAAACTTTACACCTTTTAAACAACATTGTTTCAGCTAGAAAGTCACAGAAAAATTGTTGTTGTAGATATAGTGGCACTGATGCTGATAAGTTTCTTTAAAAATACCTCCTGAGTTTTTCTTTTTTAGGGCTTGTTCTTCTCGCTGTTTTCTCCGCTCAGCAGCCCTCTTTTCATTTTGGCGCCGCTTTTCATTTTCCTAGTTAAATGAAAATTCAATGCAGAAAAACATATAAATAAGAGAGTACATAATCTAATATATAAATGGCAAAATTCGAATAAACGCTTTTAAGTGAAATATCTCTTGAAGTTCAAGATGGATTTGAATGAGATTTTTAGGCAATGAGGTTAAGTCCATGAAATATTCTGCTATAAGTTTTATTCTCCCACAGTAAAGTGTGTAATAACGGGAAATGAAAAGCTCTTTCTTTCTGTCTGTCTGTTATGACCATTTATTACTCATGAAAGGCCCAACAGATTTGTATAACTTTTTGACTGATTTGTTAGGCTCAATTAGAAACAGGTTGATGGCTATAAAATATTTATGATTTTGTACTGCGTTGATATATAAAAGTGGATATTCAAAATTCGCTTTTAATCTACATATATCCTTAAATAAGCGATCGTTTTCGATCCAGAAATTAAACTAAAAAATGTATTTGACCTCTTACATTTATCTGCGACGCAATAGGGATTGAAATACTAGCTTTTGTTTTTCTGTAATGACCACTTACAACTTAAAAACGCTTAATATAACCAATTTACATACTTTCTTACTGCTTTGTGAAGCTTAGAAGGAAGCAGATTTGTGAATACAAATATTTCCGATTTTGTTCTGCTTTAATTTATAAAATGAAGAATTCGTTGATACGGTTGCATGTGTGGCGATTGGGCATCGCCGGGTCCCGAACCAGGGACCCTTTGCTACTAGACCGACATTATAATCACTGAGCAAAAGCTAGCTTCTCCTCCGTTCTTATAATTCAGGTACAGGTTCCAAGCATCTTTGATCAGATGTCTTTGCTGCCGAACACTTCCTCACCTGATGAAGGCCCCGGTCTAATTTCGGCGATGAGGGGGGCCGCTGAGAAAACCCCCGCGTGTCCCCCGAAATGCAGTTGAAGTGGGCCGGGAGGCGTGTCGCCTCGGGCGTGACGGTCAGTCGTGGTCAACCAGGAAGGGAGTGTCAAGGTTTCTGACTCCGTTTGGTGCTGCCATCTCTTGTTGAGATGTGAGATCGTTGGAGAGGAAGGTTGCGTGTTTCAACGTCCAGTCATCATTGTGGCGGATGAGAGTCGCCGGGCCCCGAACCAGGGACCCTGTACTTACTAGACGGTCATTATAATCACTAAGCAAAAGCTAGCTTCTCCTCCATTCTTATAATTCGGGTACAGGTTCCAAGGATCTTTGATCAGATGTCTTTGCTGCCGAACATGTATATGCTAAAAAACTGGATCATTTCCATAAAACTTTTGTTCGTGCAGTAATACTGAATATAGTAAGTGCTTTGATATTACTTTAATCCTCGTGCACCTACCCGCGGTACAACAAGAATTACAATATATGTTTTTTCTGACTGTAACAGTCTTTTATAACTCGCGGCTCAACTGATTTATATACTTTTCTCATTATTTTATTAAGCTTTAATAAGAGCAGGATTATGGCTAAAATTATTTCAGACTTGGAACCGCGTTAATATATGAAAGTGAAAATGCCCTTCAAAATAAAAGATCTCTGGAATTACTCTTGATTTTGATGAAACTTTTTTATATAATGAAGCAGAGTCTGAAAACATTTTAATTTTCTACACCTGCCTTCTGAATAATGGAATTTAAAATGCACTACGTAACAGTGAAAATGAGACACCGAGAAGGAGTGGGGAGAAAAATATGCAAATTGCAAGGTAGACGCAGCTCACAGAGTCACATAAATGGTGCGAAATGCGCAGCTGTCCCGCGCCGTTGAGTGAGATATAAGGGAAGGAACCTGCAGATTCGGCAATGGTCGCGCCGCTCTGTCGGCTAGGGAAATCATTTTGATTTTTTTTGCCTCAGAGGAAACGTGTAGCAGCATAGAATGCCAGGGCGCCTCCAACCGAGTCAGCTCCAGCAGACAGACGATTTCACGAGGGGTACGGTGATCGGACTCAGAAGGACAGGTTGTTCCATACGTCAAATCTCAGCGGACAGCCACCTACAAGCGTCCACGGTGCACCGGCTGTGGTGAAGATGGTTGGAACAAGAGAATGTAGCACGTTTGAGGGGTGCCGGTAGCTTTTGAAGGGTACCAGAGCGACGTCAGCACGCTTGGACCGACGCATCCGCCGGCAAGCGTTGGCGGCCCCGCAGGCCACTCCCGTCGCCCTTTTGCAGCATGTGCAGAACATCATTGATGCTCCCATATTGACCAGGATCATTATCCACCGATTGGTTGCCGGCGATCTGCACTCATGGCGCCCGTTAATAAGACTGCCATTGACCCAACAGCACAGACGCCTCCACTTGCAATGGTGTCAGGATAGAGCCACGTGGTCGGCGGAATGGCACAGGGTCGTGTTCTCAGACGAGTAACGCTTCTGTTTTAGCAATGACAGTCACCATGTACGAGTCTGGCCCCGAAGAGGTGACAGGTCCAACCCGGTCCATCTGTGGAACGCGATAACGCGGCGTCATGGTTTGGGGCGCCATCGTCTACGATAGCAGGTCTCCTCTAGTCCGTATTGAGGGCAGGCACTATGACGGCCCAGCGATTTGTGGATGTCGTGCTGCAGCCGGTTACACTACCCTTCCTTCAGGGTGTGCCCAATGCCATTTACCAGCAGGATAACGCCTGATCACACACGGCACGCATCAGCCAACATGCCCTGTAAGATATCCAGGTGCTGTCCTGGCCACCAGTCTCCCCTGATCTCTCACCAATCGAACACGTCTGTGACGTAATTGAACGTCGCTTACGTGCGCTGCCGCCGCCACGTTTATAAGACGGACTCTGGCGAATGGTTGACAGAGAATGGGCAGCCATCCCTCATGACACCATCCGCATGCTCATTGACTCTGTACCTAGACGTGTTGCACTGTTACTGCCTGTATCGCCGCCCGCAGTGATTCTACAACCTATTGATCAGAAGGTGTTATCGCTCAGTGCATAAGTGTATCATGCTGCAATAAACATCACTTATTGTTCGTTACTGTCTCTCTTTGTTTGCCGATTTTCACCACTTTCTGCCCACTCCTTCTTGGTATTTCATTTTCACTGTCACGTAGTGTATATGTTTTGCCCATTTTTTTATCATCGTTTATAAATTCGAAAGTTGCTCAACCGTTTTACATACTCATTAAACTGGTTAAGTTAAATTTGAAGCAGGTTAATAGCTAAATATATTTAATATTTTGTAGTAAGGTAAAAAGTTACAATGATTTTAAAAGTTAATTTGCGAAGTAAATTTTAAGTTAAGTTGCAACGTGCATTTTTTACGTATGCAATAGTTAATTTGCGACGTAAATTTTCAGTTAAAGTTGCGACGTGCATTTTTTACGTAAGAAGTAGATATCCTAAAAATCTACTTTTACAATATATAGTGTATTGTTGAAGATTTTTTTTGTTTCCGAGAATTGCTTGTATATTCCGGTACAATTTTAATCAGAGTTTTGCATCTTAAATCCCAGGCAACGCCATATATATTTTGCTATTATAATATAAATTATAGATATACTTTACCTCTATGGCTTTTTTGAACTTTTGGCAAAAACTATGAAAAACTTTGAAGCATTCTTCAAGTTTGAAGGATTGCAAGTCTTCGCATAAAAATTCAGCCATATCTGTACGCACTTCCTCTAAATTATCAATAGCTTTCTGCACAGCCACCGTCTCTCTGGCGGCAAACTATGTTCAAAACATAAAATCGATTTATATAAAATAGCACTCGTTTCATCTATATAAATCTAAATAATTTAAAATAAGGATTGTACAAGTAAAAATCAAGAAGAAAGCTTCTGATAATAGCAAATGAACAATAATGATATTATTTATTCCCAAAATGAAAATGAAGCAATTGATGCAGTCGTTATTTGAAGGTAGGTTTTATTAGTCCTGGACCCATGATATACCTCCGTAAAAATCTTGGGGCCTAAAGATTTTGGCTATTAATTTGTGATCTGGGACCATTGGAGAAGTAAATTAACTTGGGTTGACATTTGTGAACTGGGCCGAACTTTTTCTGTATACTATCTTTAAAAGTGGCGAATTTTTTTGCAGTGATTATGAAATATTTAAGAAACCGTATATCGCAGAGTTTATTTTGGTGTCAAAGCTCAGCTATAGCAAAGAGAGAAAAGATCTTTTATGTGCATAATATCACATCTCTAACAAATCATACCATTTGTGTTTTATATAAATAAAACTATCTATAATGGTTTTTAATCATTGTATATGCACGAAACAATGTATGTGGTTGAACATGAAATATTAGTAATATTTTAACATATATTAGCAACAGGAAAATAAATTTTTTACTCCAACATTTGACACATTTGACACTTTTTGGCACATTTTAATAGTTTACAATATTTATGTTTTATTCCGGAAATTACTCTGATTACATTTGCAAAATGTAATGCATTTGAGAATGGCATATTGACCGGGGCCAAATAATGCGTAATTTTATTCCATTTAATCGTAGTAAAGTAACTTGAAAGTGCACTTCACATGCTGCATGTGCTTCTAACGTATGTCTGCACCAGACTATATTATTATAACTTATTGATACACTACTCATTGAGGCTATTAGCTCTTTACTTTTGCACTTCTCATAAATTGAATGGTCAGTCATCAGGTATCGCGAAATTTCTTTTTGCCATGATGTAATCCATAAAACATAATTTAAGAAAGACAGGACATTTGCATCACCTGCCGATCCTTGGAACCATTTTCCAATTCGTCACTTATATCCTCAAAGTTATCATAAATGGAGTCTGCTGCAGTTCCAAGCTGAACAATAACTTGCTCTCAGTAATCTACATCTGTGAGTATACATTTATAGTTTACTTAATATTAGAATACGTAACAATTTGGACGCATATAATGTTTATTCAATTATTATAATGCTTCTGGAAGAGATTCTATATGTCAAGAGAATTACACGACTGATACACTTGACACGAATTTGCTCGCAATCCTTATCTTACTTGTATATGGTATGTTATACATAATGTTAATTGTAAAAATGAAAGGATTGAAAAACGGTATAGCTAGTTTCATTTATATAGAACATAAACAATATGGATTCTCATAAATGTGATACTAAGCACATAAAATATTTTTTTTTAGCCGTCATTTTTGGAAAATAATCAAAGGGTTGGTGGGACGAGTCATTTACTTTGTCTCTATTAAACTTCATGACTCTGAACACCTAGGTTTTGACACCAAAATACACTCTCTACGATATAAAGTTGCTTAAATATTTCATTATCACTGCAATACATTCACCATTTTTAACAGGGGCTTGGAGAAAATGTTCAGCCCGGTTGAAAAATGTCCACCCAAGCTAATTTACTTCTCCAATGATCCAAGATCACAAATCAACAACCTAACATTTTTGCGGAGGTGTATTATAGATCCTGGACTATTATAGGAAACTAGATATTTTTATCTTATATTTAGAATTCATATAATAAAATGTGACAAAATATATTCCCAAGTAGAAACAATTCCTTAAAAAGCTACAAATATTTTTTGGCAAATTTTCTACTGAGATAGAAATGAAAACATTTACCTTGAGAAAATCTCCCATTTGTTGTTTAATATCTTCACCAGCGGCTGAAACTTGCTGTGAAATTTTAAGTACTTTGTTGTTTAAATTGGAAATTTCAGTCTTCAAATTGTCAATAGAAAGCCTACAAAATAACCAGCGCTCATAGTTGTAATATATATATATATATATATATATATATATATATAGTATATAGTATATATGTTACGGTTAAAGTAAAAAATCCGGTTAGTATTAATAATAACCACGTCTTTTGGTAAATGTGATAAATATTGCATATTAATCACATTTACCGATAAATATTAATAATTACCAATGAAGTTTGGTCATTATGATTAAATAAGCAAAATTTAGTGAAACCCCAACTCTAACGTAAATTTTATGTCATGCGATAGGAAATGTATGATATTACATACATGAACAGTTTAGTTAACAATAAAATTTGGTCAATGTAAAAAATGTTTTATATTAATTATTACTGTTATTTATAAGATACATTCATTATTTATTACAACAAACAAATTACATTACACACAAACACCTTAAGGCGACAAAAATTGCAAGCAAATTACATTACAAACACAATAAATGGAAATCTCAAGCTAAACGCGTTGAAAATTATTACATTGAGCAAACGTCATGGGTAATTATTAATAACAACCGGTTCATGTGATAAATTCTCATAAATTATTCACTTTAACCGGTTTATTTGGTTAGCATTAACAACAGCCGGTTATTATTAATAATAACCGATTAATCGAATTGACTGTAACATATGTTTTTATATATATATATATATATATATATATATATATATATATATATATATATATATGTATATATGCATATTACTTGCACAAATATTAATTTACATACATTATCACATTTTTATTAACTTTATCCTCGACTTAATTTTCAACTTTCATTCTAATCAGGGTATATATATTCATTATGTATCAACTTTTTGTGTTCAATACACAGTTTTGAAAATTTGACACAAAATATGAATTTAATGGCTGCAATTTAGACAGAAATACATTCACAAGAAATGAACGAGAAATATTTTTTCTTTTGAGTTTTCAGTTTTCTTCATATTTCACATTCCCATCATTATAGTATCATGTTCCTAAATATCAAATCATAAGAAACAAAACTAACTTTGCTATATCAAAGGTTGATAATTCTAAAATTGATTCACTTGAATAGCTCAATTTATTCGAGAGGTATCCTGCTTATAGACAGGAAGTGTAAAAAATAGTTAAATTCAGGGATGCTCATAATATGTAAATCTATCAAAATCAGAGAGTTAGATTTTCAATGCCATCAAAATATTTTCCATTTACATATACTATGTATTTCCACGGAAAGAACAATTTACCGTATGATACAAATACAAAAGAAAAATGTATATTTTTCAAGTGTTCAGAATAGTGATTAATTTTTTAATTTCAGTCAAGTGTATGAAAGTGAAAAGTTTACTTTGACGCTTCTTCTAAGTTAGGTAGAAAGTCTGGAAATTTCAAGAGATTTGAAAACTTGTTCTCAGCTTCCTGAAAATAAAACAGAATTGATTAAAACACATTTCTCAACATAGTCCTTTGTGCCTATAGTCTCAGTAGTATACTGATTTCTGGGGATCCTGTGAGTTTCCATTATAAAATGGGTAATGAACCAAATTTGATACCCTCTAAAGAACCTAATAATGTTTAATAATTAGACGATAATTTTAGTTTATATATTTAATTCTGAAATTTTTATTCATTCAATTTACCATTGTATAAGATTATGTTTAAATGAAATTGTAGATTCAGGATAATTTCAAGACAAATGTCACATGTGGATGAACTGCTAAAGTTTGTTTAACAATGTTAATTTCTAAACAATGTTAACAATTAGACGATAATTCTAGTTTATATATTTAATTCTGAAATATGTGTTTAAAATACAGTAAAATCTATGTGAATTAATAAAATAAAAATAGTCCAATTGCCATCAATATTAGGACATGATAAGGCAGTATCTGTTTTATTAGCATTTAATTGGAGATCAAAATTTAATATCCGACTTTCATAATACCTTTAGTATTGCTTTATTGAAGCAAAAATTGTATATAACTTTAAATTCTAAATTTTTATTCATTCAACTTACTATTGTATAAGATTATGTTTAAATGAGATTGTAGATTCAGAACTATTTTTAAGACAAATGTCACATGTGGATGAACTGCTAAAGACGAAGTAACTTCCATGTACGAATTTTTATAGGAAGCCATGCTACATTTACATGCTAGGATAATCTTTATTCTAATAATTGAAAAGTACAGGAGGATAAATATAATTTTTTCTTTTAAACGTAATTCCAACGCAAAGTGTTATATCCATATACATATCTCTTCAATTTAAAAGTTGAAAATGTGAGTGGATAAATATGTTAAATTACAAATACGGAAAGCAGGTGTAATAATAATGAATAATAGTAAATTAATGGACTCTTATTTTCTTCAAGAACAAGCACCATTAAACTTCACTCAAAAGTTGTTGACCTCGCATTCATTGCACTGCTACTCACGATTGCTTCCTACACATGCACCTTAACTCATTTCTATTTCTCAAAGTAGGCACGTTGTAATGCACAAAGGCAAATTGGCAAGTTTTATTACATGATTCTTTTATTTATTTGGATGTAAATAAACATCCACATTAGAAATGCATTTTTATAAATGATGCAGGGTTTATTTTGCAAACTTTACATGTTTTAGTAATAATACTTTTATGTTTTATGTATCAAATTCCCATCGTATATAGTATGGAATAATAAGTTATTTTATTATTCTATGAGGTTCTGGACTCTAATATTTTTGTATACTTTTCGCTATTTTGCAATATCTGGTCATTTCACTTATCTTATAATTCAATTTGTCTTAAATCATGAATTTCACCTTCCGTTGTTGGACAGAAATTAAACCATTTTTTTAATCCATGTGGTATATGCAATCACAGGAACAACGGGAACTTTTAATATCTGTTTATAATGTGCCGCTGAAAACGTTTCCTAAACAGATATATCACTTTTTAATGCTTTTTATTCAGTACTTTTTAATGCTTTTTATTCGTTAATTTATTTCTATTAATAACTCTCAAAAGTTTTAATATAAAACATTTATTAGCCAAACACATTTCCACCTCTCAAGTATGACATTTTATTTTCAACTTCTATTTTCATGTAGTATGTAGGAGCTCATTTAATCAATTACTCTTAACTTCCACTTTAATTTAATTATTCACTGAATTGGTTGGGTATCAATGCAAATTATTATGAATTCACAAGTTCAGTGTGTGTTTAATAGGTGTTCCTTTTGCACATTTTTTATTATATATAATAATAATAGTAATAATAATTATTATTATAATATATATATATATATAATAGTTTGAAAGTCCAATGATAGAAAAGTGAGAAGCTGCAACTCGAAAAACCCAACTTTCTAACAAACCTGCAAAATAAAAGTATAAAATTTAAGTTTCTGTACATGATATATTCCGTACAAAGAACGGGTAGTATAATAATAATGGATGAAAAGACAAGTACGAGGCTCACTCCTGTTCCTTCTCTGGAATTCATACATTAGCATCCTAATAATCGCCATAAAAATAATTTTTATTGTTTACACAAAATTCCACTCCGTAATCATACCTGCACTACATAGTGTATAAGATTCATTCCTGGTTTATTAGCTCTGATTTCAGTAACTTTCAATAAAGACATCATTTTGAAACCAGCAGCATCTCCGGCATATCCACCCTGCCAAAAAAAAAGGGGGGGGGGTTAACAATCAGAAGGATGTCGGAGATATTTGTTTATTTATTTTTAGTACTATAATTATGCATAAAAATACACTTACAGAATTTAAGAAATTTCCGGTCACTAAAAGCATGTAAATCACCTCGTGAAGTTCTTTGCAATATTTTAGCTCTGAAAAGAAAAGAGCAATTTTATTCCTGTAAACATGTTTGTGAGAAAGCTGGTAGTAAATAAGAAACTATTATTGAGTAATAATAGTCAATATATATGCATGCAAATGACTTCGTTGTCGTTGTTGTTGTTGAGACGAAAGACCGTCCGACCTACCAGAAAGGTGTAAAGTAGCGCAAATGACTTCGTGAAGTTCTTTGAAGTATTTCAACTTTGAAAAGAGAAGGGAAATTTTATTCCTGTAATTATGTTTGTGAGAAAGCTGGTGGTAAATAAGAACCTATCCTTGAGTAATAATAGTCAATATATATGCATGTAAATGACCTTTGCAGTATTTTAGCTCTGAAAAGAAAAGAGCAATTTTATTCCTGTAAACAAGTTTGTGAAAAAGCTGGTAGTAAATAAGAACCTATTATTGAGTAATAATAGCCAATATATATGCATGTAAATGACTTCGTGAAGTCCTTTGCAATATTTCAACTTTGAAAAAAGAAGAGCAATTTTATCCCTGTAAACATGTTTGTGAGAAAGGTGGGGGTAAATAAGAACCTATCATTGAGTAATAATAGTCAATATATATGCATGCAAATGACTTCGTTGTTGTTGTTGTTGAGACCTGGACCGTCCGACCTACCAGAAAGGTGTAAAGTAACGCAAATGACTTCGTGAAGTTCTTTGCAATATTTCAACTTTGAAAAGAGAAGAGCAAATTTTATTCCTGTAAATGTGTTTGTGAGAAAGCTGGTGGTAAATAAGAACCTATCATTGAGTTATAATAGTCAATATATATGCATGTAAATGACTTCGTGAAGTTCTTTGCAGTATTTCAACTTTGAAAATAGAAGAGCAATTTTATTTCTGTTAAAATATTTGTGAGAAAACTGGTGGTAAATAAGAATCTATCATTGAGTAATAATGGTCAATATATATACATTAATTTGAAAGTCTGTTATTTGTGTGCTTGTATTGTATCTTTGTTTGTCTGTTTCGTATACAAATCCAGAGTTTTCGACGGATTTTTTTTTCACATTTGGCATGATTATTTTTTATTTCACCATGGGTATCTTCGTTCATATTTCGAGCTTCTAGGATCAAGGGTTGTCGATATGTTAACAAAAAACGCAAAATTAAACCTTCCATAGAAATAGCATTATGCAGACGAATATGTTCAGAAACTTTATTTGAAGAAAATTATATCATGTTGATTAGCAACGAAATTAAATCAAATGTGTTTATACAGAAGACGATTTTTATCAAATCTTTTCAGATTTAAATAATACAGAAATTGACAGAAACATAAATTCTATATTTTTGATTGAGTTTTATCAGTTACAGGGATATAAAATTTCCGGAATTATATCGTTTATTTTATGTTAGCAAAGATTTTCCAAATCCATATATTTTCTATTGTGTTTAATACCGATTGTTTAAACAGGACAAAAATGGTACAAGTACATCTTCTACCAGTTTAGCGTCTTCCTTTTGGCGTATAATGAACAAAATTCGATCTGCCTACGAAGATAATTTTCTAAAACGAGATCAAAGATGTTTATGATTCATTTTAAGATAATTAAATGAAATATTTTTATTAAAATGTTTTGAAAAACAATATAATTTAGAATACTACTAGAATTTGTACATATATTTAATTACGAGCAGCGTCGAGTCCAAGTATATATGCTAGCATGTAAATAAGAGGAATTTTTCCCATGATATGTGCTTTCAGATACTTTAGCCTACCCAGTAAATACTGTGCTCGCCGTTGAAACATAGGGGTCAAGGTTCGATTCCCAGTCACTCGTGCCACTCTTTGACTCGTATTGTCAGCATATTCCTGTTGTGTTTTGGCCCACGCCGATATTGTTACTTCTCGTTTCGGAATGGCTGGCTGTTCTTCATTCTGCTTTCTGATTGGCTCTCTCAAGTGAGCTCCTAATCCAGGTCTTGGGTATATAACCCACTCTTTCTTTGCTTTCATTCCCAGCCACCCCGCACACCACCCCGGCCACCCCAGAGATTAACCCAGCCACCCGGCACGAGATAGTAGAAATTATCAAAAACCTTAAAAACCGTAAAAGCCCAGGGTACGACAAAATCAGAAATATTGCGGTTAAAAACCTACCCCTAAACGTAATATTTTACCTGACTATCTTAATAAATCATTACCTGACTATCTTAATAAATCAAATATTAAAACTTAACTATTTCCTCAAAGAATGAAAGGAAGCGATAATTATAACGATCCATAAGCCAGGTGAGGATGCCACAATTCCAGCCAATTACAGACCAATCAGCTTGCTACCGAAACTTAATAAAATTACTGAGAAAATAATTCTTAAGAGACTGAACACGCACCTTAGTGAGAATGACATCATCATTCCGGAGCAGTTTGGATTACGGCCAAAACACTCCACCACTCATCAATTGCTGAGAGTGGTAGAGTACATATCTTCTGGTCTCAATAACAAGACACCCACAGCTGCGATTTTTCTGGACATACAAAAAGCCTTTGATAAAGTGTGGCACTGTAATTAGCGTACAAATTGATCACTTTAAAAGTCCCTGACGCTCTTGTTAAACTTTTAGTCTCATACTTAAATAACAGACACTTTCAAGTCAGAGTAAGAGATAAACTATCTACACCCAAGCTCATTAAAAGTAGTGTACCGCAAGATTCTATCCTGGGCCCGACACTCTTTAACATATACCTGAACGACATCCCCAGGACTCCAAACACAGAGCTGGCACTCTATGCAGACAACAGTGCGATACTTGCAAACCACCCTTACGTCTCAGTAATGCACAGACAGCTACAACAACACTTAGACATACTCCAAACTTGGCTGGAAAAATGGAGAATAAAATTAAACCCCAATAAATGTCATTGGATGTATTTCTCGAGAAAACGTAAACCTCCGCCGCCACTGTACATAAACAACCATGCCCTACGCGCGGAAAAATTTACTAAATACCTAGGTGTAACGATAGATTCCCACCTAACCTGGAAACAGCAAGTAACGAACTTAATCAAAAAAGCGTATATAACTACAGGAGCCTTATACCCAATGATAGGAAACGGAAATTTCAGTTATCAAAGCAAACTACTAATTTATAAATCGGTCATCCGCCCGGGAATGCTGTATGCAGCACCCGTATGGGGATATGCCTGTAAAACTACAATAGACTTTCTAGAGACAAAACAAAATAAAATCCTACGGATTATCAGGAAAGCTTCCAGGTACTTAAGAAACTCGGTAATTAGGAATGACTTCAAAATAAAAACTGTTAGAGCCCAAATTAAAAAGCTAGCGCTTAAATTCTACAAAAATCTGCCATCTGTTCCAAATGAACTATTATTCAATCTGCATGATGATCATTGCAAGGCCAAATCTCGTAAGAGACCCCGCGCTGTTCTAAACATCGATACTCAGAATTAAAAATCCCACCTCAAACATCTGAAATTAAATAAAAACCGCGATCAATGTTTTTCTACAGAAATGTTATTAAACCATAAACTGCCAAATTGCTAGGGAACCCTTAGATCTGTATCAATCCCCCCCCCAAAAAAAAATTGCTTAAACTCTAAATGTGCAACAAATTGACACACTAGGTGCTAGGCCAAATAAAATAAAGTAGTAAATAAAAATCTTGAACCTCCAATTAGGGTCACTGAATTAATGTCAGTCTGACGATAAGAACTACATATTGAAACTGGAGATTAAAGGCGCTTCGTGCCTGGTGCTCTGTCCTGTACGACACTCGTATCTTTCATTCCCCCAAGCACTACGCGCGGAAAAATCAACTAAATACCTAGGTGTAACGATAGACTCCCACCTAACTTGGAAATTGCACGTAACAAACATAATCAAAAAAGCGCATAATGCCACAGGAGCTTTATACCCAATGACAGGAAACGGAAATCTTAATTATCAAAACAAACTTCTAATATACAAATCGATCATCCGCCCAGGAATGTTGTATGCAGCACCCGTATAAGGATATGCCTGTAAAACTACCATAGACTTCTTAGAAACAAGACAAAATAAAATCCTAAGGTGTATCAGGAAAGCCCCTAGATATTTAAGGAACTCGGTGATTAGAAAAGACTTTAAAATAAAAACCGTGAGAGCTCAAATTAAAAAGCTAGCGCTAAAATTCTACGACAACCTGCCTTCAGTTCTAAATGAACTTCTATTCAGTCTACCTGACTATGATCATCGCAAGGCCAAATCTCGAAAGAGACCCCGTGCAGTACTTAACCTTGAATAACCGGATTTAAACAACCCCCTTCACTAGCAACTGAAATTAATTAAAAATCGCGATCAATATTTTTCAACTTTAAAAAATGTTCTTAATCCTTAAAGTGCCAAATTGCTAGGTAACCCTCAGATCTTCATCAACCCCCCGAACTGACTAAACCCAAATGTACAATAAACTGCAACACTAGGAGTCAAGTCAAAAATAAAATAGTAAATAAAAAAACATTCGAGCCTCCATATCATGGGTCAATGAAATAATGTCACAGCATGAAGATACGAACTGGATAAGGATATTGAGACTGGAGATTAAAGACGCTTCGCTCCTGGTGCTCTGTCCTGTACAAACCTCTTTCTTCTCTCATTGCTCTATTTGGACTTTGTTTTTTTCTCTTGCACTGACGAAGGGGATCCTGCATATCCTCGAAACAGCTGTATGTTGCATTACTGTGTTATTTGTGCTTGTTGCTCAAATTTCCCGTATAGTCTTGCATTTAGTTGGGCGTTCAGGTTCAGACTATATGCAGGAAAGAAGGAAATCCAGTTGATTTCCGAAACATACGTATGCTTATTTATCGTAATTTGCGCTGCCTTTTAAGTTGTAAACCAGTTCATTATTAATTTAAAATCTGTCTTCACACTCGATGTGCTGCATAAATATATTAAGGCACATACATTCAGGGACGACGTGCTATGAACAACAGCGTCTTGTATAAAAAAAAAAAAAAAAAAAAAAAAAAAAAAAAAAAAAAAAATGAAAATTCCACGTGAACGTGTGAATGAGGAAGAAGGGACAAACATTTTGTGAAATTATTTAGTTCGCAAAAATAATATTATATAGAAACATTAGTAATACGTTCTTCAAACAAAAGTTAGAATAAATAGTAAATAATATACCTTCCACGGCAGATTCAATACTTTGAATGGCAGGTTCCAAATAGGCCATATTACTGGCGAATTCTTCTTTGAGCAGCATTCCTTCACAACGAAGCTTGTATCTAAAATTTAATGAATCCAATTAGTTTAAGGCTTTAATTTTTTTATAATATAGAATGGATATTGAAAAAAAAATACTTACTTCGGTAACTCAATTAATTGAAGTAAGAATTTTTCGGCATTTCCGAGTCTGATTCGTTCGCCGGTGTATCCTCGTAATAGTTCGATCTAATAAATATTCCAGGCAGTAATAAACGTCTCAAAATTAATATACATTTACAATAAAAATATACTAAATTGAACGTTCTATCAAGAGCAATATTTGTGTAATAAAAATTACTTTTCAAATATTTTCACTGAAGCATCATAATGTATTCAAAATGATTTCTTTTAAATTATCAAAATACGTTTTTAAGATTGAAGCAAAATTGATTCAAATATATCGTGACATAAAGTTCAGTCAATTTCTTACCTTTTGAGTTTTTAATTCACTTTAGGATATATGAGATCATTTTATAAAACTTCAAGCATACGTACAGTCGGCAGCAAAAAAAAAATAAATAAATAAAATAAAAACTCCGTGCGTTATTTTGACTTCTCGAGTCATACAGTAAAACTAAATGCATCATTAAGCTCGTAATAATGCCTGAAATAAATAAATGAGCAACTAATTTGCATAAGGGGTTGTCTTCATATTAAACATTGCCACAACTCGAGTTTTTTCAAAGAGCAACATCAACTGTTGATAACAGATTCTGAATCTACAGGTCAAAGTCATACAATTCGGAGCTCAGACTTCGAAGTGTGAGGTTGTGGTTTTGCGAAGCTGCTGCTTTTACCTTGTGGTGACTTTCTTGCTTACGCTTGGGCGTGTTATATCAAGTTACGATAGAACACGTCGGGCTAAGTAATTATCATCTTTATTGTGTGCGGATTTCCGCCATTTTGTGCTTTTCGTGCTATCTCAACTTTGGATTTACCACGTGTGCCTTACACGTGGTAGTGACTTTTTGGATTGCTCTCAACTGACGTTATGGATTTGGACAAGGATCATCTGGAGCTTACGAGGATTACTGCAAGTGAGCTTGATGGAGATTGTGCTCGGCCTCTCAAGGATGCCATGAACTTATACAGCGACTCTCTGCCGCAGGATGGATCGTGTTTCACGTGGCCAACTGATGTGATGCAAGTCGTCAACTTCTTAGGACTGGTTATCTACACGCTGACTCTGCATATCAGGGATATGCTCAAGAATGGACTCATCGAACTGGAACAGGACCAAGTCTCCCGGATTATAGGTTCGTTCAATTTTGTGTATTCTTTTCTGTCTTACCGTGACATGACTAAATTTATGGATAGTGAAATGTACGTAATCTTTAAATCACTTGAGGATAGTAATGTATGTGTTAGTAATGTTGTAGTTAAAGCTAAACTGCTAGAAATAGGATTAATTGATGAAATTAAACTTTCTGACAAAACTGAAACGGTTGTAAATCCATGTAAAAGGCCTAGGATAGAGGAGTCTCCCACTAAGGGAACGCCTACTAAAAACCAGGATGAAAACTTAAAATCTAGTGATAGTGTTGTAAATGAAAAGGTTAGGGATAGTGTTGTAACTGAAAATGAAAATGTTAGAACTAGGACTTATGCTGAAATTGCTGCACAACCTGTGCAGTTTAAAAGTGCACCTAAACCTAAAGCGGTTGAAAATAGTAATGTTATGAATGTAGAAAAAAAAGAACCAAAAGCAGAGTGTTTCTTCATAAAGTTTAGAGACAACTACCAGGCTCTCCTTAAAAAGCTAAATGAAATTACAGAAAATAAAGTATCTGGAAAATTGACAGGAGATATGCTCAAACTGATACCCAATGACGCTGACTCCTATAGGGTTGTTCAGCGCCATTTGTCTAGCGAGAAAATCCCCTTCCATAGTTTAAACCTCAAAACTGAAAGGCCGAAAAAGGTAGTTTTGAAGGGGCTACCAACCAGCTATGACATTGAGGAGATAAAATTGACTCTAACATCCAATGGATTAGATGTAGTCCGGGTTTCTCAACTGAGAAACACCAAAACCAGATTACCCCTGCCGATCTTTTTAGTCAGCCTTAGGCCTACCGATGACTGGCAGAGGGTCTACAGACTCACAAGATTAGGGTACTTGGCTGTGAAGGTAGAGGCCTTCAGAGCTAGGGGCTTTAAAATTTGCTACCGGTGCCAGCAATTCAACCACTCATCTGAGAACTGCAGTATGCCGCCAAAGTGCCTGAAATGTGGTGAAGGACACTTCACACGAGACTGCCAGAGACCTAGGACAGAGAAGGCGACGTGTGCAAACTGCAATGGAGACCACCCGGCGAACTTCAGGCAATGCCCGAAGAACCCCTGGAACAAGGGAAAGGCACCGGGGTATGCCCCCCCTCCCCCAAAAAATCAGATACCCCCTTGGAGGCAAAAGGCCCTCGGACCAAACCCCCAGGCACCCCCTCAGGGCTCCTCGCACATAGTGCCACAGTTAAACAGGCACCAACCTACAGCACCTACCAGATCGGTGCAAGAGCAGGCCCCCAAACCTTCGACCTCCAGAGAATTGACTCTGGAGGAAGTTAGAGCAGCTACAGCTGCAATTAAAAAGAGATCGGAGTTAGAAAAAGCCAGACAGGCAAAGGAGGCAAAGGATAGACTGGATGGGAAAGTTAAGGAATGGAAAGATACTAAACGAGTCAGGGAGGAAGAAGAGCTCGCGCAAACCCAGCTGTTAGCTAAAACGGATGGAAAAAAACAAAAAACTATCGAGTTCCAAAAGGACACTCACAAAAAAGTGCAAACCGCGGTTGAGGCTGAGGAAATGGAAGCCGAGACTGAACATGCTGATATATCTGATGCTGAAAAGATGGAGGATATCCTCAACCTCATCAGAGGATTTATCAGCATGTTTAATCTAGACGACATAAAACGTCTGTTGATGCAGTTCGCAGAACTAGTGCAAAAAAAGAGCGATCCAATGGTAATGGTCTTTGAGGCCCTTAAAATAATCGCGGATTTTAAAAGTAACAGTGAGAATCAAACCCGTCATGGCTAGGTCCCAAAAAGAATCCTTTAAAATAATATTTTGGAATGCGAACGGCATATCTCCAAGAATAAATGAACTTAGGAACTATGTGAACGAAAATGAAGTAGACGCCTTATTAATTCAGGAAACTAAAGTTAGAGAAAGTAAAAAACTAAACATAGCCAACTACTCTGGTTATCATAATCTTAGCTCAAATACTAATGCTAGAACGCCCCATGGAGGAACAGCAATATACATTAAAAGAAATATTCCTCACGAGGAACTAAAAAGCATAAATCTTCAAAGTATAGAAAATACTAGTATAAAAATTAAAATTAATAATACTAGCCCGTTTATCCTAACCTCAACATATGTCAAAAATATGAGTAGGGTAGATGTAGCTGCGCAACTGGAACTGCTTTTCGCGCAATATCCAAACACGATACTCGCAGGCGACTTCAACGCACACCATCGAGCGTGGGGCTGTAGGAGAGCCAATTCACGCGGTACACAGATACACAGACTGCTGAACACTACAAACACTAACATTATTGTACCGTCGACACCAACCTGCTTCTCAGGCGCCAACGGCTCATTCATAGACTTTGTCCTAACGCGGAACATAGATTACGCTCACACTATTAGTACCCTGGATGAATTTGACTCGGATCATCTACCGGTACTGGTGACATTCGACCTGAACACGCCTCTTCCAGCCTCTTTGGGACAAGAGAGGGTCAACTGGGAAGTATTCAAAAGAGCACTCTTCGAGCCGCACTTAGCAGTACCTAACATAATGAGCACGGCGGATATTGACTCTGCCACGCACACACTCACAACAGAAATCAAGAGAGCAATTGCCTCTGCTACAACACATCGTGAGTCTCCAAAAATGCCCACACTTTCCCACCATGTCAAACAATTAGTCAGGCAAAGGAATAGAATACGTAAGACATGGCAGGCTAACAGAGACCCCGCCCTTAAAAGGGAGCTTAACAGACTCACGTGCAAAGTCAGGGAAAAAATTGTCGCAGAAAAGCAGCAACAGTATAAAAAACTAATCGAATCCCTTAGCCCAGAAGACGTATCGCTCTGGCAATTCGCAAAAAGACTCAGGAAACCTCAAATTAAGCTCCCGCCACTAATAGATGGTGCTAAAATCGCGTACTCAGACGAGGAAAAAGCCGAGGCGCTCGCAAGCCATTATGAAAAACAATTCCAACCAAACCACGATCTAATGTGTCAGGACACCCTAAGAATGGTTAGTCAAACTTTAAATAACTTCAGGAATTCCCCAGTAACGGCTGAGATTGACCCAGCTACCCCGCAGGAGATAGTAGAAATTATTAAAAATCTCAAAAACCGTATAAGCCCAGGGCACGACAAAATCAGAAATATTGCGGTTAAAAACCTACCCTTAAACGTAATATGTTACTTGACTATCTTAATAAATAAAATATTAAAACTAAACTATTTCCCCAAAGAATGGAAGGAAGCGATAATTATAACAATCCATAAGCCTGGTGAGGATGCCACAATTCCAGCCAACTACAGACCAATTAGCTTGCTACCGACACTTAGTAAAATTACTGAGAAAATTATTCTTAAGAGACTGAACACGCACCTTAGTGAGAATGACATTATCATTCCGGAGCAGTTTGGATTTCGGCCAAAGCACTCCACCACTCATCAATTGCTGAGAGTGGTAGAGTACATATCTTCTGGTCTCAATAACAAGACACCCACAGCTGCGATTTTTCTGGACATACAAAAAGCCTTTGATAAAGTATGGCACTGTGGATTAGCGTACAAATTGATCACTTTAAAAGTCCCTGACGCTCTTGTCAAACTTTTAATCTCATACTTAAATAACAGACACTTTCAAGTCAGAGTAGGAGGTAACTTATCTACACCCAAGCTCATTAAAAGTAGTGTACCGCAAGGTTCTATCCTGGGCCCGACACTCTTTAACATATACCTGAACGACATCCCTAGGACTCCAAACACAGAGCTGGCACTCTATGCAGACGACAGTGCGATACTTGCAAAACACCCCTATGTCTCAGTAATGCACAGACAGCTACAACAACACTTAGACATACTCCAAACTTGGCTGGAAAAATGGCGAATAAAATTAAACCCCAATAAATGTCATTGGATTTATTTCTCTAGAAAACGTAAACCTCCGCCGCCTCTGTACATAAACAACCATGCCCTAAAAGCGGAAAAATCTACTAAATACCTAGGTGTAACGATAGATTCCCACCTAACCTGGAAACAGCACGTAACGAACTTAATCAAAAAAGCGTACATGGCCACAGGAGCCTTATACCCAATGATAGGAAACGGAAATCTAAGTTATCAAAATAAACTTCTAATTTATAAATCGGTCATCCGCCCGGGAATGCTGTATGCAGCACCCGTATGGGGATATGCCTGTAAAACTACAATAGACCTCCTAGAGACAAAACAAAACAAAATCCTACGGATTATCAGGAAAGCTCCCAGGTACTTAAGAAACTCGGTAATTAGGAATGACTTCAAAATAAAAACTGTTAGAGCCCAAATTAAAAAGCTAGCGCTTAAATTTTACAGAAATTTGCCATCCGTCCCAAACGAACTGTTATTCAATCTGCATGACTATGATCATCGCAAGGCCAAATCTCGTAAGAGACCCCGCGCTGTTCTAAACATCGATAATCGGAATTAAAAGATCCCACCTCAAACATCTGATTTTTAAATAAAACTCGCGACTTTTATTTTATAAAAAAAATATTCTAAACTCTAAACTGCCAAAACGCTAGGTAACCCTTAGATCTGCATCAACCCCCCAAACTGCTTAAACTCTAAATGTGCAACAAACTGCCACACTAGGAGCTAGGACAAATAATAAAAAGTAGTAAATAAAAACCTCGAACCTCCAATTAGGGTCACTGAATTAATGTCACAGTTTGACGATAAGAACCACATATTGAAACTGGAGATTAAAGGCGCTTCGCGCCTGGTGCTCTGTCTTGTACGACACTACGACATCTAGGTCAAAGTACCCTGATCTTTTGTGTAAAATTTATATATTTTACTCCAGCCGTTGGGGAGTTATCACTGCATGAGAATTCAAGCTCCTAATGTTAAATTGGTGCTGCAGTTTTTCTTTTATATGCAGTGGAATGCAAAATTTGGACTCTTGACAATTGCACAAGTGATCAGACATTGTTATTGCATCTGTGGTTGGAAAAAATGCATAATTAAGTAAAGTACAGGTAACAAATTTAAAAGTCAAATTTTTTAGACCATTGCATGCTATGTCGATTTCTCGTTATAGAGCATGAACTTTACGCTTAATATTATTCACAGCTTTTATATAAAATAATTTTAATTTTGAATTTCATTCAAAGGTCAAAATCAAGAACAATAAATGGTAAAATTGCAAATTAAAACTAAATGCAGGACATATTTCTCAGTGTGGGAAATGCCCTTGAAGAATATGTAGGCAACGACTAAATTTGCATTCTTGGGACTTTATGCGGTACGTAAGAGTTTTGGGAATCAACATCACCGAAATTAGAAATAATATAATTGCTTAATTACTTTCGAATTATTAATTGCATTTATAAGGCATAACGATGACTGCGAAGAACATTTTTCATGCAAATTTTATGCAGATATAATATTTCTATAAAATGTTAATGAGAGTTAGCTTTGGATACCCACTTTATGTAACGTGGAAATTATTTTGGCAGGATACTGACCTTATCCGCAGCTTGATACAGTGGTGCTCAAAAAATTACATCCCCCACATATTTCCATGACTTAACACATTTAAAATGACATTAAATGTGTTAAGTCATGAAGATATGTGGGCGAAATGAATGGAAGGAGAAAAAGGACATTAATACTTTTAAAATGACATTAAAATTTTTAATATTGATGAATACATTGAGGAGGAAAGTAACCAGTAATGCACAAATATTATTTACTTAGAAGTGGTTATGAGTGAAGTACATCGAAATAATGAGAAATATGTGATATTCTTATTTTATTAAATGCTTAATAATACAGAGAATTGTGTGACATTCTAATTTTATTGCATATTTAATAATAAAGTGTCTTGTATGAAAAAAATAAATATATAATAAAGTGTCTTGTAAGAAATAAATATATGTCTTGAAAAAAATATTGATTATAAAGTGTTTAATATCAATGAATTTGAAGAGGAGGGACAGCAGTAATGTACAGAAATTATTTACTTAGGAATGTTTGTGTGTAAAATATTCTTAAATGATGAGAAATATGTGACATTCATTCTTAATTTATCACTATTTAATAATAAATATAAATATGGCACGTTCCTATTTTATTAACACTTTACAGCAAAGTTGAAAAGTGTTTATGACTTTGTTCATTCTGTCTGTCTGTCCGTTAGCACGATAACTGCCGTAAAAATGACTTAATCAAAATGAAATTTTAGTATGTTGTTCAGACGGTCTGTAGGACCTATGGGAATATAAATGAGTAATATCACCCAATTAGTTTTGGATGGAACCCGGGTTGAAAAAATGAAATACATTGAGCCCTATGGGACCTAATTTTTCAAACATTTTTTAAGCGGATTTCAAATTCACAAATTGCTTCAAAAATTTTAGGTAATATTCAAATTGTTCCATAAAATATATAAAAGACAATTCAGCGAAATATATTCAGTACTTTTTTAGATAAAAATTAAAATAATAATAACACCTCTTATATGAAGCGATCACGTGACCATGATATGAAAATATCACGTGACCCACTTCAAAATGATATATGGCATCCATCTTGTCTCAAAATCGTGATTTTTAAAGTTCATTTTAATTCATATTGAGTGTTGTATCCGTCCTAAAACTACTTTGTTTTTGCTTAAATTCTGTGTATGTACATACTGAAACAACGCAATTACAATATATTTGAGTTTAAATGCTCATCCAAATTTGATTATTTCTACAACGAAGCCCATTTTTCACCTATGTAAAATGTAAACAGCAAAATATGTAGAATGAGTT
This sequence comes from Amaurobius ferox, assembly GCA_951213105.1. Lineage (NCBI taxonomy): Eukaryota > Metazoa > Arthropoda > Arachnida > Araneae > Amaurobiidae > Amaurobius > Amaurobius ferox. Next base: position 132,595,246 of record OX578133.1, on the reverse strand, counting down.
GTATTAGAATTGCTGTATTTCTTTAACACAAAATCATTTAGTTCATGAAGTCTGCGTAGCTGATATGAATGAAATATTCATTGATTTTATAAAGAGAAGGACGATTTTTTTCGATGAAGTTTCACGCATAGAGTTTAATTACTTGTAGCTCTATGGTCTTAATTTTTAAATAAAATAAATTATTATAGTATTTTGATGAATGACATGAATGGGAAATTATTTATGAATGAAATGCTTCTTTTATAGAGAGAGCCAAGCGTGTTATTTTTTCTATGACGTCATTTGAATGAATTTCAGTTGTTTTCGATGAAGTTTTCAAATATTATAAATTATCGTAGTATTATGATAATTCTAAAATTATTACCGAGGAATGTATCATATTTTAGAGATGTTTAAACCAGGCAATTTATATTTCAATGCCGTCATTTGAATGAAGTTCATTTTGTTCGATGAAGGTTTAAGTTTTCAAATATAATAAATTAATGCAGTATTGTGATAAGTTTTAAAATATTACCGAGGAATGTATTGCATTTTAGACATGTTTAAATAAAATTGCATTGAAGTTGAAAAGTGTTTCATAATCAATGCTTTAAGCATGATTGATCTTTCTTGTTAAATATTTAATGATAAAGATAAATATGTGACATTCTTATTTTGTTAAATATTTTATAATAAAGAGCTTTTCTTAATTAAGAAAATTATTTTGTTAAATGTTTTAGATGACATGGAGTAAAATGTTTATTGACCTATAATAATGGCTAACGGGCGTAAGAAACTTGAAATTTTTATATAAGGGTCAATGCACTAAAAATAGGATGCAACATTCGTGTTTGTTAGGTTATGTTAAATATTTATTTTTAAAATACTGTACTTTTCAGGGTGATGGAATTTTTTTAGCACCACTGTAGATTCTATGCCGCAACATATCCATGAAATTATTCACAGGAACGGCCACACTACGTCTTATTGAGTTGTAATGTTTCATGCATATATTAGCGATTATAGTAAGTTGTATCAAATTAAATGGTATTGAACTTCTCTGTATATGTTAGTATGTATTTTAAATTTTGTCGTTTAGTTAGTAAGATAAAACAAATTGTATCGAGAAGGGAAAAAAAATGTGTTAATGTCGTTAAATGATTTAATGCGATATGGGCTAAAAAAATAAAAACCAGTAATCAAAGAAATATTATAGAATTTCTAATGAAATCTGTCTAAGTAGAAATTGAAAATGAATTATTAGCTGATCCGAATAAAATGTCTATGATTTCCACCCAGCTTCGTGAGGAAAATGTGTTAGCGGCCCCAAAGCACATAATTTTGTGACTTCAGAAACCTCATTTAATATTAACATATTGTTGGTTTAAAATGTCATTTAGGCTGTCCCTAAAATTCACGAGCTCGGAACCCCCCTCCCTTTCCACAAGCCTATCGATAAGATGTTTTAGTAAATAATGTGCTGTATCAACGAAATAGAAAATGCGCAACTGCAAAGTATGCGTGACCTTCATTTATTTCCTTGAATAAAAGATGTAGACCCCGAATGTTTTTTTTCTGTATATCTGTCTTATTTATGGTTGAAATCTCACACAAGCATAGTGTACTCTAATATAATGTTGAAATAAGATATCTTATGGTAATAATAATACAAAAAAAAAGTTATTTGAATTTTTGAAAAATGATGAGCAACTTAATATGAGCACGACCCCTTATACAAATTTGATGCTTATTTATATATTATAGACATTATTCCGAGTCTAATGATACTTTTGGTTTGAATGTACGGCCCTAGGAACCGGAATAAGCAGTGGCCTATTTATTTTAATCAAATTGTGTGTATGAAATTATACACAACACAATAGTCTACCTTTCAGATATGTATGTTCCAATTCATCGGAATGTTATAATGAACTTATAGAAGCAAATATTCCCGAATACTCACAATATATGGCGTGCAATGCCATATGAATGACGACTGAAGATCGAAATAATGATTGTTTTAGTAATATACCTTTTATGAAGTTGTGAATACCAGAATGAGTATACGTAGATCCAACTACAATGCTTGCTCCATGTGGATGGTCATATGATTCCATTTTACTATTTTCATACTTGTCCAATATTAACACTTCTCAAGCGAAGAAATTGAATTTTACTTAGTTTATGTTTACTAAGTATGGGTAAGTTTTAAATTTCTAAATTTAAGTTTATTAAGTACGGTTTAAGTTTACTAAATATTTTAACAAAAAATGACCTATACCATATTTTAAATTGATTATACATACTGTTCTAATAAGATAAGGCATTTAAAAAAAAGTCTAAATTTTAAATCAAAGTACTTTTAATCAGTAACCTTTCAATCAAATATTTTCTCGTATTCTAATTTAAATTCAAAAGGATGCCGCCTACGAATCATGAACCATGCCCGATCCTAAATTTTCCAAGTTCAGTCCAATAAGTCCGATCCGGCCCGAAACTTTCTGACAAAATATGACCCGACACAAACCACAGGCTGGGCCATGTCTCGTTTAGGTCTACGGCACATGCCTAAATTGATGTAGACCTCAAGTTAGGTTCTCGATTTTCTAATATGTAACGCAAATACGGCGCAGTTTTTCTTTGAAAATTCTCCACAAAAGGCGACCCCCCTCCTTTGGTAGCATGGCTTTATATGTACTTTACCGAACAAAGTCTCCCATCAGCCCTATTTTCTTATTTGTGAATAGTATTTCTTCACATTTAATATAAAAACTATTAAGTTTTTTCGTTGTGTGTATTATAAATACCATGTTTATTTACACGTACACATATTCGAAATGATATTTTCAAAAGATAAATGGTATTTCAAATTCTTTTGTACGTAAATGATAAGTATGCTAACGCTTGTTTAGCTAAAATCAAAAATTAGAGATAAGAAAAGACAGAAAAATAAATTTATAAAAACTTTATCACCATACTTCATCTGACTCGGGAAGAATTTTCAAAAGTCCTCGCAGTTTCTCAGCACCAATATCACTATGCGCTCCATGTTTCAAAATTCCAATTATTTCGTCGTTAGAGCTGGAAATGAAAATTTTATTATATATCTGGAATAATTTGCTACACATTTAGTACAAAACGCGTAAAATAAAATGTCATTTTCTATAAATTATTTTTAACTAGCCAAGCAGAATACATTGACTCTCACATATAATAGAATAATTAAAATAAAATTTTTGATCTGAATATCACTAAAAGTTGTAAGTTGCATTCCAATAAAACGACTGAAAATGAAATAAATAATTATATTTAACTAGTTAAGCAGAATACATGGACCCTCAAATATATTAGAATAATTAAAATTAAATTTTTTATTTGAATACAACTAAAAGTTGTATTCAAATAAAACGACTGAAATTGAAAACCAAAAGGAAAAAAAATGCAATTTTCTTATAATTATATGTAAATAGTCAAGCAGAATACATGGACCCTCAAATGTATCAAAATAATTAAAATTACATTTTTGATTCTAATACCACTAAAAGTTATACTCCAACAAAACGACTAAAATCAAAAACCAAATAAATAAATAAATAAAAAAAATAAAATGCAATCTTCTATAAATTATATTTAACTAGTCAAGCAGAATACATATATGGACCCTCAAATATATTAGAATAGTTAAAACTACATTTTTGATCTCTTGAATACCACTAAAAAGTGTATTCTAATAAAACGACTAAAATCGAAAACAAAAGGAAAATAAAACGCAGTCTTCTATAAATTATATTTAACTAAAATAACTTAGAAAACTTCCTTGAAGAAGCATTCATATCAGTTAAGTGACGACAATTATTTCCAGGGCGTTATAAGATCCCTTCTTCACGCCAAAAAACAGTATGTGCACTTAACAATAGCTATAAACGAACTGCTAAGAATAAACTCTTGGTAGCTCGTTTTTAGCGGCTGTTAAGAGCGCATATACTGTGTTTTTGGCCTGAAGAAGGGGCTTATAGCGCTTTCGAAAAAATTGTCATCACCTAACTGACATATGCCTGCTTTCTTCAAGGAAGTTTTGTTAGTTACTTTATTACAAGCAGCAGTTTTATTTATTGTGCATATTTAACTACTCAAGCATCATAAATGGACACTCAAATATATTAGAATAATTAAAACTGGACTTTTTATAATAAATACCACTAAAAATTGTATTGCAATACAGCGACTAAATTTGAAAATCGAAAGAAAACGACCTGAAATAAGTACTCTTCTATGACTTTTAAATTTCATAATGTTTACTAATTTATGAAAACAATTAGTTTTAATTATTCATAAAAATTTCAATAATTTATACTAAATTTCAAATATAGAAATATCTTAAAAGCAATCGATGGCTTTTAGTAGTTATGATTATTCAAAACCTGAAATCAATCTCCCAGAGCGAAAAATAGCATCTCTGAACCGGTTTCAACTTTACTAGAAATTCATTATCAGAATACTGCCGTTAGAACCATAATTCTGAATTTTTAGCAGGCTTAACTAGAAATCATTGCAAAGATTAACAGTTCTTCTATAGATTAGCAATGAAGAGATTAAAAGATATTTTTTTTTAGTATTTTGTGCACAAATCTCAAAGTTATTTCTATTCTATGAAGTGCGAAATGCAGATAATAATTAATCATCTAAAATCTCGTGTAGATGATTGAAGTGGTGTTAGGTGTACCTGTCGGAATGTACACATTACTATATTTTTTACTAGTTACTATTTAATATTGTACTTGTTATTTTACAACAAGTTCGGAATAGTAATAAGTAAAATATTAAATAGTTATGAATAAAAAATATTTTGGGATTTTCTCATCTGCATCAACTTTGAATTTACTCGCTACTATTTAATAAGCCAAAATCGGTGTCTAACCTTCAACGTCAAAAGGTTTGTCCGCGTAGTTCTATCGTTTTACTTTTTATTCTTGTGTTAGCTATAAGGTTGCCAATATTTTTTCATGTTTCAATTTTATGTATATCCACATAACAAAACTCATTTTCCTCCTTAAAGACCCTACTTCTATCTTGAATCGTTGAGGTGTTTATCATATTCCATGCAAATGCGATTTCAGTTAAGCAGAAAGAACTCTTAAATTTCGAATTATTAAGAAACACATAAGCCACGTTTCTAAACAAGAAGTACCTAAGTATTCAATTGCTGAACATTCTTTGTTCTCTAGTCATATTTTGATAATTTCATTTTTTAATTATACTTTCTTGAAAGATTTCCAATCCTTTCCTAGTCAAACTCCCTTATTAACAATAACTCTCCTTCGTTTGCTTCTGCTTGGAAATCTAATAATAGGCATAAAAGAGGTCAAAATTATATCTTTATAAGAACTCCAAGCTTTACTTAAGAGGCTGCTTTAATTTTTTTCATGATTAAATTTGATTTTCATGAATTATTTGCTTTCGTTTATCTATGAGAACTCACCAATATCTAAAACTGAAAGCTTTGACTTTGTAGTAGTAAATAGCAGAATACTCAACTCACTTAAAACTTGCACAAACTAAATTTTGGCACATAACTTCTGCATATGTATAATACTTTAACAAAATTTCAATATATTTTTGTTTTAAATAGTCCAACATTTTCCTATAACTGCCATGAGTTGGCAACAGAAGTTTGGATCCTCTAATTTTTCCCAATTAAATTTCCCCTTTTAATTTATCTCAAGAAATTGGCACTTCATCTTATCTTTCGCAAACTTTATCTATTGAAATCGCTTTAGCTTAAATGAAATATAATGAAAATATTAACTCGCTTTTATAAATTTAAACAAATTAAATGGGTAAATGAGTTGTGAAAAAAATGGATTATTACATACCAAAAGCTTGTGTTTTCTTACAGGTATTTGATTTTAAAGAGACACAATCAAACTACTACATAAGATAAAACTACTAATTACGAATAATAATGATCGCTATAAAACACAACAACGAAATACATTATATTTATTTAACAAAATATTCATCTTAAAATGCTGTAAGTTGTTGATACCAACCTTCGAAACTGTTTCAGAAATATATTTACGTTTAAACTTCTCTTTCCATCCAACAGATTTATCTGAAAGAAAAGCCAATCTTAAAAATATACAATTTTTCTGCTAAATAAAATATTTATTCTACTGAATAAAATAAATTTTTACCGAATAAAATACTCACAGAAATACACGCTCGTGTAGATATTAGTTTTGAAGATATATAATTATTAAAATCATAATACTAATTCAAAACGTTTGCGACGTATTTTATTTAACACTAGCCGCCTTCTAAGACTAACCTGGTTGCCCTTTGAAAAGCTCTGATATGTTTTCAATTGGCTACCTGTGTGCTCACTACGCGGCCAGGTTACAGCTAGCTAATCATGCACTCCAAGATTGTTGAAATCGAATAAATGGAATTAAAATAGAAATATATAGCCTAAGCTATCCCTTAACCACCTATGGGTCCGCAATTTTGCTCCGTGGGGGATTGCGCCAGACATGCTAATTATTACACCACTCTGACCCTGGGAAACTTACTTTACATATTCCCCCTTCTAAAACTAGCCTGGAGGGGTGACTTCATCTCTCTCTGACAGCTACAATACTATATTTGAGTTTGAGCTCCTTTTAATCGAAAAATAATACAGCCATAGTTGGGGTTAAACCTAGCTCTCCTAGATTATGCCGAAATGTGAAATATACTACGCTACTTTCGCCCAGTAAAAAATATTACAGTTATATTAAACACATTACTCTCAATTGAAATTGCTTTACCACAAAACCTGAATGGGTATTCGTCAATGGATATTCCCATGAACAAAGTCAAGAAAGAATAACATGACTGGGACGTAGCAGTGTGAGAGGCGATATGCAGTCGGGCAATATCTTGCTGGAAATGGGGTTCTGCAAGGCTCCCAGATACTGTATCAAAACATATCGTAACGCAGTTTCAACGTTCTTTATTACTCTTAAACTGTAATTAATAACAACCAGAGGTGATGGACTGTCGTATTCCAAATATTAGCTCGTGCGTTGACTTCGTTGATTTGGATACACACTGGCTTACTCTTCTCAGTTGCTTTCTTTCACAAACTCATGATTGGCCCCTAAACAGAAAGGTGATTTATCACTGAAGACAACACGCAGTCATTTATGTCCCAAAGAGATTATGTCTCTGCACATCTTAGCTCGTTCATTCTTTTCAAGTGGGGATATTTCAACGGGTGATAGTGTAGTTTATTCTTTTTTATGTTCTTTAGCATCATAATTAATTATTTACACTGAATGACAAACAATATTTACGAATCTGAAAAATGGTAACACGTATTCGTGATTCCTGCACCTGGTCCTTCATGAGATACAACGATAACTCATGAAATTCATAAATCAAGGATTAATTTTGCCAAAAAATATTTAATATTCGGGCTGTTATGACCCTTACTATGATGAACACATTAGTGCAGAGATTGCCAGCCCGTATTCAAATATTATGATGTTAAACTTAAAGAGGATTAATGAGACTTTGAAAGTAGCTGGATATTGCAAATCTTCTGATTTAGTGTGAAGAAAATAAAGGATCGCAGAATTATGAAAAAACTGCTACATAGGAGGATATATATATATTTTCTAATTAGAATGAAAAGGGATATATTATTAAATGCCTTAAAAATAAAGTGCTTTTGAAAGAAGAATTTACTCCATAAAGTGGTCTTTGGTTGTCGAGAATTCACTGCGAGTTCTAGTGCAATTTTAATCAGAAATCTGCATCTTATATCCCGAGCAACGCCAAGTATACGTTCTAGTCAGTATATATAATGCGATAGTCTTTCAATCGCTGCCCTGATGAAGGTGATCCATGGAATCATCGAAACAGTTGTAAACTTTTAATAATTTTTAGCATTTGCTTCTCATTTCCTGTCATCTATTGCGCAGACTCGTGTACATTAACTCATGTACATTACTTTTATGCTAATTTTCTACATCTCATAATGTCTAAGCAATGTAAATTATTTTTTTTAGAAAGCACATGATGAATTTTAAAGCTTTTGGCACTATGTCTAAATTTTATTCACAATGAACTAATTCAACAAAAAACTATGCTTATTGATCAATTTACACACTGGAAATGTTCCATATATAATTCTGATTGGTGAGCAAACTCATGTCTGAGTGGTTAACAAGCACGTTGCTGAATCACGGAAGGTCAAAATGAGAGTCAAAAGGTATATCATCCACTCAGATAGTTTAAACAGGTTGCACATGCTATATTTTTATGTTTTTCAGCACATAATGTAAATATTTCACATTTATTCTACTAAAAGCATTGCTATTAAAAGAATTAGTATAGTCGGGACAGTTACTGCCTGATATAATATCCCTCCTTTACTTTGATTATGAATCTTAATGAAATCCTGGTTGGGGGGAACACAACATACTAAACAAGAAAGATCAATTATGCTTAAAGCAATGATTATGAAACACTTTCCAACTTCAATGCAATTTTATTTAAACAAGTCTAAAATGCAATACATTCCTCGGTAATATTTTAAAACTTATCACAATACTAAATTAATTTATTATATTTGATAACCTAAACCTTCATTGAAAAAAATGAATTTCATTCAAATGACGGCATTGAAATATAAATTGCCTAGTTTAAACATCTCTAAAATGCGATACCTTCCTCGGTAATATTTTTAAAACTATCATAATACTACGATAATTTATTATATTTGAAAACTTCATCGAAAACAACTGAAATTCATTCAAATGGTGTCATAGAAAAAATAACACGCCTGGATCTCTTTATCAAAACAACATTTCATTCATAACATTTTCCCATTCATTTCATTCATCACAATACTATAATAATTTATTTTATTTAAAAATTAAGACCATGGAGCTACAAGTAATTAAACTCTATGCTTAAAATTTCATCGAAAAAATCGTCCTTCTCTTTGTAAAATCAATGAATATTTCATTCATATCAGCTATGCAGACTCCATGGGCTAAATAATTTTGTGTTAAAGAAATACAGCAATTCTAATACAACTCATTCTACATATTTTGCTGTTTACATTTTACGTAAGTGAAAAATAGGCTTCGTTGTAGAAATAATCAAATTTGGATGATCATTTAAACTCAAATATATTGTAATTGCGTTGTTTCAGTATGTAGATGCACAGAATTTAAGCAAAAATAGAGTGGTTATAGGACGGATACAACACTCAATATGAATTAAAAAGAACTTTAAAAATCATGATTTTGAGACAAGATGGATGCCATATATCATTTTGAAGTGGGTCATGTGATCTTTTCATATCATGGTCACATGATTGCTTCATATAAGAGGTGTAATTATTATTTTAATTTTTATTTAAAAAACTACTGAATATATTTCGCTGAATTTTTTTTTATATATTTTATGGAACAATTTGAATATTACCTAAAATTTTCGAAGCAATTTGTGAATTTTAAATCCGCTTAAAAAATGTTTGAAGAATTAGGTCCCATAGGGCTCAATGTATTTCATTTTTTCAACCCGGGTTCAATCCAAAACTAATTGGGTGATATTATTCATTTATATTCCCATAGGTCCTACAGACCGTCTGAACAACATACTAAAATTCCATTTTGATTAAATCATTTTTACGACAGTTATCGTGCTAACGGACAGACAGACAGATAGACAGACAGAATAAACAAAGTCATGAACACTTTTCAACTTTGTTGTAAAGTGTTAAAAATTACAAATGATTATTGCAAATCAGTTTTCATTGTTTTAACTGGAATATAAGAGATTAACGTATTTATTGAAATGCTACTGGAAAGCTTTTATCAGCCAAGTCTATTTGAAATGTGTAGAAAAGAATGAAAAATTCCGTTTTGAACTTTATAATTATTTTTTCTTTGTATTTTTTATCTCATCTTCAAGCTTTGTACAATGAGTTGTAACCTTATCCATTTCCTACACTGCCTCCAAAATTTAATTTCTTTAGTTAAAATCTTATATCGCTTATAGAAGACTTAATAGTAATGAGATCCATACATTACTTTTCTAAAAGTTAAACACTTGGCAGTAAATCTCAAAAAGTTCAGCTTTGATTGACTCCAAATTTCGCAAGAAAGTAGTCAATTGAGGAATATATTCGTGAGTATATTAATAAAATTAAAGAAAAATTATTTAAGTACATTTTTATCCTTTTAGTGCTTATTTCATACTTAGTACATTCAGAAAAGGGTCTATATATTATACAAACAAACCAAATAAGCCTTAATATGGCATGCAACATCTCCTGACTTTGACACAAGCTATGCATCTACGTTTCATACCTCCAATCAGGTGATACAGTGCAGCATAAGGCAATAACTGTCATTCCTGTACGACAGTTTTTAGCTTTTGGAGAGAAGTTGAAGTGTGTAGACGGGCAAAGAGAGCTAGCTACTAACTCTTCAGAGTCGCAAAAATTTCCTATAAATAGACGAGCAAAGACAGCTCTTATGAATATCTCAAAGATTTTAGATAGGATTGGGGTCCGGATAATAAGCTGGCCACACGCCCTTTACTCTTAAAGTACTCGTCCACCAGCCGTACTTTGGGTAGAGGAGCGTTACCACACATTCATTAAAAGCAAATCTGGACAAACTGCTACAGCATAGAGACTTAGCAAGAATTCAAGGACTTGATTCCGTTACCTTTCCCACGTCGCAGTTCCCTTTGTAAACACGTGCAGATGAGATATTCCACTCTCCAAAAATGCAACCCATACCATCACACTTCCATGACTAAAGGCGTAATTTTCAACGATGTATTAGGCTGGTTTCATGTTCCTCTTTCTCCCTAGACCCTTGCACATTTATTTGCTGAATCTAGGGCATATCGTGACTCATCTGTAAATAGTATATATTGTATCATTGAGCTTCTGTCCAAGTCGCATATTGACAACACTACTTTAATCGTACTTATCTGGAAATAGCGTCCAAAAGGACACACACTCGTGGTAACCGGGCATAAAGTCCTTTGACATGTAGTCTTTATTTCACAGTACTGATGGATATCGACTTTCCTATTGCTGTGGTAACCATTGTTTAGAAAACTAGTGTGGTTACTCGACGATTGTGTTTGGACAGTAATGCAATGTACTTGCTGGTCATCAGAGGATGTTACAGTCCTAGGATATCTTAGAACAGGTCTCCGGATAACCGTCCCACTTTTTTGGAATTGTTTTCATAAATTAGCAATGATAGAACAATCCGCAGAAAAGAAATTAGCGACTTCCTCAATATACTATCCTAACTCAAGCCTCCCTCCACCAGAACGCCAGCGTTAAGAATCTTCTAAATGTATTCCCTGTTGTTGAGACCCAGACCATCCGACCTACCAGAAAGGTGTAAGGTAACCGTTTGGACGGCCGGAAATGTATTCCCTGTGTTATAACAAAGCTAATCCAAAATCAATTCTAACACTATTCGAAAAATTTTCTTTGAGCCAACTCTTAGGCGCAAACGAGTCATTTACGGACTACGCCTAATTTTCCTATTGTTCGAAGGGCAAATCTCTACTGGACACATCATTTATATTTGCATAACCCCATCGACGACAACAGTAAATTTCAACTGATAAAACCCTCGTCCGCCATTTCAGAATTTGTACACTTTCGGTATTTCGAAATTTAAATCACGTGCTCAATTTTTGGGAGGTAATTTTTTTTTCAAAATTTCATATGCGCAAACATTTTATCATTTTTATTTTTTAATTTGTTCAATACTCTTTTTTTTTAAAATACTCTTCACTAGCGCATTTTTACCTGCTTCACTTTTTTTTTCCTTTTTTCAGGTCATACAAATATAATCCAAACGAGCTCTACACCAGACATTTCTGAAAATTTTGAGGATCGAATTCATCATTTATACATATATATATATATATATATATATATATATATATATATAAATATATTCTTGTGTGTGTATGAAGTTTGAGTCAATAAAATGAAATATTAATCTAAAATAAGCATTTCAGGAAATATATGATAGATTATCTAATCATCTCTACAGAGCTTTATCCTTTTAGAGTCACCTATACATTAAACACGCGTCAGCATCCTAAGAAGGCCAACATCAACATGACAATTTGACAACTACCATGAAGCTTAAAGTAGAAGACATTTTTAATGTTTTATTCTTAAAGCATTGGCAGTTTTATCACGTTCAGGTTTTTCTTTCTGCCCAGGTGATGCAAGTGATCTTCAGTGGGAGGTTGACGCAGCACTTATCCCTCTGTGCGTGTGTGTTGCTTGCAAGTTATTAAATGTAATAATCTATGAGTCACATCAGTTACATGTGGTACAGACATTAATTTTCGTAATTAAATTACCATAGAAAGGATGTGCAGAACAAATAAGTACTTAACGGGACATTTAAAAGAAGGTTATTATACATTTCTGGATGATTGATGCATGAGAAAACTGTTTTCACTTACACATAAGGAAATTAAAAGCAGAAAACGATTTAAATATTTTTATTGAACTAAAGTGTTCTGCTCCGTGCTTGCAGACACTCGCCTCGCCAAATCCCGTAACTTGCTTCGCGAGTTGGAGAGCTGCGTCCATACTTTCTATCGCTGGCTTAGCTATTTCATGCAGCGTGCTACGCAGGCGTAATACGCCTGTTGGGGGGTCTTACCCTGGTTTACTGACACTCACCAGCAAACCCGCGTACGACCTCCCTCGTTCCCCCTACTCGCTGATGCTTGCCAGGCTTTGGAGTCCCACCTGCCAGGCTCTTTAGTCTCACCTGCTATGCAGGCATTGGTGTTCCATTCCTTGTTCGCTAGTGCTCTTCAACCTTAGGATTTCTCTTCGCGATCTTTTTCATCCCTCGTAAATATGAAACTTTCAGTTACATCAAGGAGTTAGAGAGAACGGGATAAAACTTATATGGATGAAAAGCTTGAAAATACCATGATGTTTTGGGAATTATATCTAAGTCTCGCTTGTATTAGAGACGTCCCACTCTTCTAATTTGGAACAACAGTAAAACGTAGTGTTTCGTATATGTATTTTTGATTACTTTTCAATTAAAGTTCCATAATTATAAGTAGAAGTAATAAGCATTTTTCTTAGTTGTAGAACAAGGTACAAAATATAAGGAAACAAAAATAAATTGTAAGGTAAAATAGATTTGAATACGTAGGAACATTCTTTATTGCTTGAATTCTAATTTGCATTACATTGCTATTTCTTTCTTCGAAATTAATAGTTTAAATGAATATTATTTTTTCAATACGATCCTTTACATACATTGCGCTTGGATTTATCTTTACAGGACGAACTTATCTTAGCGGTTGGACTTATATCAATGAAAGGTTAGATTTTGAAGATAAATGAAGGAAAATAAAATTTTTCCTTCAAAAATAGTGAAAATAAAACTTTCATTTCAAAATTGTGTAAAATTTTAGAACTTTGAATCCTATTACAACTAAAATAGGAGACGACATATGGCAGAGATTTCCAAACCATCACGCAAAATTGCAAATCATTTTATACATAGGTCCGACACTAGCCGTGACAGAAAATTTTAAAAGGATTTTGTCAGTGTCAGTGACGACGGCGGCTGTAGCTAGCTTTTTTATATAGAGAGAGATTTATTATATTTGTAGATTTGATATTTTTTTACTTTAATGCTATTAACATGTTTCAGATGTTGTAAAATATTTTTTTATAATATAAAATTAATTATCCTATTAAAGAAGTGTCTTAATTTCACCATTTTAATAATTAACTTTCAGTTTCGAGTTTAAGAAATATTTTAACGTTTTAAGCATTTCGAACTACATGTATAACTCATGATTCCGGAATATTAAGCCTAATTTTAGCATCTGAGAAAACAACTGACTTGAAGAATCGAACACAGGCCTCCTGGATTAACCTAGATATACACCATTCTGGTTCTTGTGTGGAATTACCAGAATTATATTACAAGATAACTATCGTCCATTACTATAGTATATACAGCACAGGAAGTACTAAAATCTTCCATTATGCTGTGCTGGATAGTATATTTTATCAAGTTGTAAACTTCTCTCACAAACTGGTATAGTTCAGTTGGTAGAACCTTTGCTTGCGAAATCAAGGTCGTAGGTTCAAGTTAGGCTCAAGATAAAATTTTTCTTGTGAGACAGTGAAGATCTATCTATTCGTTCTCTAGCACGTTTTTAACACTTTACAACATAGTTTAAAGTGTTCATGACTTTGTTCATTCTGTCTGTCTCTTTACCTGTCTGTCTGCCTGTTTGCACGATAACGGGCGTAAAAATGACTTAATCAAAATGAAATTTTAGTATGTTGTTCAGACGGTCTCTGGAAACTATGGGAATATAAATGAATAATAATACCCAATTAGTTTTGGATTGAACCCGGGTTGAAAAAATGAAATACAATGAACCCTGGGACCTAATTTTTCAAACATTTTTTAAGCGAATTCACAAATTGCTTCGAAAGTTTTAGGAAATATTCAAATTATCCCATAAAATTATAAAAAAAATTTCAGCAAAATATATTCGGTAGTTTTTTAAATAAAAATTAAAATAATAATTACACCCATATTATATGAAGAGATCACATGACTCACTTCAAAATAAAGTATTGCATAAAGTATCCATCTTGTGTCAAAATCGTGATTTTTAAAGTTCTTTTTAATTTATATTTAGTGTTGTGTCCGTCGTAAAACCGCTTTATTTTTGCTTAACTTCTGTGCATCTATATTCTGAAACAACGAAATTACAATATATTTGAGTTCAAATGATCAATGCCATCCATCTTGTGCCAAAATCGTGATTTTTAAAGTTCTTTTTAATTTATATTTAGTGTTGCATCCGTCCTAAAACCGCTTTATTTTTTATTTTATTTCTGTGCATCTATATCTGCGCCAACGCAATTACAATATTTTTTAGTTTAAATGATCATTTAGTTTAAATGATCAAGTGATTTTTAAAGTTCTTTTTAATTTATATTTAGTGTTGTATCCGTCCTAAAACCGCTTTATTTTTGCTTAATTTCTGTGCATCTATATTCTAAAACAACGAAATTACAATGTATTTGAGTTCAAATGATCAATGCCATCCATCTTGTGCCAAAATCGTGATTTTTAAAGTTCTTTTTAATTTATATTTAGTGTTGCAACCGTCCTAAAACCGCTTTATTTTTTATTTTATTTCTGTGCATCTATATCTGCGCCAACGCAATTACAATATTTTTTAGTTTAAATGATCATTTAGTTTAAATGATCAAGTGATTTTTAAAGTTCTTTTTAATTTATATTTAGTGTTGTATCCGTCCTAAAACCGCTTTATTTTTGCTTAATTTCTGTGCATCTATATTCTGAAACCACGAAATTACAATATATTTGAGTTCAAATGATCAATGCCATCCATCTTGTGTCAAAATCATGATTTTTAAAGTTCTTTTTAATTTATATTTAGTGTTGCATCCATTCTAAAATTGCTTTATTTTATTTATTTTTTTCTGTGCATCTATATCTGCGCCAACGCAATTACAATATTTTTTAGTTTAAATGACCATCAAACTTGATTATTTCTACAACGAAGACTGATTTTCAGGTATGGAGAATGCAAACACATCAAGATGTAAGATGAGTTGTATAAGATTTTCTGAATTTCTTTAAAACAAAATTATTTATCTCAGGATTCTGCAATATAGCTGATATGAATGAAACATTCATCGATTTTCATTGAAAAAGACAATAGAAGCAGACGATTCTATTGCCTTTTTCGATGAAGAATGAAGCATGAAGTTATACAGTACTTTTACGTCCATGATTTTAAGTTTTTAAGTAAAATAAATTATTGTAGTATTGTGATACTTTTAAAAATATCGCCGCTGAATGAAAGGAATGGAAAAAAGTTGAATGAATGAAATTCACTGCTTTTTATATAGAGAGCCAGGTGATTTATATTTCGATGACGTTATTTGAATAAAGCTCATTTATTTTTGATGAAGTTTTCAAATATAATAAATTGTAGTATTGTGATAATTTTGTAGTATTGTGATAACCGCTTGTAGTATTGTGAGTATCAATTGTAGTATTGTGATAACCGCTGAATGTATCGCATTTTAGAGATGTTTAAATAAAATTGCATTGCTGTTGGAAAATGTTTCATAATCAATGCTTTATGCATGATTGATGTTTGTGATCTTTCTGCATGATCTTTATGCATGATTGATCTTATGCATGATTATTATTTGATGCAGTTGGTGTATCATGAAAAGATGTTATTTCAATAAATATTTGAAATAATCTTCTAAACACCAAGACTGGACTGTCAAACATATCTACATTTATTTATTTAATTGAAAGATGAACGATGTTACAATTATGTACTGTTTGTTGAACGATTTTTAAATTTCTGTATAGAATTTATGCCATATACAATTGCTTAGACATTTCTGAAAATCAATTTTATCAAACATATTTCTCTTAGACTTACCAATTTTTAAATTCATATACATATTTTTTGAAATTTTGTTCAATCAATTGTGAAATTTACTCTAACCGCGGATCGAGTGCTTTAATGTGAACGCAAACCTTTGATCTTTTACCATACTACAAATAAATCAAGATTTTGGGGCGTCCTTCAATATTAGATTCTATGATCCTTTTTTGTAATTTGGGAGATTTGAACTGCAAAATTGTTCTTAAAACTATTTTTTGTACTATATGGCTTTCAGTCACACACTAGTATGTCTTTATACTTACCTCCGAGGACTCCCTCTTTTTTCTGTCAAGACTGTCTCGCCCATTTTTAGCTCCAAGTCTTGGTGACGCTTGCCCATTCACTAAATTGCTTTGTTGACAGAAGAGACCTTCGATGGTTTCGAAATCCAAATTATTGGGACTTCCATCGTGCGCTTTGGCAATAAGGGACCACAGGTTGTTTTTACCAACAACCTAAATACAAAATAAAAACTAATCATTAAAATATACTAAAAAGTTTTATTTAATTTAGCAAACACCTCCTTATTTTGTACCTGAGGTATTTTTCAGCACGCAAATGCAAAATCACGATCTTTACGAAGTTGAAAGCTAAATATGAAAGCTTGTTTCATAATGTTAACACAGTAGGAAATAAGAAATTTATAAAGGATATTTAATATAATGGCAAAATGTGTGATCACATAATTTCTGACGCAACTGTTAAGCATTTTTATTCTCTTTCCATATATATTTCACACATAAAATTTTTCTGAAAAACCGGGTGTCATCTCCAGAACTGGGAAATGGAAATCCTTAGTGAACCCCCTCCTACCCCCCTCTGGAATTCAATGATGAATCTTTATCAGTCATCATCTAAGCTCTATCTGTAGACAATCCTGAAAAATAGATGTTTCAAGGAAATTTTTTGAAACGGAAGTGGAAATACTTAGTGAACCACCAAGCTTCTTGGGAATCTAATGCTGAATTTATATCAATCACGATCTAAGAAGCCAATCTTTAGAAATAAATGTTTCAAGACAACATTTTGCACAGGAAGTGGAAATCCTTAAATCCCTATACCCTCCAGAACTTGATGCTGAATCCATATCAGTTATCATCCAAGCTATAACTATAGCAAATTTGAAGAAAAAAATGTTTAAAGCAAAAAATGTAAATTTTTGAATCGGGAGTGATATCGCCAGAATAAAGAGCGGTAATTTTTATTGAATTCCTTTACCTCTTCCACAATGCAATGCTGAACCCATATCATGCAGTATATAAGCTCTAGCTATAACCCATTCTGAAAAATAGATGTTTTAAAGAAATGCTTTGACTCGGAAGTGTAAAAGAAACCGGAAATAAAAATTCTTAGTAAATCACTTCACCTCCTCCAAAATTTGATGCTGAATACATAGCAATTACCATCTAATCTCTATCTATATCCAATGTTGAGAAATGGATATTTCAAGTAAAATGAAAATATTTGAATGAAAAGAGGAAGTTAAAATCCCCTAACCCTTCTAGAGTTTAATGTTAAATCCATATCCGTCATCATGTAATCTCTATCTATAGCAAATTTAAAAAAATAAATGTTTCAAGGTAAAAATTTTCCAAAAATCGATAGGGCAAAATTCTTGCCACCAATAAAAGGAAAAATTTATTATCCAAAGCACCTAGCAATAACATCAGTAACACAAACATAACAGCCCAGTTGCAATTTTCTAATCAATAGCTATCCACAATTTGAATAAACAAATTTCTTTACACAAACAAATATATTTCTCCCGGCCACACACTAAGCTGCCATTAGCCCTAGGGTTGGTCGTGTGGTCTGGGCCTTCAACAAACAAATATATAGTAACTGAAGTCTACCAATACATCTCACATTCACTTGTTCGGATGCAACCTCTATATGAACGAAGAGAGTGCCATTTTTTTTACTTTCCTTGCAATACATGGTAATGTATAGAGAAAGTATTGGAATCATGCCAAAAATCGCAACTCGAGTTTATCTACGCGTTTCGAGACCTCTAGAATACGAAAGAACTATTTTTAGCGTGACGTCTGTGTGTGTGTCTGTGTGTCTGTCTGTGCAGATTTTGTATCCACTGTAACTAAAAATCTAATTGACCGAATTCCATAAAATTTGGTAGGTAAATCACTTGTGGGCAAATCTGGTGCTGATTAGTTTTGGGTACGATTTAGGATAAAAGAACCCGCCTTTTTTTTTTGCGAAATGGTCGGCAAAAGTCTGTATCCACTCTAGCTGAAAAACTAATGGACCCAATTTCACAAAATTCGGTAGATAAGTCTTTTATGGGTTACCCTGGTGCTGATTAGATTTTGACATGATTCGGAAAAAAATAACCTGCCTATTTTTGCAAAATGGTCCGCAAAAATGGTCAAAATCTAAAATAAAACTATGCTCAAATATATCCATTAAATGCTTGTTTTATACGTAATTTTTAACAATGAAAGGAATAAGATCAACCCCATTGCACTAGGACTAGCCGTTCTCGAGATATTTTAGTTTTTTCGTATTTTCCCCACGTCACTTTTGAAAATAAGTCCAGTTACCAAATAAAAAGGAAAATTGGATTAAAAGTAAATTAAATTTAATTAAAATGAAGATAACGTAGATATAAGTCTGCAAGGAAAGTCATGTGCTGTCCACATCAGATTTTTTCGTTCTTTTGATTACCAAACAAATACGTTATTATAAAAGTAATAAACTTGATTCAACAATCAATATGATGGGGGTAATAGTGATCTTAACGATAAAATAAATAAATAAAAATCACGGTAGTCCCGGTGCAACAGGAATTCCACCTGCACTCTTCATTAAAGTGACTGGCCTACCTAAAATTCAAGAACATTAGCATTCTTACTTATGTCAAGCTATTAAACATTTTATATGTTCTATTTTCCCACAAGAAAATGGATTAGACGACTTTTATATGCTAGAACTGTTACGTACCCCCTTTTGGCACGCAACGTGACAGCGATCGTGTAAGTGGGCGAGGATTCAAGATGAAAAGCGCAGCAGAAGCTCCAACTCTGCAGGCAGGCGGCTAAGTGATAGCCGAAGGGGCTGGAGTGCTGCAGGCGGGTCCGCATGGGATCGGGAAGACGAGGAAAAGCTACTTGGAATATCGGAGATGGTCGATGGCGGTATCCATGGGGAATTCCGGGCTGGTCAGCAGCAGGTCTTGTAAACATGGGATGTCAACATTGGAATTGGGATGGCAGGCGAGGATTGAGTCGTTTATTCAAAAGACGAATCTTACAAAAAAAAATCAGCAGGTCGTTCTATTTGCATCTTTTATTATATGGTGATAAATCATTTTATCACCAAATCAGCAAATTCCAGATACCTTTGTATTTTACATCGAAAATCAAAAGTCGTTGATTAGACTATGAAATCGAAGCATTCAACAGGCAGCTAACAAAAAAAAAAAAATACGAATACATAATTTTTAAGAAATACTTTTCATTTACACCGAAGGTGAGAATATATCAATTCGTCAGTTCATAATTCTTAAGATTGCCCGGCTAATAATTCTTAGGATACGGCATTTCGATATGTGCCCCGAGGGCAAACGCGTCCTACCTACTCAAGTTTCCATCGTCAACTGACTTAATTACAATTTTCATAAGTAAGCGTTTTAATGTGAATGCACTCGCGCGTGACGTCACAAAAATGAGTGCCAATACATTTCAATATGAAATGTGCATCCGGATAAACGTTCGAAGCGCCAGAGATGTATTATAATGCTAAGGGTTACCATTACAGACCAAGAGACTCTGGAGGATCGAAGTAACACAATTGTCGCCTTATCAATTTGGAATATCATTCAAGAACATAATTCAGAATCGAAACGAAATTAGATTTTGCGGAATGCGATAGAACAAATTGGAATTTTGAAATGGCGTTTCCAAAAATAGATTTAGATGAAATTAATTAATTAAATGGGAGTGTGTAATTTATAACAGAACTAGCAATTCTCGAGAAATTTCATGTTTAAGGAATTTCTACAAATTAGTTTGAGCGATAACTCGAATCGCACAAACTAATTTGTACGAATACGCACAATCGTAGTATATTCGTCCGATATTCGTAGTATCTCTCTTATCGCAAACTCGAATTCAAATTTTCGACCCTGTCACAATACTTTCATTATACATTATAATATGTATATAAGGAAAGTAATAAATGAATAACATTTTAGTTGTGTCAAGCCAGTATTTTATATACATTTACGCACAAACAAGATGAATAAGTTTTTTTTTTAGAATGCTTGAACTGACATTTCTCAAGAAATTTCAGTTTTAAAGAATTTTTGCAAATTATTTTCACCATTGCACCATTATAAAATCTTACATATTGTGTAATATAAGTTACAAATCAAGAGCTCACAAGCGGGTCTTTCTCTTTGATTTTTACGACCTTTTTTTTGATAACTGAAAACACTCTATTCACCAAATGTCATGTTTTGTTTCTACATTAGAAAACAAATAAGGCCTACAAGGTTGATTTCAGAAATTGAAAAGGAACGAAAATGCCTTTAGTAATATATTACAATGATATGACGATACGACGTTTTAAATTAATTTTCAAAAAGAACTAAAAATATAATTTTTTGAAATATTTATTATTATTATTATTATTATTATTTTACAAGCGTCAGTCAAAATGGCCACCATATTCGTAGCATAAGTAGTCTTTAATTTTCTGTAGGGACATCATTAAAACCCTTCAGCAAGCTAGCTTAAAAAAATGCATTTCCAAAGACCGGTAGAAAAGCATCCCACGTTTGAATCTTTCCGGTTCAGAATTATATTACGACGATATTCAGAGTATTCTTAATTATGCCCTTACATAAATTAATTTGCAAAAATTCCTGAAAACTAAAATTTATTAAAATATTAGTCATGTCGAGTTCTAAAAGATGTATTACCAAGAATCAAAAAGAATGATATGTGGGTAGAATCTCTCGATTACTGACTTATATTACGGCAATATTAGGCGCTTTATTGAATGATGCCATCGCGGAAAGAAGTCTACCCAACTTAAAAAAAAAAACACTGAAATATCTTTAAAACCACTCCTGGATGTCTGTTCAATTTATTTGTAATGCATAATTGTAATTAAATAATTGACATACCTGGAGTGATTTTGAATTGATGCCCTTCTTCTATCCCTGACATTTTCTCAAATAATTTAAAAACTATAATTTTCTTTAAAACAGTTAATATTAGAAACTTAAAAATGATTTCATTTACTTTTGTTATGCATAAATGACTATTGACTTTATAAAATTAAGAATTCGCTTTAGATTTTAAATTTGAAAATGGCCGCCATTTTAGTAGCATACACAGTTCTTTACACCCAGGACTTCTTTTAAATTTTTGAGTATTCACTAAGGTATAACAAAATTTGGTGTCGAAGGATCGAGTTCGAGGCTCACATGGAGGCCCTTGGCTCTCCTACTACTTCCCTAATGTAAACATATGGAAAAACTTCAAGTGGCCTGGATTAAAATAAAATTATGATTGGATAATAAATTAGCAGATAAAAAAAATTCTTTCACACTCCTAATTTGTAACTCTTTCTTTAATAAATTAAAAAAATAAACATTTAATACATACATAAATATTACATTTATACATAAACAGAACTTAAATTCACGAATATTTTCTAGTAGAAATAAAGGATGGAATTTGTGACTGGGAGTTTTCTCCATGATGCAATTAGGTTATAAATGTGAGGGGATATGTTGTATATGAATGCTTATTAGAGGTAATCTGACTTTGCTAACCTACGTAACGTACATATTGCATGATTAAATAAGTACAATATCCGAAATGATATCATTATCTTTTATGTCAAATCTATACTTCACACACATATCAAATATACACTCTAAGACAAAAAAAAATCGACGCACCAAGAAAGAATTATCCAAATGAGACAAAATTTGGTATGTGTAATGTGCATGTACAGAAAAAGAAATGATTAGAATTTCAAAACAATTGGGTGATTTATTGCACTGAAAGATCTACACAAAGTGAGCACGTCAATATGTAGTTGGTTCACCTCTGGCCTTGATATAAGCTGTTACCCGACGTGGCATTGATGCATAAAGTTGTCTGATGGTGTTCTGAGGGATGCCGTTCCATATGGCCTCCAATTGACGAGCATTCTAATTCATCTACATTCTGGGATGGTCACAGGCGACGCCCCATTGCAGCTCAAATGTGCTCAATAGTCGAAAGATCTGGGGGATCTGGCTGACCAAGGAAGTGTGTCGTAAGCACGCAGGCAATCAGTAGAGAGGCGTGCAGTGTGCGGCCTGGCATTATCTTGCTGAAAAGTTAGCCCCGGGTGTCGCGAAAGGAATGGCAATATAACGGGTCGTAGAATGTCGGCAACGTACCGCTATGCTGTGATGGTGCCACGGATGACTGTCAAAGAGGTCCGGCTATCAAACAAAATGACACTCCAGACCATAACTCCCTGTTGTCGAGCCGTGTGACGTGTGACAGTAAGAACAAGATTCTGACGATGTCCGAGCTGTCTGCAGATACGTCTGCGCTGGTCGTCGGGACTCAGTTCAAAACGGGACTCATCATTGAAGGCAATTCGCTCCCAATCCGAACAATTCCACGTTGATCGGGCCCGGCATCATTGCAATCGCTGTTGACAGTGCACACTGGTCAGTGGTAGGCGGCGTAATGGGAGCCGCGAGTATGGATTCCGCTCCCTTAATCTTTTATTAATGGTCAGGGTGGTCACTTCCGTGTTTGTCACATGTTGGGTGATTGATAACGACGAATCCCGTGTGCCAACATCGTCTAATTGCTGCATCGCTCCTACCCAAATGCCGAGCAATTCGTCGGTGTGCCCATCCAGCCTCATGCAGTCCGACCGCACATCTTCTTTCAAACTCCTTAGTGGCCTCTTTCAAACGCTCGTAGTGGCAGCGAATTCGCCGGCGAGGCATCGTTACAATCAAGGTACGTAAACGCAATCGAAATCCACTGCACGTTTTGTTCCTGAAAGCGAGGTTCGCTCCTTATATACACCACCACAGTGCTCAGTTTCAATGCGCTGTAGTTCCGACTATTCATTCATTGATTGCGAATTTTTGATCATTTGCATATTCGGTCGACAGGTGTTTGCATGTAATGTTTCATTACTATCGGATTATTTTGCGGGGTGCGTCGATTATTTTTTTGTCTTAGAGTGTATTTAGATAACGCATACATTTTTAGTAGAAATAAAGGATGGAATTCTTAACAAGAGTATTCTCCGCGAGATTCAATCAGGTTTTAAAGGGGTAGATACGCTGTATATAAATGTCTATTAGAGATCATCTGACTTTGCTAACCTACATAATGTACGCATTGTATGAATAAATAATTACAATATCTGAAGTGATGAAATTATCTTGAATGATAAATCTATACGTTCTACCAAATACATTTAGATGAATTATAAATTTACCAGATAAGAAATCAAAATAAAATTCAATGTGCTTAATAGTCGAAACTCTATATATCACCAAATGTTTTTATGAAGAAAAAAACATTTATCACCTTATTACTTGGGATCTTAGTCCAATTCAACGTCTTCATTTTATTCTTCGGCTTCGGCGTAAATTGCTGAGGAAGCTTTGCTTCTTGCTCAACTGCAGTTCTTGTCACAGGCTTTACGGAAGGAACAACAGATCCAGGTGGTGGAGGAGGAGGTGGGGGTGGTGGCAGTCCAGGTGATGACAGACCTGGTGGTGGCGGCGGTGGCGGTGGTGGAGGTGGTAGAAGACCATTATTTGCTAGATGTGGTGGAGGTGGAGGTGGAAGGCATTCTGGTGATCCTCCAGATGTTGGATTTCCAGATGATGCAGGAGGATGACCTGATGGCCCTCGTGGAGGTGGAGATATTGCTCTTGAAAGTGAAGCAAGAAGTTCAGGATTGAAAGCCAGCGAAGAATTCACTGGGCTAAGAATTCCAGGAGTTCTGGTACCATCTGATACACCAAAGGATAACTGCAATGGTGTACGCTTGCGAGCTCGTCCTTCAGCGCCACAACACGTTCCTTCACCGTGGCTGTGACAAGAGCACTGGCAACGTCCTCCAGATTCTTGTATCCCTCTTAGCAATTTATTTAAGCTGTGGTGATAACTAGGTGTGCGTAGAAGCTTTTCCGAATCTTCTTTTGTCTCACAGAGAGTTGCACGGTGCGCAAGCTTTTCTGCTGTGTCCCAGATTATGTCCGATATTGGTAAAGAAGCATCTACACGAAGGAGGTGTTGAAGTATATTTAAGAAAGGAAATTCTTGAGGAGTACCAGCAACCTGTAAGATATAGGTAAATTATGTGTGCATTACATAAATGTTACTGACTTTGGCACCATATGCTATGCCTTTCGAAGATGTTATTTTGTTAAATATAAATATAGCAAAAATAATAACTAAAATTATCTTGTTAACATCTACAATAGCAAAATAAGATGTCTATTGGGTTGTCTGTTCATCTGTCGGTTGCGTAGCGTAAAATCAGAATGATTTACAGCTAATAAATTCGTTACAGTGATAGCTCGAACAGGTCTCAAGACACCTCGAAGCAATTATTTTAAAACCAGAATTAATTTTTCTGTTATTTTATGTTGAAACACAATTTTTAATGATTTTCAAACAAGTCAGTTCCTTAGCGAACGAACACATTAACACAATTTTTTCTTCTTTACACCATCGGAGAGCTAGAAGACACTATTCCCAACGAGCTTTGAACCAAATCCTTATAAAAATTCATTCATATTTAAACAAGAAAGATCAATAATGCATAAAGCATTGATTATGAAACACTTTCCATCTGAAATACTTTTTTATTTAAACATATCTAATTTTTTAAATTATCAATTAACGCTTTTTAAATTTTCATAGAACTACAGTAATCTATTAAACTTGAAAACTTAAAACTTCATTGAAAAAGACAATGCTAGTTACACAGAATGAACTTTATTCAAATGACGTCATCGAAATACAAATCATCTGCCTCTCTATGTAAAATCAATGAATATTTCATTCGAATCACTTATATTCCAAACCCCAGAGCTAAATAATTTGGCGTGAAAAAAATTCAGCAATAATACAACTCCCATTGCAATCGCTTGCTTTGTTTACATTCTGCATGCTATAATTTTGCGTTAAAATTAGACTTCGTTGTAGGAATAAATAAAATTTAATGATCATTTAAAATAAAAAATATTGTAATTGCGTTGGCACAGAATCTAGATACACAAATAATACGCAAAAAAACAATGTTATGATGGATGCAATACTAAATATAAATTTAAACGATCTTTAAACATATACGGTAACAGCGAAAAATGGAAGCCATATTTTATTTTCCAATTAGTCATGTGATTTCTTTATAATATGGGTGTAATTATTATTTTAATTAATTTTTATTTAAAAAACTACCCAACATATTTTACTGATTTTTTTTACACATTTTATGTGATAATTTGAATATTTCCTAATATTTTCGAAGCAATTTGTGAATTTTAACTGCGCTTAAAAAATGTTTGAAAAATGAAGTCCCATAGGGTCCAATGTAATTCATTTTTTCAGCCCAGGTTAAATCCTAAACTAAGAGGGTGATATTATTCATTTTCATTCCTAGATATCCCACAAACCGTCTCAACAATATACTAAAATTCCATTGCGATAAAGTCATTTTTACAGCAGTTATCGTGCGAAAGGCAGGCATAATAATCAAAGTTATGACAGAATAACCAAAGTATTATTTTTAATACTTTTCCACTATGCTGAAAAGTGTTAAAAATTGGTCGAAAATACATAGAAATACACGTACAATACGTGTACCAATGTAGTAGCCATGTTATTGTATATGCCGCTACGTTTTTTAAAGATGCACAGGGTGTTTGTTCACACATTTTTGTAACGATTTTGAAAATATATATATATAAACAAAGATAAGAATTTTATTTTCTAATATGTTCAATCTGATAGTACTTTTGTTGAACTATCATAGTATATCTTAATTTCTAAGAGAAAAGAGCTTTTCTTAAAATATCAAGGTTGATTTTGTTCCATTCCTCCACCACAATCTTCCAGAGCGGCATCCAATGTTTTGGGATACTGCTTCTAAATAGCTTGTTTTAAAAGTCCAAATGCATAGTAATCCATAGGAGACAGATCAGGGGACTTGGGTGGCATTCATTTAAATGGAATAGCCTTCATTCCGGTTTCTTTTCTCATTTTTTCGAAAAATATAGCAGATTTAGAGATATGGCTGGTAACCTTATCCTGATGGAACTTAAAACAGTGAAGATTGTTTGGGTAAATTGATGGAATGTCTTTTTTGAAAACAGGTGTTAAAACATATTTCTGATAGTAATCCGTGTTAATTTTGACATTTTTTTCTACTTTCCTTATTTTAAGTTTTCCGTTATAAGAGAATCCAGCAATAACCGTAAAACCTTAAGCAAAACTTTCCTTGTTTTCTCTGAACCAACCTTTGTTGGGTATGCATTTTTCACCTTTTTCCAGTCAAAAGTAAACTTCAACGTTTTTTTTCCTTTTTTATTAATTATGTCACTTAATTTACTTGTATAAATATTAAAATTTTGCTTCTCATATCTTTTTTTCATAATCGAATAAGAATATTATAATTTAATGAGAGTATTTCTCTTCGGAAAGCGCAAAAATATAGCCTTCAATCAATTGTATAATTTCTAGCGACATTTTAAAGAAAAGAATGTTTTTAATGATGCAGATGATAATTGAACCCTATTCCGACTTGATGCCAGTCAGGTTTTTTTTTTTATTTATTTAAATTTAATTCATGGAGAAAGTCAAAATCGTTACAAAAATGTGTGAACACCCTCTGTATATCTTCAACCGTATTTAAGTCTTCAGCTGCTATATGATAGACACGATGTGATAGATTTATGTATTTAGCATGATACTCCCCGTTGCATTCATAATTTTTGTCTACATCAGCAATAGTATTGCTACACTTTGTTCCATAGTCTAATGTAAGTGATTTTGAAATATCATTATAATTCAATATATTTCTTCCTAATAGTTTGACGTAGTTAAATGTATTTTAAATGTTTAAATATTTAGTTGGTAATAAGTGGTTGTAACTATTAAATAAAGCATTAAATTTAATAGAATTTTAAATAACACGTTTAAATGAAATTACACAATAAGAGTTTAAAAATTGACTATTATTATGATATTTATTAAGATATGTGTGTAAATAATTAGGTCTTGTAGTCAATAAATCATAAAAAATATGAACAAAATGTTTATTGGTAAATTTAATTTAAAAATAGCATAAATATAATTAATTTTCTTTTCTTTTCAGCAAAGATCCATCAGGATTTAATGGGGTTACATTTCAAAATACTATTAAAGATATAATGTAAAGCTTTTATTTTTTATTTGAAGTCGATATAGGATAATTTTTAGTTTTACCTTTACCGTGTTTTAATTTTACAGCATTTGCATTATTGTCTTTACCGTTTATATAGATTTTGAGAATATATATAGATGTTGATAAAAGAAATATTTATTGTCTTCAAAACTCTTTCTAAATATATTTCTATTTAGATATAGCTGATTAAGTCCATATAAGGAAAGAATTTGATTAGTTATGTTACAATAATTTTCAAAGAATACTCCTTGAGAATAGTATTATTTTCTAAAAATATTATTTTGAAATTTTTCCATGAAATTTTCCAGATCTACGTGATAGATCTGAATTTTTCTATTTCCACAGAAATTCGCAAAAGTGGGGCACATAGCAAGTTTTCTTTCTAAGAATACACTTATCAGCTATTCCATGCTAACGAGCTCATAATCAGTGAAAAAGCTTGAAAGAAATTTAGAGGGACAGTATCTATCCGAACAACGCTCTAATAAAGAACTCCCAGTTTAATAATACATTTTTCGAAATATTTTATCTACTTGCTTGGAATAATGTACAATTAAAACGAAGATTACTTGGCAGAGGGATGTTTGGGTAGACACTGTCCATCCAAATTCCCTTCCGTTTCGCCACTGTTCATAATAAGCGCGAAACCGATCCGTGAATGCAATTATCTCCACATGGGAGGTTTAATGTTAACTTTTAGAATGCCTAATTATAGCGGATTCTGTGACTATGCACATGCATATTGTTCGATAAAAGTAGAGAAAAACGATAAACATTGCTTCTATCCGCTAGTAAAAAAGGTCGATACCGGCAATTTAGAAGCAGTTCAAATGGATGTAAAAGCCAAGCATAACTTGGAGCAAGTTCACAAATACTCAATGTTGACTGTTTCGTAATAAATCTCAAACACCCCTACAAGCTATTTATGGTATTTACTACTTACCCTAAGACAATTAGCAAACAATTGAACAATTGCCTGCAAAATATAGAAATAGGACATACTATATGTCTATCAAAATATATACTAGAAATTTCAATTTACCTTAAACATAAATTATCTGTAAAAATAAAAAGCAAATCCATTTATCAGTATATGAGTTTCAAATTCGTACAGTATTGCTTGATGTGACCACAAGATGCTAGTCATGCAATGTTAATGAATAAGGTATAAAGAAATGGAAATGTTTTCCAAACAAAGCTCTTACTTGTCTCAATATAGCATAAAAAACATCCTGGTGGCTACTTAAATCAACTCCTCCAGGTCCAGTCAGTTGGCACTCGTCGGCTAATCGCTGCTCTTCAAAAATATCCAGTTGTACGAATAACTCACATTCATTATTGTCCGAGAAAGTGGCCCTGCAATTAAAAAAAATAATTTATACCCAGTTCAAGCTATCTACCGAAGACCAACTTTTTACGTGATTACTTGCAGTATACCCGTTCTTCGTACGGAGTATATAATATAAACAAACTTAAAATTCGTGATCATGTGTAAATTCCTATAGCATACTAAATGACATTATTACTCAAAATATTCAATTAAATTATTTAATTTAAAACTTTTAAAAAGAAATTTATGAATATATCTTCACGGGCAAATCTATAAAACATCCTGCTCCCGTTTGTAAACAAATTTACAAAAAATATGAAGTTGAACCGATATATGCAAAATAAAAGAGCTAAAATTGTATAGGACCAGTACTACTTATATTCGCAAATATTAGAAGATATATACCCGTGTATTAGTAGAAAATCACACGTACTACACCATGAGTTACTACTATGAGTTACTATTACTACAACATGAGTTATTACTCACACGTGCTACTATGAGTTTCTAAACTCTTTGCCAAAATAAAACAGATGACGTAATAAATTGAAAATATCAATTATCCCGTAATTTTTAAACCTAAAGACCGTAATTGAATCCAATATATGCGCCAATATGCCTATACTAATTATATTCTCGTAGATTAGAAGGTATACCCGTGCATTTGTAGAAGATTGCCCGTAATATATGAGTTTCAACAATTTTTGCAAAAATAAAACAATGACATAACAAATTGAAACTATCAATAATCCCCGAAAATATCAATAATAATAATGTTTAGACTTAAAGACCGTAATTGATATTGATCCAGTCAAAAATGCAATATCGGTGAAATTAACTTTATATACACAGATGATGAGAATTTTGATACACAGATGATGGATACACAGATGATGAGGATTTTGTACGCAAGTATAAATGTCACCATATCTTTAATTTACGTAGTGTTAATTTAATGCCAAAAACATTTGGCTGTGGATTTCGTGCACCATTATTGCGTCGTGAAAAACATTGCATTATGTAGTGAAAATCATGCGCTGCCCACGTCAGATATCTTTAACTTACATAGATTACTAACAGCATACCCGTTCTTCGTACGGAATATACAATATAAAAAAAAACTTAAAATTACAAACATGTGCAAATTACTCTAGTATAATAAATGACATTGTCAATCAAAATATTCTGATAAAATATTTAATTTAATGCTCCTAAAAAGAAGTTTAAGAATCTCTGTTCTCGGTATACAAAATGATCTTCACGGTAGATCTGAAGAATAAAAACATCCTGGCCCCTTTTGTAAGCAAATTTACAAAAAATATGAAATTGAATCAATATATACAAAATAAAAGCGTTAAAATTGTATGGGACCCGTACTACTTATATACGCAAATATTAAAGGATATAACCTGTATTAGTAGATTAAATGTATAAATTGAAAATATCAATAAACCCGTAATCTTTAAACCTGAAAACAGTAGTTGATCCCAATATATGCCAAAATGAAAGTGCTAAAATTATATGGGAAGATATACCTGTACTAATTATAGTGTCGTAGATTAGAAGATATGTCCTACTGTTAGTAGAAGATTACCGGTATTACAATATAAGTCTCAAAAATCTTTGGTAAAATAAAACAGATGACGTAATAAATTGAAAATATCAATAATCCCCGTAATCTTTATACCAGAAGGCCGTAACTGATTTCAATATATGCCAATATATATCAAAATATATGCCAATATACCTGTACTACTTATATTCTCATGGATTAGAAGATATACCCGTACATTTGTAAAAGATTACTCGTACAACGTACAATATATGAGCTTCAACAATTTTTGCCATAATGAAACAATGGCATACTAACTTGAAAATATCAATAATCTCTGAATCAATAATCTCCGAAAATATCAATAATAATAATGTTTACACCTGAAGACAGTAATTGATATTATCGAGTCAACAATACAATATCAAAGAAATTTATTTTATATACATATCTTTATTATTCAAATCGTCAAAGATTTAATAAAAATCGTCTGCCGCATAAACACATTGGATTTAAATCCGTTGGTAAGCGACATGATATCATTTGCTTCAAATAAATTAGTGGAAAAAATATCGTCTGAATAATGCTATCTCTATGGAAGGTTTGGCGATATTTTAAAAAATCGCCAAATTTATCTCCAATTGGGACTGTAGAACTGACAGTCCTATACTTGGCGACAAATTAACGAAACATCATCACAATAATACCCACTAACAAAACACAATTAATTTCATTTATTTAGCACCATTTTATCAAGATATTTTTATGGATTTACAAACATTTTTATCAATTTGCTGACATTTTGAAAATTCGCTAAATGGGCTATTGAGTAGGACTATTGAACTGACAGACAAATGCTGCCGAAACATTATTTCAGTTCTCTGTTTTAAAAAGACAAAATTAATTTCATTGATTTAGTGTCATTTTTATCAATTTGGAGACATTTCCGTTAATTTGGCAACGTTTAAGAAAAGTTACCAAATTAGCGATATCCCGCCAAATTCGTAGATCTGAATTTGCAGATCTGAAAAATAAACCATCTCGATACCGTTTGTATATACTAAACAAAAACACTAAAATTGAATTAGAAGATATACTCGTTCTACTCTTATTTTGTTTCAACAATCGGCTAAATGAGTTTATTGTCTAAACACAATATATGAGCTTGAAAATTCTTTGCCAAAATAAATGAACGCGATGTACGCAGTACGTAATTAATATAATTAAAACTAAATCAAACCGCTCATTTATAAGATATATTTTTATATCCATTTATTTATTATTCATATCCATTTATTCATTATTCATTTATCAAGATATTTTTATGGATTTACAAACATTTTTATCAATATGCTGACATTTTAAAAATTCGCTAAATGGGCTATTAAGTAAGACTATTAAACTGACAGACAAATGCTGCCGAAACATTATTTCAGTACTCTGTTTTAAAAAAACAAAATTAATTTCATTGATTTAGTGTCATTTTTATCAATTTGGGGACATTTACGTTAATTTGGCAACGTTTAAGAAAAGTTGCCAAATTAGCGATATCCCGCCAAATTCGTTGATTTGAATTTGCAGATCTGAAAAATAAACCATCTCGATACCGTTTGTATATACTAAATGAAAACACTAAAATTGAATTAGAAGATATACTCGTTCTACTTTTATTCTGTTTCAACAACCGGCTAAATGAGTTTATTGACTAAACACAATATATGAGTTTGAAAATTCTTTGCCAAAATAAATGAAAGTGATGTACGCAGTCCGTAATTAATATAATTAAAAGAAAAATCAAACCGTTCATTTGCAAGATATATTTTTATATCCATTTATTTATTATTCAAATCGAAAAAAAAATAATAATAATAATTAACAAACACATTTAATGTAGTAATTACGTTGCTGAGCAACATGATTTAAGATAGAATCTTTCTCATAAAATAGTGATAATTAAATAATCATTTTGATTTCTTAATACTTTTCAGTGTTGAGTAAAAGCTTGTGAAAAATAAACCATGGTGATAGATTTTCCATTTAAATTCATGTTTCAAACATTCATGTTTTCAAACAATTCATGTTTTCAAAAAGTGACTATAATTAACTCAAAAATCTCCCACCAAACTCAGAGATAGAATTTTAATTCACTTTCACGTTTTAAACCAACGATTCCCAACCTTTTTCTTTTGGAGGAACCAGGGAGTTAGAGAGTAGAACTCCTAGGGAAAAGTTTCGCTTTCCATTAATAACTCGACAACCCCTTGTCTTAGAAACTCGAAATTTGGACTAAATTTAAGTGGAGTTATTTCAAGGGTACCCACAAAATTTTATTAAATTCTGTTTAGCTGTTCTCCCGTGATGATGAGACAAACGAAAGCTTTGTTTTTCATTAATATCTCGAGAAACCCTAGTTGTAAAAACTCGAAACATGGATTAAATTTTAAGTGGGGCTATTTCAAAGCTACCCACAAAATTTCATCAAATTCGGTTCAGCCATTCTTCCGTGACGATGAGACAAACAGACAGACAGACAGATTTTCAATTTTATTTATATAGATTACAGATGAATATAGAAGAAAATACAATGATTTGACTAAGTTCATACATATGTCTCAACCATAATTACGCGAAGAGCATTAGCTGTGAAACCAACGCGTCATCTGTAAACGGTTATCGCCAGGAACTGATGGATGATGTACACACACCTTAGAGACATAGTGTGCTATAAAGCTTTGTTCAAAGCAGGACGGGAACCTGCAACCATATGCTGAGCTATTCCACCCGAAATTTATCCGCTTACGTTGATATCGAAGCTAGTACTTCTTGTATTTTCATACACTATCAGTTTTCAAGTTTTCTTTATAAAAGCAATATTTATCATATCGTATGCTAAGGCGAACTACAATACCCTTTTGTCAGTAAAAATTTCCCCCATTTCAGGACTCTTTATTTTAAGGAAGCGCTATATTAATATATTCGAATCATGAGAAAATCGCACAAGGCTTGAAATTCCAAGATGCAAGTTCGATTCCTGCAAGAGTCAAGTACATTAAGGAAATTTTTTTCAATTTTGACATTAATTTAGAATGATTAAAATTTGGTCTTACCTTAATCGGCTTATAGCATCCAGTATCTTTAAACCTGTAATGAAGATAATATGCAAATAGTATCGAAAAAACGTTTTAACAAATAAACTACAGTTATATAATTTTTATTTCTTAAATCGAATACTTCTACTGGTCATTGTAAAACCATATGTGTTTAAAAGTAACCATATACGAAAAAGTCAAATAACAAAGAATATACATTAAACAATTCCTCATTTTTGAGAATTTCTGTTATAAAGGTTCTGAACTCCCAAAATTTGGTAATATGTTGCTCATTTCATGTTTTATTTATTAATTCATTTTTATTCTAATAAAATGCCCCGTAGATATATGAGATTTTGCAAAGTGCAACCATTGTAATCTAGTAGATAATTGATTTCAATTTCGTCTGATCCTCCTGCATAAATAAAAAACCAATAAGTTGATAAATAACTAAGACATGTGACTTTGCACACAATCAGTAATGAACTGGTTTGCAATGTAAAATGCAGCGCAAGTCAAGATAAATAAGGTTAAGTACGTTTCGAAAATCAACGTGATTTCCTTCTTCAGTGCAAAAGATCGGAACCAGACTTTTGCACTGAAGAAAAAAATGCAGTTGATTTTCGAAAAGTATGAAAGCTTATTTATATTGACTTGCACTGCATTTTACATTGTAAACCAGTTCATTAAGTTAATAAATATAGTAAAATATTGCTTGGATTATTAAATTTAAAATAATTATTTTGGTGTATTAAAAATGGGTGAAACAAAATGTTGAATCCTCACTTTTGATTCAAACTCTAAATATGTCTAATTAGACATATTTAGAATATGTGTATTCGTTTGTAAACTATTCAAAATAAAAATACACAATTTTAAAGATTAATTTTTACATTAAAACCTGCATTAGAAGAAAAAAGTTTCTGTTAGAAGAAAAAATTATCGGATTAGCCGGAAATGCGCAGGTTTGATTTAGTATTGTAAGCCATTAATTGAAATGCACAGGTTTGACATAGAATTGAGGCAATATTGAGCAACAAACTATTTTAATACAACCATTACCAATATCACGGCTTATTACCAATTCACCTAGGGCGCTGTACCAGTATAGCAGACATCGTTATAGTAATTGACACTCATTCATTATAAATTACTTCACATCTCAAAATGAATCATCTAGCGTTTTTATATATTACAGTTTAATATTGCGTTATAGTCTTATTTCTAAGATAAGATGTTGATGATCAGGCCAAATAAGATGATATAATTTATAACTTAGTGTCATTCTCACTTCAAAATTGAACAGATATTTTCTTCTGTAACTAAAAGATAACATATTTGTTATTTTAAATATCAGAGCATATTTGCACTGATATGCATATATATTTAACATTTCTCAGCACTATTAGGTCGGTAACTAAATTATTTTTATAACTTAATACAAAATATGTTCCGATTAAATTTGAGAGGTGGGGGGACCACTACAGGATTCCAGTAATCTTAAAATATTTAGTAATGGACGCTTTATACAGGGTGTCCCAAAAAGACTGAAACGCGCTTTAATTCTTTACCTGTTGAAGATAATGTAGGCAATGTAAATTGAAAAATGTTGAAAGTAAGGTAGAAAATAAGACTACGTTAATGAAATAGTCCTCTTATTAATTTTAAAAAATTACACTTTTTAAATTTTTATACGACCCCCTTAGACAAATTTGATCAATCAGAAATTTTTTATTTTTAATGCAACAAGATCATTAAAAACAAACCACATACCTGTATCTTTAAAATTGAGCGAGTTATATTTAATTGCAAATTGAACATTGTGAATGGGGACCATATATCAAATTAGAAATGTAAATTTGTGACATATCACAAGAAAGATAAAACTGGATGATAATACATAGGATACCCAACCGCGTAGTGAGTACCACTGCTTTATATGATCTCTGTCTGTGTAATGCTTTATTTAAATGCATTTGTGATAAAACACATATTAACATATATTAACGTTTGACACATATTAACGTTTGACTCATATTAACGTATTTTTTATCTAAACAATTTCCATCGTCAATTTGTTTATGATTCCTATTTTCACTGATGAAACAGCCTTTCACCTGGTACAGAAAAGTCAGTCAACATAAGTCAGATTTTTTCCTTTATCATAATTCAGTTGATTTTAAAGATACAGATATGCGGTTTATTTTAACGATCTTGTATTAAAAATAAAAAAATTCTGATTGACCAAATTTGTCTAAGGGGTTCGTATAAAAATTTAAAAAGTGTGACTTTTTGAAAATTAATGGGAGGACTATTTCATTAACGTAGTCCTACCTTACTTTCAACATTTTTGCAATTTACATTGCTCATTATCTCTAACATGTAAAGAATTAAAGAGTGTTCCTTTTGGGACACACTGTACACTCCTTATAAAGCTAACATTTTAATAAGGAATATTAGTCTTTAACAAGATAACATTTTATTACTTTGCGTTTAGATCTTCTTTTTATTTATTCTTGTAATTCCTTTTTTTAATCAAAAATTAATAATTTTTTAATAAAATTTTATTGAGCAAGGTATCTGAAAGAGGGGGGATGCCTTTATAAGGGAAGCTCCTGTATTACTCGTACTTTAAATGGCCATCATTTTGGAAAAGTTCCACCACCTTAAAAATCTGAATGTTATAAAATTGTTTAAGAGCCCATAAATGTAATTAATTGTTTAATTTATTTCTTAATGTTTTGATGAGTAAATTTATTTTTTATTTTTGGATACTGAATATTATTTTCTTACAACCCATTAAGGTAGCTGAATGTAATTGCTACAATATTACATCATTTTTGTATGTTTCTCCACTTTTAGTAATTTTTGAACTATACTTGGAGGTGGGGAAAGAGGCAGATTAGGACTAAGGCTAATCCGGGGCACTTTCAAACTTATTTCACTTGTTCTGTCTTATTCTACTGTCGAAGAACAACATTCACAAAATAATAAGATATTTATCGCTCAAGTCAGAAGCTCGCCAACATTGTCCAAAAATATTACCTAGACAAAATAAACCAATTACAATAAAAAAGAAATATTAGAATTTTGACAGATACACTTGAGAGTGGGACGCGGCAGCCCAATGGTTAGAACGCGGGAATTGCACTCAGCCGACCCGGGTTCGATTCCTGCCACTGCCAAAACTGCCGCCGTGTTCACGCGGAGTACGATCACGTTAAACATGTGGGTCCGTAAGTCCTTCCGAGAGGTTGGTGATAGGGGACAAAGGGTACGGTCCCTGTGGATGCCTCCCCCACTGGGTTCCGGTTTAAATTGGGTGGTACTTCCCGACCGCCAAACAGATACCTTTCTGGTAGGTCTGACGGCCTGGGTCGAAGAAGACACCCCAAAGAACAATTTTTTAGAAGTGGAAGCTATTAACTAAGAAAAGCAGTAAAGAAAATAAAGTCACTAAAAAAGCAAAAATAGCAGATATTTTATAATGAATGCAATACATCACCAGAAATTGACACAGATTATGGTGCTGTTATTTTGTTTGCATCTTTGTTTGTTTTTATTGCAATGTTACTTATCACATGTTGATAATTTGTCCTAAAATATTCAAAATAAATTGTCGTAACGTATAAATTAAATAGCATTTAATCACCTGCATCGTTTTCAATACCTTTCATTACAAAGTAAAAAATACAAAAATAATTTCAAACGAAAAATCATACAAACCCAAGTATTCGTTCCGAATACATATTCGCTCTTTTAAAGATTTCTTGGAAATGATACTGCAGTTCACAAATGCAGCGACAGCCGAGAGATATTCCGGGTCTTTGCCAGTTCGGAGTTCTTCCACCACAAACTTAAAGCGATAACGTTCGTCTTTACTTTTCTGAAAATATATTTTCACTTCGTGAGTAATATTCTTAGAAGTAATTGTATACTATAAACATGCTAAGTAAATTGACCTTTTATAAAATACAATGTCAATATATGTAATGTCAATATATGGAATCCTTGTACGTCAACGATAGTCTGCCGCCGAATATCCTGCCGATGCTGTCAAGCTGCCCAGGTCCCATTTACCAACAAGACAATGCTCGACCACATACTGCACAACTTTTTCAACAATGCCTTTGAGGATTTAATACCCTCCCATGGTCAACCTGGTCACCAGACCTATCACCAATATAACACGTCTGGGATATGCTGGGACGGCATTGCAGTCTTCTCAGAATACCGTTGAATTAGCTAACCTGCAATATTTGTGGCAGAATCTTCTGCAGAGGGACATAAGCAACCTTATTGGCTCTATGCCGCACCGAATATCGGCTTGTATAATTGCAAGGGGAGGATTTACCTCTTGCTAAAATGTCATCTTCTTGTTGCCACCAGTTATTAATGAAACGTTTTTTTTCTTCCACATTTTAATCATTTGCATCTCTCCTCAAATGATACATGCATGCCAAGTTTTGCGGCAGTCGGTCAATTTCTTTACAGTATATATGTATATATATTTTTTGCAAGAGTGTATTTTAAGTTTTTACAGTGATAAATTTTTTTTAATCTGATAATAAAAACGAACTTACTGAACAGATTTTAGGGTTAATTCTTTAGAAATATATTAATAAACTTTAAATCAGCATTCACCAACTTTAACTTTAAGTTGAATTCTATCTAACTTTTATGTTATTTTCAATAACCAAATTCTAAAATGCATACATTGGTTCAGGTATAGAACATCATTTTCAAGTTTCAAATAAGTACAATAAAAAGTAGAGCGGATCAAATATTTTAAATTCATAAGTCTCGATATTATCATTGAAAAAACATATCAAATATATTTAATGTTTGATGTGTTTTTGAAAACCAATTTTTTTTAACGGAGAACATTTTTTTTAAACATACAACACTTGAATACGTATATTACTTGTCATCTAGAACAGAGCCAATATTTTTCTGTCTTCAACTGTTCTACCAAACTTGTTTAAATAAATGGGGTTGCGCTTACTTGTCCTGAAGAAGACAGATTTGTGTTTTCAAAACATTTGCCTTCGACTTTTGCCTTGAATCCTGAATTTTGTTGTATGTTGTATTTATGCGAAGATGCTATATTAATTTAGTTTTTTAACAGCAGAGATTTTTATATGCTATAATAGTTTTGAAGGACAATATAATGCAACATATATTTTTAAATGAAATACTTACTTTGTAGTGCTCAAGAACTTCGAGACTTCGGTTATATCCTTCTGGATTATACACACAAAGAGCCCCAAGAAGTTCGAAAACTTGTTTCTTGACGGATACATTGGAAGTGTTCAAGGCTGCAAAAAGTACAGTTAACAGCAACTTGAATTTATAAAATGAAATCAATACAGTTGTTATTAATATTTTTAACTTAAAAACTTGCTCTTTCAAGCCGCGAATAAAAGTAAATAAGTAATCAATAAGTATGCCTTGGTAAAATTGGGCAAAATTGAGTAATTGGCAGCTAGGATAACGTCCAAAATTTTTAGGGCGTTAAAAGTAATTTCCCCTATTTACACGCAGACTCGCACGCTTTAAGGCGTATCATATGAGAAGCCCATAGGGGACGGATATCCCTCGAGTGAATGGGTCCGGGTGTCAGAATCTCCCCCAACCTCCCCAATTCTTTTAGGGACGGAAATATATGAAAGATTTACAAAGAGGAGTAAATGAAATATGGAGGGGGCCGTCATCAATGTGTAGAGGGCTCCACAATTTGCATGGGTGACTCTGCTTGGTGCCAATAAATCTGCCAAAAGATCTTGTCTTGACATAAAGCTGACTAGCAATTTAAGGGAGCTACTGTAATGGCGATATTAGTTACGGTAACCTCCTCATTTCTCTACCCATAGTTTTTCAATCAAAATTCCAACCAACCCATAAAGTGAACCTATTGATCATCTGATTACACTGTACCGTAAGAGTTATAGTGAGAACAGTCATTCACAATATTATCACAAAATCTAAAAATGTGAAACTTGAGATAAAATAACCTGTGGACCCGATTTTTACAAGGCCATAACAACTTTTATTGTAGATAATTTTAAAGTATATATTTTTTAATGTCAGATGTTTTCATTATATGGAAATAATATTTTATGGTTTTGCTTGAAAATTAAAAAAAGGCAATAATTATTTAGTTTGATGTTAAATCTCACTTATATGATAAGATTTTGCTGAAACCTTCTTCCCTATTTAAAAAAAAAATCTTTTTGCAGCTTTAAGAACTCGCGCTATCTTATGAGTTCGTACGCGTACTATCTTACACGTTCATATCAGAACTCATTCTCTATAATATTCGTTACAGCCATTTGGACGTGTGTAATTCTCATATAAATATCAAAACACACTATATCATGTTTTAATCTTAACTTCTGTTAACTATCTCGTAAATCCCTCATCCATCCCATGATGTAAGTGCGCATCAGATCACTTTAACTTCATATCCGGCCATTTGGAGTGATTTTAAAAGCATTCTGTAAGTAAAAAGAAATGTTACTACACGATAAAAAAAAAAATGACTTAATGCCCCACAAGTTGAGCCAATCCAAAGATAACCAGAAAATGTTTCGGCTGAGAGTAGACCTAAGACCATGTCGGGGGAAATGCTGAAGAAAGATGCCGAAGATGATAAGAGGGGCCAAATTTATGGGAAAAGGAGGAGAGTTAAAGTTAAAATGTCGAGAAAAGATCATGATCGTGGCCAGTCGATATGGCGATAAAGTTAATGAAAAGGAATTTCTTGGAGTAACTATAAAGTATGGGGCAGGGTGGTTATTGTGTCCACTTTAAGAAAAAAATTTAGAAAAAGAGATCAATTAAAAAATCAAGATAATACTATTAGCCAACATTATGATTTACGTGGATTGCGGGTTGCGGGTTCGAATCCCGCCAGCGGGTAAGGATGTTGTTTTGTCGAGGCCAAGTGAGACTTCCGCCCTTCGGGGAGCCTCTAGAAAAGTGAAGCTGCAAATTCTCTTCCCTTCGCCATGGGACCTGGGGGAGGGGGGTCTTATGGACGTGGTGAGTAGGCGCCCCTTCACCACGGGGGAATTAGTGACGAACGATGATTTATGTTGATTTATGTTTTTGCATAAAAGTAATTCTTTATTGATAATGTGTCTTATAAAAAGTAAATGAATATGGTACTATCAAATGACCACTTTACCAACATAGGTGGACAAAGTGACCACTATATAAAATAACAAAATACTTGATGTGGGCAGCACATTACTTTCCCTGTATAATGCAATGAATTTGCTTCTTTCACAGTGAAAAAATGATGCATAAGATCTACTGCACAATGATTTTAACGTTGAATTGTACATCGGACGCGTTTTCGGATGACAACATGTAAAACAATTTCGAAGTAGCCAATTAATTTCACGCAATTCTAAATTGACAATTATCAATATTGATACCATCCACAATATGTTCATGTATTAAAAAATTTTAATGATTAAGTCATCGATTTGGCATCATTTTCGTTAATATGACGTCATTTTTACAATTTTAACGATATTTTAGTCAATGTGGGGCAAAATATCGTCAATTTGGCTTGATTTCTCTAAATAAGTCGCCAATTTAGCCAAATTAATCGCCAACCGTTACAGACAAAGAGAAGAGCCTTTCTTATATATAAATGACTGTTGGCGAATTGTTAGGCGTCAAAATACAAAACTATTCTTCTAAGTATCTTCTCTCGTATATGAAACAAACTAGATCCACGAGAATAGTGTTAATAAATGTATCGCATAATACTACATATAAAAAGCGAACATATTTCACGATACTTGAAATGATTATGTAGTAACTTTATTGAAGGCTATGATTTTCTGATGATTTTTTTTCAAAATTTCATTCGAAAATTTGAGGGATCTTCCGAGCATTCGATTGCGTTTAAAAATAATAAACTTCCACTATACACTGATTGTAATTTTTGTACCAAATTTCATTTGAATCGCTCCATTCGTTCGTGAAATATCCTTTCCACAAAGTCACGGGCACACACACACGCACACATAGACAGACAGCACCTCAAAAACATATGTGTTCACGGATACTTGAAATGTGTTCTTCCGTCAAAAACTCGAATTCGAATTTTTGACCCCATCATAATACTTTCCATATACATTAATCATACTATGTATATAGGCGAAATAAAATTTAAAACACTTAAAAGAGTAAAAAATGTATTTATACTATTTTTAAAAATAATATAGTACATAAGAGGCATACATGCTCTTCATTATAAGTATATAAGCAATACAATTTTTTTATTTCCAGACCTGATTTCAATTTTGTTATGTGTGATGAGGTTTTCATTCTGTCAATTACACTAATATTTAAGTGCCACTTCTCACTTCTTTTAAATTTGTAGGAGTTGAGTC
Organism: Amaurobius ferox; assembly: GCA_951213105.1. Taxonomy (NCBI): domain Eukaryota; kingdom Metazoa; phylum Arthropoda; class Arachnida; order Araneae; family Amaurobiidae; genus Amaurobius; species Amaurobius ferox. The sequence goes on along the minus strand of OX578133.1, from coordinate 132,552,889 downwards.
AATTGAATAACCATTAAGAATAGTAATGACAGAGTTTTAGATTTGGTTATTTCGAACTATACGTATAATGAAATTATGTAAGTATTCAAAGAACAACTATTGGTGATATTTTACTTCCGGAAGATGTTCACCATCCTTCAATCATTATTGCTTTAATCAAAATGATTTAATATATCTAGAGTAAGGGTTAACTGAAAGGTTGATTCTAATTGCATGCGTTATGATTTTAGAAGTGCTAATTTTAAGCTTCTGCGTTAAATTTTAAGTGATTTTAATTAGAATGTTTTAAATTATTTTTATAATATTGAATATGCAGTAAGTGTGTTTTTTCATCTTTATCAGATTTTTTATCTTTATGTTCTCAAAACTATTGTTAAAACAGTAACTACTCACCCTGGTTTATGTTAATCTGAGACTAATTTCAAATTACTGATTCTGATTACATAAGTGTGAGAACATGAACATGAAACCGTATGCATAAATTTGAGTAAGAAGAACTAGCAGAACTGTTACAGTTTAACCATATTTCCATACCAAACTTCGTATGCACGCATTCATTAGCACCCGTGGGCAACTCTTGAGGCCATTAAAGAACATCCAAATTCCGCGCACGTCTTCAGCTTGTCGCCGCAGAGTCGGCCACTAGTCCCTCCCACAGAGTTTGTGAAAAGTATGATACGTAAGTTACCGCTCTGCTCTCGCCTATGATAATGAATAGAAAAACGCATTTTTGACTCTCTAGAAGATAATCATTCTGCAAATATATTCACAGCACGCCGAAGTTCTTTGTTAGTTTGGCCGATGCGTGTTATGTAAGACAATAAGTGTGACACTTGTAGATTTATTGTAGAATGACGAAAGTTCCAGAGATATCAATCTTCCGAGCGTTTTACTTTAACGCTGCTCACTTGTACAGCACTCTCAGATATGTAGGGTTTCTAGGAAAGTTCTTAAGCACCCCAATATTTTTTTAAGAAAAGGTCCACATGTTAGGTCTATCTATAGTAAAGTCACTATGCCCGATAGAATAACAGTTGATAGTAGTGCCCCTAGCGGATAATTTAAAAGTTAGATAACGTAGGGTTACCATAATGTCTTTCGTAAAAACTGGGATATTTCCAAATTTTTATTTAAAAAACCTAGGACATTTTGCCAAAAAAAAATGGACATGTTAAAAAATAAGGAAACCAAAAATAACTCTAATATATTTTATATTATACTTTAAATAAGATACTGTTGATCTAACATAAATTCCACTTTAAAAAAATGATTTTAAATCACAAACAGAATCAGAAAAATTGCACCTTTAAAATAATACTCAATAGTCAAGTGCTTGTGATTCATTAGAATATCAGATTTATGGACCTGTTTAAGAAGTTTTTTTTTCTTCTGATATTTTGTTACAGCACAAGAGAAATCTTCAAAGTAGGTCTTTACAATGGTTAAAGCTTCCACTTTCTCTATTTTAAGTCTGTTTTTTTTTCATCTGTTCACAACGCAGTTATTAATTAAAAAACATTCAACAGTTGCATTGGATCCTGGCAGTGCCAAGCAAAAACTAACTCGACGTTTCTGACATTCTCAGCGTTTATATCCTACTTTGCAAAATGAGTGAACATTACACGCAATTTTTCACGGATACTTCGATCCTTTAGTTCACTCCACACTTTAAATTTGCTTTCACAATAGTTTTTCACACCTGCAAACTCATCAAATATGGCCTTCGTTAAAATCTGTTACCCAGTGATTTTTTTTTTTTAGGAAGGACACTTAAAAAGCGGGACATTTGGAATAAATTCGAGACACAGGGACATTTTATAGGAAATGGGACTGTCCCATGGAAAGCGGGACATTTAGAATAAATACGGGACACCGGGACATTTTATCCAAAAATGGGACTGTCTCAAGGAAAACGGGACGAACCCCTAGGATAACGAGACTCAGCAACAAAGCAATATAGGCAAAAAATTTTTGAAAAGTTGCAGAGCATTCTCTAATGCATAGTAGTAACGTTCTTGGACAAGCATTGCAAGTGTCATGATGTTACTCTGACGATACGATCTTTTTGGCAGGTATTTATTGTCTTCTATAAAAGAGTTTCTGATGTCGATTCCAACTAATTAGATATTTCTCTGGAACTTTGAAATTGGTATTTTTCTTCCATTTTGCTTTGTTGTCGAGTTTATTATCCCAAATTCTTGCATTCATCTCTAGGGGCTCTGCATTCACTTTTATTCTATCGGACATGATCACTTGACTTTAGATAGAAGCAACGTGTACGCTCATTAACTTTTCAATTTTGGGTACACTCGAAAATTGGGTACACTTATTTCAATGGATGAACACGAGAGACCTGCTGGTTTTTGAAACGAACAGAAGAATATGCTGAATGGGACAGCCCAGTGATTACTGCACGGGGATTGCACTCGGACGACCCGAGTTCGATTCTCGGCTCTGCCCAAACTTTCCCCGTGTTCACGTGGAATACGGGCACGTTAAATATGTGGAACCATAAGTCATTCCGAGAGGTTGGAGGTAGGGGAAGGCGGGTACAGTCTCTGTGGATGCCGTCCCCACTGGGTTCCAGTCTAAATTGGTTGCACTGTCCTCGCCATCCAAACAGATACCTTACACCTTCGGGTAGGTCGAACGGTCTGGGTCAAAGAAGAAGAAAAATTTAAGGCATACCAAAGGAACTTATATAAAGCGTATCAAAGGAGGGCTCATCAAAAGGGCTTATTTAGGGCGTATCAAAGGAGATTATTTAGGTCGTATCAAACGTACACCCGCGCACTGGAATAAATAAGTACCGTATGAGCTTATTTAGAGCGTATTACGCTCACGCAGAGGGCAAAATGCATATTTAGAGCATAATACTCGGCCGTATTATAGCGTAGCGGTCGATGTGCCCATCGCCATACTTTCTTTTGCCATATTTTCTTTTGAAGTGAATCACGTGATCTCTTCATATAATATGGGTGTAATTATTATTTTAATTTTTATTTTAAAAACTACCTTATATATTTTGCTGGAATTTTTTCCTATTTTTTATGGGACAATTTGAGTATTTCCTAAAACTTTCGAAGCAATTTGTGAATTTTAAATTCGATAAAAAAATGTTTGAAATATTAGGTCCCGTAGGGTTCAATGTATTTCATTTATTTCAACCTGGGTTCAGTCCAACACTCATTGGGTGATATTATTCATTTATATTACCATAGGTCTCATAGACCGTCTGAACAACATACTAAAATTTCATTTTGATAAAGTCATTTTTATCGTCGCAGTTATCGTGCTGACAGACGGACAGACAGACAGACAGACAAAATGAACAAAGTCATAAACACTTTTCAACTATGTTGTCAGGTGTTAAAAAAATAAGGGCCAAAATTTTTAAACGTACATAAATAAGTTATAAATATACACGCTTAGAATTTTTACAGTTATGAATTATACGCTTTTGTTCTACTCTAATTATACCACAGAATTTGGCCGCAATGATTACAGCACAGAATTTTTCTACAGTAGTTATTCCACAGAAATTTTCACTCAAGAATTGATAATTACAATGCTCAGAGGAAGATATTTAATTTATTATAAACAAAGAGGTATAAAATTAATAAGCAAACTAAAATTAGACAGTTCTGTAAGAACAAGTTTTCCTCATTATACAATAACACAGCATATTTCTAAAGGTAACTGTATTAAAACAGTATTTGACCAGAAATGGTCTATTTACGTTATATCAAGAAAGCTTTTAAAAGTTTATCTCTAGAAAACAGTCTCCAATATTTTTAATTTGCACGTAATTGCTGAAAAGGTGTTACTTTACTAAGATATTACTTTTACTATGCCATCATAAGCAAACTTTCATCGACAACATCACCTACGAAGCCACCTTCATCCATATAAGGGTTGGATCTTTAATGGAAGTGGGGCCAAGGCCGTACTCCCATTAACTCTTCGTCTCCGGTAATACATTCCCTCGCATACATTCGACCCTGAAAAATCGCAATCACCCGAGATGTTAGTGGACATTCGAATTTGGGAACAGCTGCGCCAGAAGATGAAATAGTTTACACATTTGGAAGCCAACACAAAACGATGAACCAATTAAAAATGCGCAGTATCTCTATAAATTTCCGGACGTTTATAAAAATATTTGGTATTTTTAAAAGTTAGTTTATATTTAATTTATTCAGTACACTTATATATATATTATATATATTATATATATATATATATATATATATTATATATATATATATATATTATATATATATATATATATATATATATAATATATATATAATATATATATATATATTATATATATATATATATATATATATATATATATATATATATATATATATATTATATATATATATATATATATATATATAATATACATATTATATATATATATATATATATATATATATATATATATATATATAGAGAGAGAGAGAGAGAGAGATTCAAAAAAGATGGGCCAAACTTTGCGAGGTGGTAGTACACACCAAACAAAGCATTTCTCGTCATAGTTTATCGGGTCGAAAAGGAAACGTAAAGGCGTTACAGGGCGCTTTCTCATTGGGAAGTGGCCGCTCCGCAAACTTAAAAGCGTCATTCTGGTTGTTATTTTCTGGATGGAGAAGAAACCACGTATGTAAATTTCATCTGGGGAAGAAGAACCCTTATGCAATTCCCTACCTCTCGCCCCCAACTTGGGCGAGTCAATCTGGAAGTCACTTTTCCGGGCCGATGAATTAAGCGAGGTGGTCCCATAGATTGGCCCCCACGATGGCTCGATCTGTCGTGGCTTGACTTATTTTTGTGGGCATATCTCAAGAGTCTAGATATTAATTAAAAACGCACAATTATACCTCCAATAGAAATAGCATTATGCAGACGATATTTTTTTCCACCAATTTATTTAAAGAAAATTATGACTTGTCGCTTAGCAACGGATTTAAATCCAATGTGTTTATGTATGCAGACGATTTTTATTAAATCTTTCCCCATGTCTATTTAATAAAATTGAAAATCTGTCTGTCTGTCTGTCTGTTTGTCCCATCATAACAAGAGAACGGCTGAACTGAATTTGATGAAATTTTGTGAGTAGCCTGGAAATAGCCCCACTTAAAATTTAGTCTATGATTTAATTTTCTACGACCAGTGGTTCTCGAGATATTAGTAAAAAACGAAACTTTCGTTTGTCTCATCATCACGAAGGAACGGCTGAACCGAATTTAATAAAATTTTGTGGGTAGCCTTGAATTAGTACCCCATAAATTTTTTCAAATTTTTCCCATTATTGAAAAACCGAACTTTTCCCTAAGAGTTCTACTTCCTAACTCCGTGGTTTATCCAAACGGAAAGGATGAAAATCGTTTGTTTAAAACGTCAAAGTCAATTAAAACTTTATTTCTGAATTTGATGGAGGATTTTTGCACAAATTAGTCACTATCTGAAAGCAGGACTTGTTTGAAATATGAATTTAAATGGAAGATGTATCACCATGGTTTATTTTTCACAAGCTTTTAATCAACAATGAAAAGTATAAAGAAATCAAAATGGTTACTTAATTTCGCTGTTTATGAGGAAGATTCTATCTTATATCATGTTGCTCAGAAACGCAATTAAATTAAATCTGTCTGTTAATTTTAGTTATTATTTTTTCGATTTGAATATTAAATAAATGGATATAAAAAATACATTTTAGAAAAGAACGGTTTGATTTTTCTTTTAATTATATTAATTGCGGACTGCGTACATCACTTTCATTTATTTTAGCAAAGAGTTTTTAAGCTTTTATATTGTGTTTAGCTAATAAACTCATATATTGTGTTTACCAATAAATTTATTTATCCGATTGTTGAAACAGAAAAAGAGTAGTAGAACGGGTATATCTTCTAATACAATTTCAGTGTTTGCATTTAATATATACAAACATCAAATAATAATATATAAATCAGGATGTTTTATTCTTCAGATCTGCAAATTCAGATCTACGGATTTGGCGGACTATCGCTAACTTGCAACTTTCATTAAACGTTGCCAAATTGACGGATATATCGCCAAATTGATAAAACGAGGCTAAATCAATGAAATTAATTTTGTTTTGTTAGAAGAGAGTACTAAAATGTTGTTTCGGTAGTATTTGTCTGTCAGTTCAACCATCCTGTTTAGTAACACATTTAGCGAATTTTTAAAATGTCGCCAAATTGATAAAAATGTTTGTAAATTTATAAAAATATCTTCAAATTGATAAAATTGCGCTAAATAAATGAAATGAATTGTGTTTTGTTAGGGGATAGTATTGTAATGATGTTTCGTCAATTTGTCGCCCAGTGAGACTGGCAGTTCTACAGTCCCACTTGGCGATAACTTTGGCGATTTTTTAAAATGTTGCTAAATTGACGAAAATGTCGCCAAATTGACAAAATGACGCTAAATTCATCAGAATGACACCGAATCGATGAAAATTCAATATTTTGCATAATTAAGTACGATTTTCTAGACAATCTCTATCGTTTTGTGAGAATTAAAAAAGATTTTTTCTAAATTTGTTTACAAACAGGGATACTTTATTTTTTAGATCTTACTGTGAAGATAATTTTTTGTATATCGAGCCCAGAGATTCTTATACATTTTTCAGAAAAATTAAATTAAATATTTTAATAGAATATTTTGAAAAACAAAGTCACTTAGAATACTATAGGAATTTACACATAATTGTGAATGTTAAGTTTCTTTACATTATATTTTCCGTACGAAGAACGGGTATACTGCTAGTCTATATAAATAAAATTGAAAATCTGTCTGTCTGTGGCTGAACCGAATTTCATGAAATTTTGTGGGTAGCCTGGAAATAGTCTCACTTAAAATTTAGTCCACGTCCTGAGTTTCTACGATCAGTGGTGAAATTAGTAAAAAACAAAATTTTCGTTTGTCTCATCATCACGAGAGAACGGCTGAACCGAATCTGATGAAATTTTGTGGATAGCCTTAAAATAGCCCCCTATAAAGTTAGCCCAAATTTCGAGTATCTAAGTCCAGGGGTTGTCGAGATATTAATGAAAAACGAAACTTTGTCCTAGGAGTTCTACTCTCTCACTCCGTAATTTATCCAAATGAAAAGTTTGAAAATCGTTTGAAAGTGAATTAAAACTTTATCTTTAAGTTTGGTGGGAGATTTTTTGCGCTAATTAGTCATTTTCTGAAAACATGAATTGTTTGAAACATGATTTAAATGAGAAATCTATCCATGGTTTATTTTTCATAAGCTTTTACTAAACAAAAGTATAAAGGAATCAAAATGGTTGTTTAATTTTGCAGTTTATGAGGAAGATTCTATCTTATATCATGTTGTTCAGAAACGCAATTAAATTAAATCTGTCTGCTAATTTTAATTATTATTTTTTCGATTTGAATAATAAATAAATGGATATAAATATATATTTTAGAAAAGAACGATTTGATTTTTCCTATAGCATTTTTGACTGGATAATATCAATTACGGTCTTCAGATTTAAACGTTATTATTATTGATATTTTCGGGGATTATTGATTCAGGGAATATTAATATTTTCAAGTTATTATGCCATTGTTTTATTATGACAAAAGTTGTTTAAACTCATATATTGTACGTTGTACGAGTAATCTATTACAAATATACACGGGTATATCTTCTAATCTACGAGAATATAAATTGTACAGGTATATTGGCATATGTTTTGATATATATTGGCATATATTGGAATCAATTACGACCTTCTGGTATAAAGATTACGGGGATTATTGATATATTCAATTTATTACGTCATCTCTTTTAGTTTGGCAAAGACTTCTGAGACTTATATTGTAATACGGGTAATTTTTTAATGTACTAATACAGGTTATATCTTCTAATATTCGAGTATATAAGTAGTACGGGTCCTATGCAATTTTAATACTTTCATTTTGCATGCATTGATTCAATTCCTTTTTTTCTGTAAATTTGCTTACAAAAGGGGCCAAGATGTTTTATTCTTCAGATTTGCCCTTGAAGATAATGTTTCATAGTGAGAACAGATATTCTTAAACTTCTCTTTAGGTGCAATAAATTCAATATTTTAACAGAATTTGCACATGATTGCGAATTATTGAAGTTTCTTTATATTATATACTACGTACGAAGAACTGGTATGTTGCTAGTATAAAGTAAATTTCATCGACATTGCATTTTTGACTGAATTATATCAATTACGGTCTTCTGCTTTAAACATTATTTCTATTGATATTTTCGGAGATTTTTGATTCGGGGATTATAGATATTTTCAATTTATTACGCCATTCAATTTATTACGTATTTTGGCATAAAATGTTGAAACTCATATTGTACGTAGTAAGGGTAATCTTCTAGAAATGCAAGGTTATATCTTCTAATCTTGGAAAATATAAGTAGCACAGGTACATTGGCATATATTGGGTCTTCTGGCTTAAAGATTAAGGGGATTACTGATATTTTCAATTTATCACGTCATCTGTTTTATTTTAATAAAAATTTTAAAAGCTCATATGTTGTAGTACGAGTAATCTTTACGGGGGTTGTTGATATTTTCAACTTTTAACGTCATTTGTTTTATTTTGAAAAATATTTTTGAAACTCATATCGTAATACGGGTAATCTTCTACTAACACGCGGGCATATCTTCTAATCTACGACAATATAAGTAATACAGGTATATCTTCCCATACAATTTTAGCGCTTTCATTTTGGCATATATTGCAATCAAATACGGCCTTCAGGTTTAAAGTTTACGGAATTATTGATATTTTCAATTTATTACGTCATCTGTTTTATTTTTACAAAGATTGTAGAAACTCATATGTTGTAGTAAGTATAATCTTCTACTAATACACAGGTATATCTTCTAATATTCGCGAACATAATTAGTACGAGTCCCATACAATTTTAGAGCTTTTATTTTGCATATATTGATTCAATTTCATGTTTTTTATAAATTTCTGTACAAACGGAACCCCCCAGAGTGTTTTATTCTTCAGATCTGCCCGTGAAGGTAATTTTGTATAGCGAGAACAGAGATTCATAAACTTCTTTTTAGGACCATTAAATTAAATATTGTAATAGTAGAATGTTTTGATTAATAATGTCATTTATTATGCTACAGGACTTTTCACATAATTGTGAATTTTAAGTTTTTTTATAATATATATTCCATAAAAACTGATATACTGCTAGAAAATTAAAAAAAAAATTGAAAATCTATCTGTGGGTCTGTATGTGTGTTTGTTTGTCCCATCATCACCGGAGAACGGCTACGCCGTATTTCATGGAATTTTGTTGGGGGTTCGCGTTTCTAGGACCATGGTTCGATTTTCTAAGTCCAGAGATTGTCGAGATATTAATAAAAACGCGCAATTAAATTTTCCATAGAGATTTCATAGACAAAATTTTTACAGCCAATTTATTTCAAGAATATTATGCCATGTCGCTTAATATTGGAATTAAATCCAATGTGTTTATATAGCAGATGATTTTTTCCAATTTAAATAATAAAAAAATGTATACAAAATAAATTTGATCGAAATTGCAATTTTAACTGGATGATATCAATTACGGCCTTCGGGTCTAAAGAGAACGGGGATAATTGAAATTTTTAATTTCTTACATCATCTCTTTTATTTTGGCAAATATTTTTCAAACTCATATATTGTAGTGCGGGCATATCTTCTAAAATATACAGGATCTTCTAATCTATGAGAATGTAAGTCGTACGGGTATAACTTATAATACAATTTTAGCACATTCATTTTTGCATATATTAATTCAATTTCATATTTTTTATAAATTTGTTTGCAAACGGGTCTAAAATGTTTTATTCTTCAGATCTGCTGGTGAAGATAATTTTGTATAGCGAGAACAGATTTTCTTAAATTTAGTTTAAAGAGCATTAAATTAAGTATTTCAGTAGAATGTTTTGAATATTAATGTCCTTTAGAATGTTATAGGAATTTGCACATGAATGTGAATTTTGAGACTCTTTATATTGTATATTTCGTACGAAGAATGGGTATGCTTCTTATACATATATATATATATATATATATATATATATATATATATATATATATATATATACATATATATATATATATACATATATATATATATATATATATATATATATATATATATATATATATATATATATATATATATATACATATATGTATATATATACATATATAATATATATATACATACATATATATATATATATATATATATATATATATACATATATATAATGTATGTATATATATATATATATATATATACATATATATAAATATATATATACATATATATATATATACATATATATATACATATATATATATACATATATATATATATATATATATATATATATATATGTATATATACTTATATACGTATATATATACATATATATACATATATATATATATACATATATACATATATATATATATATATATATATATATATATATATATATATATACATATATATATATATATATATATATATATATATATATACATATATATATATATATATATATATATATATATATATACATATATATATATACATATATATATATATATATATATATATATATACATATATATATATATATATATATATATATATATATATATATATATACATATATATTTGAAATGTAATAATAAGAATTATGTAAAAATAAAAAATAATGCCGATAAGAGAAAAGAACAGAACCTTCCCAAATTCGATGATTAATCAGAATTAAATTCCTCTTCAGGTCTGAGTATTTAATTCTAATTAACCCAGACAAATGCCTGTTTCAGATTAAGCAATAGTACATTACTATAAATGCTTAAACTCAGACTACAGGCATCAAAAAATGAAAAAATGAAAAAAGGATACATTACGAAAATTGTATTACCATGCGGTATGAATCATTCCTCTTCTACCACGTGTATACACGATCAACCTCAACAACTTAATCTAGATGCACCGGAATGAACAAGTCGAAATTCTACCAGGGAGGCAGTACGAACGTTCACGGAGATAATCCCAAACCCGTCCAGTGAGTCTAAGCTGAAGACTGGACAAGCAATTCAGAATACAACTTCCCAAACATGCAGAACAGAATATGAATATGAATCATAGATGAAAATTCCTACTAAACAAGAATTCATAGGAAAACTGGATAATCGAGAATGCCACTATACACCATTATAAGGGCGCACAAAACGTAGTTTCAATACTGACAAAAGTTACATTTTTTTGCGAAAATAAAATTCAAAACATTAATGTTAATGCATCTTATTTTCCGATTTTTTGATTTTTCTAATGTTTTTGACTTAGTTTATTATTTTTCATTTTTATCTATTTATATAATTAATAAATAACTATATATAACATACAAACATATATATATATATATTTATTTATTTATTTATTTATTTATTTATTTATTTCTCTCTCTCTCTCTCCTGTATGTTAGTCACTAAAAATGGGAATGTTTTCTAGGATGTTATCGAGTGAAATTTGATACACTGAGTTGATAATTTTAATAACAAAATTGGGGGGATATGCATTATTAGTCGCTGTACTCAATAATTCCATAAAGTGCGCTAATTTATAATATTCATCACAAATTTTATTGATTCTAAGAGCCTGGTTTATTATAATATTTCTAAATACAGATATATGCAGACAAGAGTCAAAATGTTGAATTTTTGATGTATTAAATTTAAAATCCTGTCTTTTATCATACAAGTTTATAACCATATTACAATTTTGTAAATTTAAATTTAAATCTAAAAAGTTTGCAACATTAGTGTCATTATTACTTGCATTTAAATGTAAATTTTTTGGATAAAAGTTTAATACTATAGGGATATTATTATTTGGGGATACACATAAAATGTCATCTATATATCTAAACATGTGCATATTATGCAAGCTTGGATTAATGTTTTTTTCATAGAAGAATAAATACAGATTAGCTAACAATGATGAGGCACACCCCCCTTGTGGGATACCAACCTGTTGTTTAAAAATAGTACCACCATGTTGAATATAATGCTCATAAAGAGTGAAGTTAAGTAATTTTTTAAAAAGAAAATTTGAATATTTTAGGTTGATATTATATTTTTCAAAAATTCCTAAAATAATTCTATACAGATCATTTATATTAATATTATTAAACAAATCTTTGAAATCAAAGGTATAAATACTACGAATATTAGTAAGAGTTTTCAATTTCTTAACTACTTCAAAACTGTTTTTTACAATATGACAATTATTTGAGATTTCATCTGACAAGGATACTTCATGTAGTATCTTTAATAATAATTTTCCAGCATTAGTAATGTAAGAATTATGCCCACTGGTAATGGTTCGAAAAGCAACAGGGGATTTATGAAACTTGGGTACTAAAACAATATATGGAATGTTATTACAACTATTTTTTAGATGGATTTGCTTATATTTGGCTGATATTCTATTGTATAAGATTTTAAGGTTAGTTTTATGTAAATTATAGATATGATTATTAAGTAAGTGTGACTGAAGGGTATTTTTATAATAATATTTACATATAATTGAGTAGTTTCCACTTGCCTTATCGACATATGTAATGACAAAATCCTTTTGTATTTCTTTAATATCATTTTTAATTGAATTAAGTTTATATGAATTATTAATTTTCTGATTATATATATAATGATTTAAGTATTGCTCTATTAAGACTCTCCAAGGTTTAAAGGCTTCTACAGGGATTTGATATTTATAACTGATTTTATAAATAAATTTATTTAAGTCAAGAAATAAACCTTTACATATTAATTTATGTTTAAATTTAGTAGGTATACGGTACTTAGTACCCAGTAACATCAGTGATCTTAGTGCATCATAATTAATAATATTTAGATTTCCCGTTATAACATGCCCATGGTGTTTATCTACGAAGTCTTTGTATTTTTCTAAATGACAGTGGCAATATGACTCTTTATCCAATTCATAGTTTTGATTAATATCTACTGATTTGGCAATTTGATTATAGTTGAAAATATAACGTCCTAGCGGTTTATCATATTTATATGCAATTTTAGGATTTACATGTTTGACTGGAAAGTAATTGGAAACCGATTTTAAAAAATTATTTATCTTCAAATTATTTAATACAGAATTAGTAAAATTCAAGGTACAATATTCATTGATTTTAGTATTTTGTTTTGATTCGTCATTAAAGTTTAAGTCTGTGACATAAAAATAACTATTAAGATTTTTACTTCTGGTAATGAGCAAATCATAGAATAAATGTTTAAAATGAACGGTATCAAATGCAGTACTTAGAAAAAGATTATATACCATATTTAATTGCTGTTTTTTAATTGCGAAAATCCAGTTTTTACATTGTTTCCAATCAAAAGTAATTTTAAAATTTGCACGTTGCTGAAGGATGGCATTTTTTAGTTCAGATAATGATGGCAATTTTTTATTATATTTACTTGCTCTTTTAGTTCTTTTTGATTTACTTTTATGATTGTTGAAGGAATTATAAATATTATGGTCTTCATTAGGAGAATTAAAGGACTTTTTAACTATATTATGATGGTTAAATATTTGATTGAGTCCATATGGAAAGATGGTTTTGTGTGCACAAATGAATTCATTTTCAAGAAACAATCTGTCATAGTAATTTTTTTGAATACACAGAATACCAATTTCAATGTTGTCGAACCCATGTTTAGAAAAATGTTCGTATTCAAATTTTGATTCATTAAAGGAAGTTGCATTATTTGAAAAATTTTTTATGTGATTCCTGTGTACGTTAATTCGGAGATGCAGAGGGTTGCTGGTTTGACCTATATATGACATATTACATTTTTTACATTCAATTTGGTAGATACAATTATATGTTTTACAGAAGACAAGATTATTGTTACAATTGATCTGATTACTATTAGCAAACGGACAAGTTTTACATCTATTAGAATTACAAGATTTAAATTTAAGTGTGTTATTTAGTGATGCATGGCTGTACGATTGAAAGTTATATGAAGTGAACAAAGAATACTGGCTGGATGTACCGAATGAAGATGGAATAGTCATAGAGGATAAAGGATATTGTTGGTAGCTGGATAACGATCTAGGAGAACCCCAACAAGTTCTCGAATACCGAGCTTGGATGTCAGAAAGCATCCAGTTGCCAGTCGCTAATTTTTTATAATAAGACATCATGTAATAGGGAATGATAGTAACCTTTATTTCCCCAAAATAAAGGCACTTGCATTAAAAAAAGAGACTCTTTAGCCAAGAATGCACCTTAATTCAATTACAAAGGTGGAGACACAATAACAACATAAGAAAGGTACCATTATTTTTCAAACTAATAGATCATCTAAAACACTTTGAAAATATATAAACTAATGTGTAGACACATTAAGACCCGGATTAAATAAATGCTTAGGAATAAGCAAAACTAGGATAGATAGTGGAAAAATATACATATACACATTGACTATTCCAGAATAAATTGATTCAAATTAACATCCATCAATACAACATGAAACACAATATTTTACTTCAGAACTAATATAATCTAATAATAATACAACCATTGCTGTAAATACAGAATTCAAATTCTTCCAATAAATATGCATTTATTTAATGGTTCAACAATTCAGAGATTCAACGTATGAAAGGCTACGTACGATCACAAAAACAATAAGATATTCAATATATGAAAAACTAAGATCGATCACAAAAAAAATGGCTAAGAATAGAATTATTACCTAGGAATTACAATTACCAGACATTTTAAAATGATAAGATAAGGGATAATGAGATAAAAATGAAGTTAAAATTTGACACCAATTCAGCGCAAATGCAGCTAACTTTAGTGTAATTCAGTTCTAACTAATTAAAAATGAATGTTACCACAGAAACTCGTAAACAACTAGACAGAAAATAAGAAACCAATATACAATACGCGCATAATGCAGCAGACAAGTATATGGATAAATATTTGAAATGTAATAATAAGATTTATGTAAAAATAAAAAATAATAAAAATACAATTCAAGTAATATTAACATCACCATAGAAGCAAATTCACGGCCATAATGCCGATAAGAGAAAAGAACAGAACCTTCCCAAATTCGATGATTAATCAGAATTAAATTCCTCTTCAGGTCTGAGTATTTAATTCTAATTAACCCAGACAAATGCCTGTTTCAGATTAAGCAATAGTACATTACTATAAATGCTTAAACTCAGACTACAGGCATCAAAAAATGAAAAAATGAAAAAAGGATACATTACGAAAATTGTATTACCATGCGGCATGAATCATTCCTCTTCTACCACGTGTATACACGATCAACTTCAACAACTTAATCTAGATGCACCGGAATGAACAAGTCGAAATTCTACCAGGGAGGCAGTACGAACGTTCACGGAAATAATCCCAAACCCGTCCAGTGAGTCTAAGCTGAAGACTGGACAAGCAATTCAGAATACAACTTCCCAAACATGCAGAACAGAATATGAATATGAATCATAGATGAAAATTCCTACTAAACAAGAATTCATAGGAAAACTGGATAATCGAGAATGCCACTATACACCATTATAAGGGCGCACAAAACGTAGTTTCAATGCTGACAAAAGTTACATTTTTTTGTGAAAATAAAATTCAAAACATTAATGTTAATGCATCTTATTTTCCGATTTTTTGATTTTTCTAATGTTTTTGACTTAGTTTATTATTTTTCATTTTTATCTATTTATATAATTAATAAATAACTATATATAACATACAAACATATATATATATATATATTTATTTATTTATTTATTTATTTATTTATTTATTTTTTTCTCTCTCTCTCTCTCCTGTATGTTAGTCACTAAAAATGGGAATGTTTTCTAGGATGTTATCGAGTGAAATTTGATACACTGAGTTGATAATTTTAATAACAAAATTGGGGGGATATGCATTATTAGTCGCTGTACTCAATAATTCCATAAAGTGCGCTAATTTATAATATTCATCACAAATTTTATTGATTCTAAGAGCCTGGTTTATTATAATATTTCTAAATACAGATATATGCAGACAAGAGTCAAAATGTTGAATTTTTGATGTATTAAATTTAAAATCCTGTCTTTTATCATACAAGTTTATAACCATATTACAATTTTGTAAATTTAAATTTAAATCTAAAAAGTTTGCAACATTAGTGTCATTATTACTTGCATTTAAATGTAAATTTTTTGGATAAAAGTTTAATACTATAGGGATATTATTATTTGGGGATACACATAAAATGTCATCTATATATCTAAACATGTGCATATTATGCAAGCTTGGATTAATGTTTTTTTCATAGAAGAATAAATACAGATTAGCTAACAATGATGAGGCACACCCCCCTTGTGGGATACCAACCTGTTGTTTAAAAATAGTACCACCATGTTGAATATAATTCTCATAAAGAGTGAAGTTAAGTAATTTTTTAAAAAGAAAATTTGAATATTTTAGGTTGATATTATATTTTTCAAAAATTCCTAAAATAATTCTATACAGATCATTTATATTAATATTATTAAACAAATCTTTGAAATCAAAGGTATAAATACTACGAATATTAGTAAGAGTTTTCAATTTCTTAACTACTTCAAAACTGTTTTTTACAATATGACAATTATTTGAGATTTCATCTGACAAGGATACTTCATGTAGTATCTTTAATAATAATTTTCCAGCATTAGTAATGTAAGAATTATGCCCACTGGTAATGGTTCGAAAAGCAACAGGGGATTTATGAAACTTGGGTACTAAAACAATATATGGAATGTTATTACAACTATTTTTTAGATGGATTTGCTTATATTTGGCTGATATTCTATTGTATAAGATTTTAAGGTTAGTTTTATGTAAATTATAGATATGATTATTAAGTAAGTGTGACTGATGGGTATTTTTATAATAATATTTACATATAATTGAGTAGTTTCCACTTGCCTTATCGACATATGTAATGACAAAATCCTTTTGTATTTCTTTAATATCATTTTTAATTGAATTAAGTTTATATGAATTATTAATTTTCTGATTATATATATAATGATTTAAGTATTGCTCTGTTAAGACTCTCCAAGGTTTAAAGGCTTCTACAGGGATTTGATATTTATAACTGATTTTATAAATAAATTTATTTAAGTCAAGAAATAAACCTTTACATATTAATTTATGTTTAAATTTAGTAGGTATACGGTACTTAGTACCCAGTAACATCAGTGATCTTAGTGCATCATAATTAATAATATTTAGATTTCCCGTTATAACATGCCCATGGTGTTTATCTACGAAATGTATATATATATATATATATATATATATATATATATATATATATATATATATATATATATATATATATATATATATATATATATATATATGTATATATATATATATATATATATATATACATAATAAATAAGATAAAATTAAAAATAAAAATAAAATAGTTATACTAATTTAAAACATGATAAGTGTCATACCCTGGTTCAAAAACAATACGTAGGAAAATTAATTAAATATGATATGATAGGAAATATATATATATATATACATATATATATATATATATATATATATATATATATATATATACATATATATATATATATATATATATATATATATATATATATATATATATATATATATATATATATATATATATACATATATATATATATATATATATATATATATATATATATATATTTGTATATATATAGTAAATCCATAAGATAGAAGAAGTTTGAAAGAAGGGGGTTGCAAACAGGTAAAGTACTAAATGGCCAAGGGGGATTGTGATCCCTTGTTCCCTGTTACAGCATGCTTTCACACCTAGGAAACACTCCCGGACACCGATACCTTCCTGAAGCATACTCCCATCTGCTACCACAACAAGATCAAGTGAAAAGTCCCGGAGTGTTTCTTAGGTGTGAAAGCATGCTGTAACCGGGAACAAGGGGGTCACAATCCCCCTTGGCCATTTCGTACTTTATCTGTTTGCAACCCCTCTTTTTTCAAACTTCTTTTATCTTATGGATTTACTATGTGACTTATTTTTCAAAGTACAGCTTTGCGCCTTTCATGATAAATGGGAAGTTGATTTCCATACATATAGTAACTGTTAAGGTTTTATCCTGTATACTTGGTATCTGCACTTCATTTTAATTAGTTTTATACTCTTTTGCACACTTATTTCGTACAGTCTTACTAATTTCAGATAAAAACTGGAAGTGACCCTTAGTGACCCCAACCTAACCCTCTCCAAAATTAGACGCTGAATTCATATCAGTCATATCTAAGCTCTGTATAGCCAATCCCGAGAAATAGATTCTGCCAGGAAAATAAAAAAATTTAATCGAAAATAACGTCTCTAGAACCCGGAGTTGAATTCCTTAGTAATCTCCCCAACTTCCCAAATTTGATTACATTTGACAATCACGATATCAGTCATCGTCCAAGCTCTATATATAGCCTATTCCAAAGAAAAGAAAACATTTCAAGGAAAATTTTGGAACTGGAGGCGAAAAAGAACCTGAAAATGAAATCAATGATAAATGCCCCCACCCCTTAAGGAACTCTATCCTGCATCCATATCAGTCATCATCTAAGTTCTATCCATAGCTTATTCTGAGAAATATGTTTGCATAAAATTGAAAATATTTGAACCGGAAGTGAAAAAAGAAGTGGAAGTGGAAATCTTCAGTGAACCCTCTACCCTCTCTCTAGAATTTGATACTGAATTCATATCAGTCATCATCTAAGCTCTCTTTCTCTATGACTAATTCTGAGAAAAAGATATTTCAAGGACAATTTTTAAACTGAAAGCGGAAAACCCACATGTAGAAATCCTTAGTGCAATTTCTTATCCACTTCGAAATATGATGCTGATTCTGCATAAGTCGTCATCTAAAATCTAGTATATGCAATCGATGGTGAAAAATACATGTTACAAGGAGAACTTAAATTTTTGAGTCGGAAGTGATATCTCCATAACCGGAATATTCCGAAGGTAGTAAGTACTCTTAGAAATTTGATATTTTATCCACATCAATCCTCATCTAAGCTCAATCTATTGAAAATTCTGAAACATAGATGCTACAAAATATTTTTTAATAACATTTGTATGGCAAAACTTCCACAAACAGAATGCTTGCCAACAATAATAGCTTCAATGTAAATTGGATGAAAACAATAAAGTTGCATACCTGGTATATAGTCGTTTCTTTGGTTAATAAATGGTCTTGAGCAAATATATTATATACACATATATACATGGACAATTAAGTAAGACTTTTTTAGATTTTGTTGCAATGTGCAATGTACGTAAGTCGAGTAAAATATCATTTGCGGATAAAAATAAAATTATTGTAATTGAAATTCAAAACTTGTAGGCTGTAAGTTCAAAAGTTGTAAAAATGCTGATTGCGCATGGATGGAAGAGATGTAATGACAAAATTTAAATATCAAATAAAGTATGTTTCTGTAATAATAACATACTCACAGTGTTTAAATTGAATTAAATATTGAATCTTATGACACAAGATACAAGCCTATGTTCTCAACAAATAGCCATTTGTGTGAGGGGGGGATAACTGCATAATAGCGTTTTAATCAGTGCTATCTTCTGATTTTAGAGAAGTGTTTACATCCAGATTTTTAAGAGTGTTCGAACCAAAACTTTCTTTTCATAAGCCCCCCCCCTTAATCCTTATTTTAGTTCTCAGATTCAGACCCAGAAAAAAAAATTTAAGTACAAAAATAAATAGATGAAAGTGCAAAAATAAATACCGACTAGACAGAAAATTACAACATTTTCCCAAACAACAATTTTACAATAAGTATATATAAATCGGAAACCTTTTAAAAACAAAATCAACAAAGACATGAACATCTATCTGTTTATCCCTTTTCTTCGAAATCGCAATATGAAAGGTGACCTTAAAAGGTTGTCTGTGGTTTGATGTGACTCGACCGCGATGCTCATACTTCCTGCCTTTTTCTTCTTCTGATGTAACATGCATAAAAAAATATATAGATTTGGGAACCATATCTGTAAAAGGCAATGCGGTCATATTTAATTGAAGAGCCTTGTCTAAATACACCTACATTTGTTAATGTGAAATATAACATAAAAATTGAAATGTGTAACTAAGAAAAATATATGGCATACCTTCCAATCACCACCAAGATCTAATTCTTTAAAAGATGGACTGAAATGTAAGAAAATTTCGTGTAAAATGTGAGGAATTCATCCACAATGACAAACTTGGACTCCCAACCTCTGAATTTCGAAGCAAGGGTTTTACTGACTGAGCTACCAAAGCCCGGTGTGTGTGTGGGGGGGGGAGCCTTGTAAGATTTAGCACATTCTATATCTACACTATTATTTCTTTATAACAGGATCCTCTCGTAAAAAGATAACGTCATCCCTATGGCTTGATTTTGCACTTATCATGCATTCATCAGCAAGGAATCACCGATATCTGCAATGGAAGTAAGAAAACTTGCTATATGCCACAACATTGTGAATTATATTAGAACCGACACATCGGCTTTAAATATTTGAATATTGAACTCAGACTGTCCGACACTGCAACATCCAAGTTCATAATCACTTAATCCATCAATAGTTATTCAAAAAGTAGGATATTCAAATATCTATCTACACAGCCGTTATCCCGTTAGTCCATGGTAAACAACATCGCTCGTGATTCAGTATGGAATTATACATAAGGAGGGGCTCGAGCCTCTGAATAAGCAACAAAGATCGGGATTCAATAGGGAGTTATACACAATTATGGAATTCAATCTTTGAATAAACAACGTCGATCAGGATTCAATATGGAATTATACACAATAATGGAATCGAACATCTGAATAAACAACATAGATCGGTATTCAATATGGAGTTATACACAATAATGGAATCGAACCTCTGAATAAACAACATAGATCGGTATTCAATATGGAGTTATACACAATAATGCAATCGAACCTCTGAATAAACAACATAGATCGGGATTTCATATAGAGTTATACACAATAATGGAATCGAACCTCTGAATAAACAACATCGATTAGGATTCAATATGGAGTTATACGCAATAATGGAATCGTACCTCTGAATAAACAACATCGATCGGGATTCAGTATGGAGCTATACACAATGAGAGAATCGAACCTCTAAATAAACAACGTCGTCCGGGATTCAATATAAAGTTATACACGAGAAGGGAATAAAACCTCTGAATCCAGAGACCAGTTTTCTCAAGTTTATTATTTTTTTTAATATATTTAAATCTTTCTAAACGAATTATCCAATATCTTGATCCCCATTTAGATACTTTATTGCCAAGATAGAAAAGATGGAAAATAATTGCAGATAACAGATTGTGGATTTCGCAATCGAGAACTGGCAAGAAAATATCTAAATCACTGCATACAAATTTAAAACTGATTCAATGCTAGATATTTCAACTTACAAATTTTAAGTACGTGTATTAAAACAATTGTAAGACATACAGGATAACGCACATATACGCAGTTCCATGCGCAAAATACACCCCAGATCAAATGTAACTTAAATGTCCAGTATATTATTATCAAATAAAACAGGAAAACTTTTCCAAATGAAGCTGTAAAGCTGCATTTTGAAATGGGGGCCTGTTTTAAGTGCACCACCCTATATAAAAGCCTTTAAAACACGATATATTTAAAATATAAAATGCTTTATTGTTCGCCATATTTAAATATTTTAACTGATTTTAAAATATAAAATGCTATCAAATATTTAATTTTTTTATTATACATTTTAATATTTAAATTTTTTCAAATTCAATAATTTCAAGTCGGGTATAAGGAAAATAACATTCAAATAATTTAATAAAGATTTAAATAAAATGAGAATAAGATAAACTTTTATGGAATTTGTGCTTAATACAAATAAAATGTGTCAAGAAATTATATTTTTAATTAACTTAATGAATTAACAAATTAACTTAAGAAATTTAACTTAAAGGAGCGACACGTCGCTTAAACAAGCAAATATATGTTACCAAATTTGTTCCTAAAAATATTTTAGCAGGAAAACTATTTTAAAAGTAATTAGTAATTCATTACATTTTACGATATAAAACAGCTTTAAATATTAATTTTAAAAATATGCTTATTTTCCGTATTTGAGAAGAATATTTTTAAAAAAATTAAGTCCCAGAGCTACGGATCTCCGTCTGACCATTTGACGTTTATCCATGGAGCAACGGAAACCACAATCTTTCTTTTAATATTTGCAGTGAGCTACAACAGTCTCCTCCTTCAGATTCCAGAGTGAAGAGCAACTTTAAATTATTGAATCTCCTCAGTTCTCTGTTCTTTTCATTCAGGATAGCATTCTTTTCGTCGCAAATCTCGTCATGAATCTTGTCTAACTTGCAAGGTTGCTATTGTAAAAAGTTCGTGTCCCAGCGAGATGTGTATTTAAGGGGGATGAAGCTGTTCAATCCCACCCCAACCCATCTACTCTGCACTAAAATGTTTCAGACACATCTCTATAAGATAAATCTGAATTTTTACATGCATTTCATTCACTTGCTCTATTGCATTCAAATCTTGTGATAGATTTTCTAACCCAATTCCCGATGTTCAATCGATTTTTGAAATTCTGCATACAAATCGAAATTTTGCATACTTCCTGATGACAATGCCATATTCTAGTAAATTTGAGATAACCCCCATTCTTCGTCGCCCCCCCCCCCCCCACACACACACACGGATTTTTACATGGTCACAAAACCAAGCCAAAAAACCCTTTTTGAAACATACGCTTACGCTTCTATTTAAAATGCACTAAAAAGTAGGAAATAAATTTTTCTTTAGTACCCAAAAAATGTTCATACACACATAACTAAAAATAAAAACGTGGACGCTTTTTACTCATTCCCTTAACTATAGACTACATCACCGTCGGCTTTCAATAATCTTTCTGAAAGTTATTGGAAACCAACGATGGAATTTACTATTAATAAGGTCATAGTAAATTTCATCGTTGAAATTTACTATGAAGTTCTGAAATTTACTATGAATAAATTCTTTCTCACAGTAATGAATATTCCATGAAAAGTTAAAAAAAAAATACACAGCTGTACTTAAGACAATGTGTATAATACAGCTGTACAGCTGTAAACACTATAGTATATATAATACAACTGTACTTAAGACTTACAGATAAAATATTCAGCAGAATATTCGAAACAATGTTTAAATTCTACGTGTAATTTGGCAAAGAGGATTGTTGTTACACAGATTATAACATTATATTCCCACTAATCATATCCCTTTTTACACAGCATTACAGCAATCTATTTCCCTTTTACAAAAAACGTTTACAAAAAAAAACGTCGATAACATAGAAAATAACAGCAATACAATAAAAATTAAATTAAAATAATCGTGCATGCTTCTAATTTTAGACGAATCTTCTCGTGCAAATGTATCTTCACAATATGCACCGACCACAATACAACATATCTGAATATAAAGTTTCTAGTGAGCGTCGAAGGTGGTGAAAGTGAATGGGAGAAGCCATGCTATTCGAGGCCGTAGCTTCGCATGAGGTAAGGCAAACTCCAAGGAGACTGTGTCTAAAGCATTCCATTATCTAGGTTATTCGAGTTATGTCACTAGTTGGAAGTGTTCGGCTTCCTTCATTTGGCTTCCTATCGAAACTGGTCAAGGGTCTTGGATGAATAATTCTCCACTGCCCTTGCTCAGGCGTTTGGGGCTCCTTTTTTAGGCACCCAAACTATTTTTCTTTTAGACGCCAAGGTCGAAATATGGTTTTTTTTTTCTCCAAATTTTGCCTCCGTTTGCACTTTCCACGACGGCGGTCATTATCTGACAGGTGCTGCACTTCCTTTACTATCGATGGGTTAGCAATCGCCTGTTGGCTGAGAGTGGCTTTATATTTAGAGGTCACACGGTGTTTAAGTTCATCGAACGTTTCAGCGAGAAAACGCTATTAAAGATTTATTTTCCGAAATGTGAAGGACTAGCTACATTATTATGAAAGCAACCACAGAAAGACGGTCTTACTTAGAATGGGTTTATGGCCTCCGAACTCAGTGGATGCATGTAAAATATGTTTCGGTATCGCATTTCGTAATGAACGTCATGTTGAGACATTTCTTCATGGAACCTAAAATGCAAATATACTACTCTTTCTACGCTTCAAAACTAATTACTGGCATTTGGTCAAACTTTTCTCCAGACACGCTGCTACAGTCTAAAGAATAACGTTGTTAATTCCTACAATATACAGGATGTTTCAAAAAGAGTACGCGACTAAATATCTCTTAAACGATTGGTTGTAGGCCCATAGTTACAATTTATGAACCGCTTTAATTAAGGTAGACTGTAATAGCATGCACATATTGATCATGTGACACCTTTTAGTAAAAATGTTGCATTTTCTAAAATGTAATTTTTATAGCCCCCCCCCCTCAAAAAAAATTTTTTTCAATTATCAAAATATTTTCTGTAACCCAATTAGTCACACAAAAAAGTTCCATTGCCATACGATCAAAATTACTAATTAAAATATATTATTATTAAATATATAATTAATTACGATATTATTAATTAAAATTTTTGACGGGTAATTGGGGTCTGTATAAACTTTTGCTAAAAACAGGCACACATGTAAATTTTTGAATGCAAATTTTATCTAACGAAATTGAAATTTTTTACGACCCCTGAAATCTGAGTTTTCGATGTTTCTTTTGATCGGGTGAAAGTGGTTTAAATCCTATAAATTTGAAAAAAAATTCGCGTGTAATTTTGCGTACTAAATAACAATGCTTTTCCAAAAGTTCGTTAAATAAATAATAAATAATTTTCTAATTGGAACTTTCTCTGTAGGGGATAAGTTGGGATGTTCCAGCTTGCACTTTTTCACTAAAAATGTCACTTGACCAAGAGTGTGTCAGTCTCAATATATATCTTATTTGAAGCATTCCTTAAATGGAACAATGGGTCTGCGACTAATAGTTTAATATATGAATTTAATAAAATATAAATTTAGTTTTGAAATATTCTTAAAGCACCCTGTATAGGGATTAGCACTGGGACAGATAAAAACTTTAAAATCGATATTTTGACTATCATAAACAACCCTAAGCACGAAGGAGCATGAAATGTGAGCCTATCGCAGTGTATCCATTCCAGGCCAAGAGTGTTCATTGGATTTTCATAGAATTTAGAATTTAGGTTTCTTATTCATTACCATATTATTAATTAGACACTTTGGGGCATATAACAAAAATGGGTCTTTTTTAAATAAATTGGTCTTATCTTGTGTATATAGATGCATTTTAATGAGAACGTTAAACAATGTGTATAATACAAATAGTGCGCCAGAGTGTGAAAATATATTTGAATAAAGAATAAGAAAAGACACAATTTTTAGCAATTATTAATCATATTTATGTGGTTGATGCAGTTGGAGATTCACAACCAAGATAACGGGTACGGTAGCCCAGTGGTTAACGCGCGTAAATTGCACTCGGTAGGCCCGGGTTCGATTCCCTCCGCGGCCAAAACTGCTGCCGTATTCAAGTGGAGTACGATCACGTTAAACATGTGGATCCGTAAGTCCTTCCGAGAGGTTGGTGGTAGGAGGGTACGGTCCCTGTGGATGCCTCCCCCACTGGGTTCGGGCTAAATTGGGTGGCTCATCCCGGCCGTCCAAACAGTTACCTTGGTCGGACGGTCTGGGTCTCAACAACAACAACACCCTAGGTAACGAAAATAATAAGATATAAGCACCATAAGTTTGGATTGCAAATCAATCATACAAATCAGTATATGAATTAATCATACCTGTAGAAGATGATTTAGAATACATTTTTTGTGTTTAATCCATATTTATTAAACATGTACGCAGAACATACTGTCATTATATAGTATCAAATCAATATTCAAAGAACACGCAGCCATCTTAAAAAGGCGTTAGAAATTTATTAGTAACTAGAAAAAAGTATGCAAATTAAAATATAATTTAGTAGCTTTATTCATTATCTATGCACTTATGCTTGCAGACTTATAAAATATGAGCAATAGGGTTTTAGGATTTGATCGGGTTATTTTGAAGCACTACAGTCAGTCATTATATACGCACAGGAACTAAATTGAATAGGACCTCCAGTTTGAAAGAGATTCCAAACCATTACAAGCATCCACAAATACTCGATTCTCACACACACCCTCTCTGCAGAGCCGCATATAGGGGGATAGATACCACTCGAGTAGGGAAACTGGGCATCAGGAGATTCGGCGGGTATGTGTGTGTGTGTGTGAGAGAGAGAGAGAGAGAGACATGCAAGATTCATAAGAAGGAATAAATCAAATATGGAGGGGGCCCATAGCAATCGTTTGTAGGACTCACAATTTGTATGGGTGCCCTGGCCCCCGTACACGTGAATAGATATGGATCCGATAATTACCTATGATCGCATGGATAGTTTAGGATAAGAATCCTGAAATTATCTTGTAAAAAGTTGCCAATCTCCTTTATATTTTTTTTTTTTGCCTGAGCTCTACTCATCCAACACGTACATTGAGAGCACACACATCGAGGTACTTGGAAGAGAACTATAGCAAAACTATATTCACAGTAATTTTAAGAAATGTTTTATTTTCCTTTCTTAAAAACATTGTAAACTTTGGTATTGTCATCATATAAAATGCATTCAGATTACATTAGAAAAAATGAATGGTAGTGTACTAAGTGCTAATATCCATAGCTTCGAGATGCGTCAAATACATTTCAAAGCTACGGATCATATTGATTTTATTAACTGGTCTAACTGTCAAATTTCATCGACCTCAATTCCTCAGTCAAATTTGTTACGAAAGCATCTTTGAATACATATGGAGAATATAACAGGGGAGCATTTATTTTAGGTGTATAAGCCACATTTTTGGCGTTTTCAGTCATTTGCTACCAGTATGACAACGTCTAATTATTTCTTTCTCTGTCTTATTCTTTTTCTGCACAGCACTTTGAGCCCATTTTATTGAATTCTTCTTGTTTGTTTCTTAAGTTTATATTCTCTGTATTTTTTTTTCTCATATTAGGTGGCGTTACAATATTGGGTTTTATCGTTTAATTATTTTTCTGCTTGTCCGACATGGTTTAGCTCTCATTTAGAAGTTCAGATCCAGGCTTGTCCGTATTAAAAAAGAAATGCCAAGATTTACGAAACGTACGTCTACTTGCTAAACATCACTTTCCCAGCATTTTACGTTGTAATCAATTTTATTATTGATTGTACACAAAGTCATTTCCCTATATACATAGTATAATACATAGAGAAAGTATTGTTGTTGCTATTGAGACCCAGACCGTCTGAAGGGTGTAAGATAACCAGAAAGGACCAGAAAGGTGTAAGGTAACAGTTTGGACGGCAGGGAAGTGCAACCCAATTTACACCGAAACCCAGTGGGGGAGGCATCCACAGGGACCGTATCCTCCTTCCCCTACCACCGACCTCTCGGAAGGACTTACGGACCCACATGTTTAACGTTATCGTACTCGGCGTGAACACGGCGGCAGTTTTGGCAGTGGCGGGAATCGAACCCGGGCCTACCGAGTGCAATTCCCGCGAGTTAACCACTGGGCTACCGCGCCCCAGAGAAAGTATTGTAACAAAATCGAAAATTTGAATTCGAGTTTTCAACGGGAGTTTGAACCGTTTTGAGGTAATATATGTGAGAGTGTGTGTGTATGTGTGTCCTTCAGTCTGGGGGGTGCGATATCTCATGAGCGAATGAAACGTTTCAAACAAAATTTGGTACAAATATTACAATCAGTGAATACTGGAATCCTATTGATTTTAAACGCAATCGCATATGGGAGATCTCCAAATTCTCGAATGAAATTTTAAAGAAATCATCAAAACATCAGAACCTTCAATACTGTTACGCAAATAATCATTTCTTATATAATTTTCATTAGAAAAGGAATGACGAAAACTTTAAAACGCTGGCATGCACCGTTCTCGAGATATTGCACATTTCTCAAATAAATTTATTAAAAAATCCCAGAAAATTAAAAAAAAGTCTTAATTATTGTAAAATATGTTCCTTTTTCATATGCATTATTGAGCGATAAATTTATTAACATCATTTTCGTGGATCTACATTCCATTCACGACAGAAGATACTTTGGGCAATAGTTTTGTATTTTGACGCCTAATAAATCGCTAGTAGTCATTTATATATATAAAAATGATTTTTTCTCCGTGTATCTGTAACGCTTGCCAATAAATTTGACAAATTTCGCGAACAATTGCAACATAGATGTTAAGTTAATGAAAATGACGCGAAATTTATGAATTAATTATTAAAATACTTTAATATATGGACTATATTGCTTATTGCAAATGCTACCAAAATTGTTAACTGCTAATTTAGAATTTCGCGAAATATAAGTTAAAAGGATACTTCAAAATAGTTTTACATGTTATCATCCGGAAAAGCGACAAACGCACAATTCAATGATAAAAACATTATGCAGTAAATCTTATATATCATACTAGCAGCATACCCGTTCTTCGTACGGAGTATATAATATAAAGAAACTTATAATTCGCAATCATGTGCAAATTCTGTTAAAATATTAAATTTATTGCTCATAAACAGAAGTTTAGGAATATATGTTCTCATTATGCAAAATTATCTTCACGGGCAGATCTGAAGAATAAAACATCCTGGCCCCTTTTGTAAGCAAATTTACAAAAAAAAACAAAAAATTGAATCAATATATGCAAGCCCGTACTACTTATATTGTCGCAAATTAGAAAATATGCCAATGTCTTAGGAGAAGATTACCCGTATTACAATATGAGTCTCAAAAATCTTTGCCGAAATAAAAAAGATGAAGTAATGAATTGAAAATATCAATAATCCCCGTACTCTTTATACCAGAAGGTCGTAATTGATTCCAATATATGCCAATATATATCAAAACATATGCCAATATACCTGTACTGCAGATATTCTCGTAGATTAGAAGATATACCCGTGTAATTGTAGAAAATTACTCGTACAACGTACAATACATGAGTTTAAACAATTTTTGTCATAATAAAACAATTGCATAATAACATGAAAATATCAATAATCCCTGAATCAATAATCCCCGAAAATATCAATAATAATAACGTTTAAACCTGAAAATTGTAATTGATATTATCCAGTCAAAAATGCTATAAGAAAAATCAAATCGTTCTTTTTTAAAATATATTTTTATATCCATTTATTTATTATTCAAATCGAAAAAATAATAATTAAAGTTAACAGACAGATTTAATTTAATTGCGTTTCTCAGCAACATGATATAAGATAGAATCTCCCTCATAAACTGCGAAAATAAATAGCCATTTTGATTTCTTTATACTTTTCATTTTTCAGTAAAAGCTTGTGAAAATAAACCATGGAGATAGATTTCCCATTTAAATCATGTTTCAAACAATTCATGTTTTCAGAAAATGACTAATTAGCGCAAAAAATCTCCCATCAAACGCAGCGATAAAGTTTTAATTCACTTTCAAACGATTTTCAAGCTTTTCGTTTGGATAAGCAACGGAGTTAGAGAGTAGAACTCCTAAGAAAAAGTTTCGTTTTTCATTAATATCTCGACAACCCCCGGTCTTACATACTCGAAACTTGGGCTAAATTTATGGGGGGCTATTTCAAGGCTATCCACAAAATTTCATCAAATTCAGTTCAGCCGTTCCCCCGTGATGATGAGACAAACGAAAATGTCGTTTTTTACTAATATCTCGAGAACCACTGATTGTAGAAACTCTAAACGTAGACTAAATTTTAAGTGGGACCATTTCCAGGCTACCCACGAAATTTCATCAAAATCAGTTCAGCCTTTCTCTCATGATGACAGGACAAACAGACATACATACAGACAGACAGACAGACAGATTTTCAATTTTATTTATATAAATTTTCACAGTTAAAGTTGTAAACTCATTGTCTTATATAAGGAAAATCATGTGCTGCCCACATCAGATTTTTTGCAACCTATCTACCAGATAATTAGACCGCCATACAATTCAACCTTAATTTAATCAAATAATTTCTGTAAATTATTTGCTTTACTTTAATTATTATTTACTCTTTCGTGATTAATCACATAACTGCTTTTTATATAAAACTAGTAACATACACGTTCTTCGTACTGAGTATATAATATAAGGAAACTTAAAATTCACAATCATGCGCAAATTCCTATAGTATACTAAATGACATTATAAATCAAAATATTCTGTTAAACTATTTAATTTAATGCTCCTAAAAAAAGTTTAAGAATCTCTGTTCTCGCTATATAAAATTATCTTCACGGGCAGATCTGGAGAATAAAACATCCTGGCCCCTTTTGTAAGCAAATTTACAAAAAATATGGAATTGAATCAATATATACAAAATAAAAGCGTTAAAATTGTATGGGACCTGTACTACTTATATACGCGAATGTTATAAGATATAACCAGTATTAGTAGATTATATGTATAAATTGAAAATATCAATAAATCCGTAATCTTTAAACCTGAAGTCTGTAATTGATTCTAATATATGCCAAAATGAAAGTGCTAAAATTATATGGGAAGATATGCCCGTACTACTTATAATGTCGTAGATTGGAAGATATATCCGAGTGTTAGTAGAATATTACCGTATTACAATATGAGTCTCAAAAATCTTTGCCAAAATAAAACAGATGACGTAATAAATTGAAAATATCCATAATCACCGTAATCTTAAGCCAGAAGGACGTACTTGATTCCAATATATGCCAATATATGTCAATATATATGCCAATATACCTGTACTATTTATATTCTCGTAGATTAGAAGATATAACCGTGCATTTCAAGAAGATTACTCGTACAACGTACAATATATGAGTTTCAACAATTTGTGCCGCAATAAATCAATGTCATAATAACTTGAAAATATCCATGATCTCTAAATCAATAATCCCCGATAATATCAATAATAATAATGTTTAAACTTGAAGACCGTAATTGATATTATGCAGTCAAAAATGCAATGGCAATGAAATTTATTTTATATGCATATCTTAATTATTCAAACCAGAAAAGATTTAATAAAAATCGTCTGCACATAAACACATTGGATTTAAATCAGTTGAATAGCTACATGATATCTGAATAATGCTATCTCTATGGAAGGTTTGGCGACATTTTCGTCAATTTGGCGACATTTAAAAAAATCGCCAAATTTATCGACAATTGAGTCTAGAACTGACAGTCCCACTTGGCGACAAATTGACGAAACATCATAATACTATCCCTTAACAAAACACAATTAATTTCATTTATTTAGCGTAATTTTATCAATTTCAATATATTTTTTATAGATTTAAAAACATTTTTATCAATTTGGTAACGTTTTAACAATTCGTTAAATGCGTTACTAAGTAGGACGGTTGGACTGACAGACAAATTCTAACGAAACATCATTTCAGTACTCTCTTCAAACAAAACAAAATAAATTTCATTGATTTGCGTCGTTTTTATCAATTTGGCGACATATTCGTCAATTTGGCAACGTTTAAGAAAAGTTGCCAAGTTAGCGATATCCTGCCAAATTTGTAGCTCTGAATTTGCAGATCTGAATCCGTTTGTATATACTAAATGAAAACACTAAAATGGTATTAGAAGATATACCCGTTCTACTCTTTTTCTATTCTAACAATCGGCTATATGAATTTATTGGCTAAACACAATATATGAGTTTATTAGCTAAACACACTATATGAGCTTGAAAACTGCTTGCCAAAATAAATGAAAGTGATGTACGCTGTCCGCAATTAATATAATTAAAATCAAAGTCAAACCTTTCATTTATAAGATATATTTTTATATCCATGTATTTATTATTCAAATCGAAAAAATAATAATAAACATTAACAAGCACATTTAATTTAATTCCGTAGCCGAACAACATGATATAAGATAAAATCTTCATAAATTGGTGATAATTAAATAATCATTTTGATTTCTTAATACTTTTCAGTGTTGAGTAAAAGCTTGTGAAAAATAAACTATGGTGATAGATCTTCCATTTAAATTCATGGTTTCAAATAATTCATGTTTTCAGAAAGTGACTAATTAACGCAAAAATCCTCCATCAAACTCAGAGATAAAGTTTTAATTCACTTTCACGTTTTAAACAAACGAATTCCAACCTTTCCGTTTGGAGGAACCAGGGAGTTAGAAAGTAGAACTCCTAGGAAAAAGTTTCATTTTTCATTAATATCTCGACAACCCTTGGTTTTAAATACTCGAAACTTGGGCTACATTTATGGGGGGCTATTTCAAGGCTATCCGCAAAATTTCATTAAATTCGGTTTAGCCGTTCTCCCGTGATGATGAGACAAACGAAAGTTTAGCTTCTCACTAATATCTCAAGAACCACTATTCATAGAAACTGAAAACATATACTCAATTTTAAATGGGGATATTTCAAGGCTACCCACCAAATTTCATCAAATTCGGTTCAGCCGTTCTCCCGCGATGATGGGACAAACAAACAGACAGACAGATTTTCAATTTTATTTATATAGATTACTAGCAGCATACCCGTTCTTCGTACGGAGTATATAATATAAAGAAATTTATAATTCGCAATCATGTGCAAATTCTGTTAAAATATTAAATTTATTGCCCATAAAGAGAAGTTTAAGAATATCTGTTCTCACTATGCAAAATTATATTCACGGGCAGATCTGAAGAATAAAACATCCTGGCCCCTTTTGTAAGTAAATTTACAAAAAAAAAAATTGAATCAATTTATGCAACCCCGTACTACTTATATTGTCGCAGATTAGAAAATATGCCAGTGTGTTAGTAGAAGCTTACTCGTATTGCAATATGAGTCTCAAAAATATTTGCGAAAATAAAAATGATGACGTAATAAATTGAAAGTATCAAAAATTCCCGTAATCTTAATACCAGAAGGTCGTAATTGATTCCAATATATGCCAATATATATATCAAAATATATGCCAATATACCTGTACTACTTATATTCTCGTAGATTAGAAGATATACCCATGCATTTGTAGAAGATTACGCGTACAACGTACTATATATGAGTTTCAAAAATTTTCGTCATAATAAAACAATTCCATAATAATTTGAAAATATCAATAATCCCTGAATCAACAGTCCCCGAAAATACCAATAATAATGATGTTTAAATCTGAAGACCGTAATTGATCCAGTCAAAAATGCAATGTTAATGAAATTTATTTTATATACATATTTTTGTTATTCAAATCGGAAAAGATTTAATAAAAATCGTATGCCGCATAACATATTGAATCCGTTGCTAAGCGACATGATATCATTTGCTTCAAATAAATTGATAGAAATCATATCATCTGAATAATGCAATCTCCATGGAAGGTTTGGCGACATTTTCATCAATTTAGCGATAACTTAAAAAATCGCCAAATTTATCGCCAAGTGGGACTGTAGAACTGATAGTCCCATTTTGCGACAAATTGACGAAATATCATCGCAATACTATCCCCTAACAAAACACAATTAATTTCATTTAGTAAGCGCGATTTTATCAATTTCATGATATTTTTATGGATTTAAAAATATTTTTACCAATTTGGTGATATTAAAAAAATTTCTTCAATGTGTTACTAAGTAGGATGGATGAACTGACCGACAAATGCTACAGAAACATCATTTCAGTACTCTATTCTAAAAAAACAAATTTAATTTCATTGATTGATTTGAGCCATTTTTATCAATTTGGAGACATTTCCACTAATTTGATAAAGTTTAAGAAAAGTTACCAAGTTATTTAGAGATATTCCGCTAAATTCGTAGCTCTGAATTTGCAGATCTGAAGAATAAAATATCCTGATCCCTTTTGTATATACTAAATGAAAACGCTAAAATTGTATTAGAAGATACATACACCCGTTCTTCTCTTTTTCTGCTTCAACAATCGGCTAAATGAATTTATTGGGTAAACCCAATATATGAGTTTATTAGCTAAAGACAATATATGAGCTTGAAACCTCTTTGCTTAAATAATTGAAAGTGATGTACACAGTCCGCAATATATATAATTAAAAGAACAATCAAACCGTTCATTTATAAAATATATTTTTACTTCCATTTATTTATTATACAAATAGAAAAAATAATAATAAATATTACCAACACATTTAATTTCATTCCATTGCCGAACAACATGATATAAGATAGAATCTTCCTCATAAAATGTGAAATTAAATAGCCATTTTGATTTCTTTATACTCTTCATCGTTGAGTAAAAATTTGTGAAAGATGAACCATGGAGGTAGATTTTTCCATTTAAATTCATGTTTCAAACAATTCATGCTTTCCTATAGTGACTAATTAATGCAAAAATCCTGTACTAAACTCGGAAATAAAGTTTTATTTCATCTTGACGCTTTAAACAAACGATTTTCATCCTTTCCGTTTGGATAAACCACGGAGTTGGAGAGTAGATCTCCTAAGAAAAAGTTCCGTTTTTCAATAATATCTCGACAACCCCTGGTCTTAGAAACTCGAAACTTGGACAAAGTTTATGGGGGGCTATTTCAAAGCTATCCACAAAATTTCATTAAATTCGGTTTAGCCGTTTTTGCGTGATGATGAGACAAACGAAAATTTCGTTTTTTGCTAATATCTCGAGAACCACTGGTCGTAGAAACTCAAAACACGGACTAAATTTTAAGAGGGGCTATTTCTAGGCTACCCACAAAATTTCATCAAATTCGGTTCAGCCGTTCTCCCGTGATGATGGGACAAACAGACAGACAGACAGACAGACAGATTTTCATTTATATAGACTAGCAGCATACCCGTTCTTCGTACGGACTATATAATATTTAAGTAACTTATAATTCGCAATCATGTGCAAATTCCATTAATATATTAAATTTATTGCTCATAAACAGAAGTTTAAGAATTTCTGTTCTCACTACGCAAAATTATCTTCACTGGCAGATCTGAAGAATAAAACATCCTGGCCCCTTTTGTAAGCAAATTTACAAAAAAAAAACAAGAAAGATCAATCATGCTTAAAGCATTGATTATGAAACACTTTCCAACTTCAATGCAATTTTATTTAAAAAAAGTCGAAAATGCAATACATTCCTCGGTAATATTTTAAAACTTATCACAATACTACATTGATTTATTATATTTGAAAACTTAAACCTTCATTGAAAAAAATGAACTTCATTCAAATGACGGCATTGAAATATAAATTGCCTGGTTTAAATATCTCTAAAATGCAATACATTTCACGATAATATTTTTAAAACTATCATAATACTACGATAATTTATTATATTTGAAAACTTCATCGAAAACAACTGAAATAAATTCAAATGACGTCATAGAAAAAATAACACGCCTGGATCTCTCTATAAAAGCAGGATTTCATTCATAACTTTCTCCCATTCATTTCATTCATCACAATACTATAATAATTTATTTTATTTAAAAATTAAGACCATGGAGCTACAATTCAAAAACTCTATGCTTAAAACTTCATCGAAAAAAATCGTCCTTCTGTTTATAAAATCAATTAATATTTCATTCATATCAGCCATGCAGACTCCATGGACTGAATTATTTTGTGTTAAAGAAATACAGTAATTCTAATACAACTCATTCTACATATTTTGCTGTTTACATTTTACATAGGTGAAAAATAGGCTTAGTTGTAGAAATAATCAAATTTGAATGAGAATTTAAACTCAAATATATTGTCATTGTGTTGTTTTAGTATGTAGATGCACAGAATTTAAGCAAAAATAAAGTAGTTTTAGGACTGATACAACACTCAATATAAATTAAAAAGAACTTAAAAAAATCACGATTTTGAAATAAGATGGATGCCATATATCATTTTGAAGTGGGTCATGTGATCGTTTCATATCATGGTCACATGATCGTTTCATATAAGATGTGTAATTATTATTTTAATTTTTATTTAAAAAACTACTGAATATATTTCGCTAAATTTTTTTTTATATATTTTATAGAACAATTTGACTATTACCTAAAATTTTCGAAGCAATTTGTGAATTTCAAATCCGCTTAAAAAATGTTTGAAAAATTAGGTCCCATAGGGCTCAATGTATTTCATTTTTTCAACCCGGGTTCAATCCAAAACTAATTGAGTGATATTATTCATTTATATTCCCATAGGTCCTACAGACCTTCTGAACAACATACTAAAATTTCATTTTGATTAAGTCATTTTTACGGCAGTTATCGTGCTAACGGACAGACAGACAGACAGACAGATAGACAGAATGAACAAAGTCATAAACACTTTTCAACTTTGTTGCAAAGTGTTAAAAAAGGAATTGAATCAATATATGCAACCCCGTACTACTTATATTGTCGCAGATTAGAAAATATGCCAGTGTGTTAGTAGAAGCTTACCGGTATTGCAATATGAGTCTCAAAAATATTTGCCAAAATAAAAGAGATGACGTAATAAATTGAAAATATCAAAAATCCCCGTAATCTTAATGCCAGAAGGTCATAATTGATTCCAATATATGCCAATATATATCAAAATATATGCCAATATACATCTACTACTTGTATTCTTGTAGATGAGAAGATATACCCGTGCATTTGTAGAAGATTACTCGTACAACGTACTATATATGAGTTTCAACAATTTTCGTCATAATAAAACAATGGCATAATAATTTGAAAATATCAATAATCCCTGAATCAACAGGCCCCGAAAATATCAATAATAATGATGTTTAAACCTGAAGACCGTAATTGATATTATCCAGTCAAAAATGCAATGTCAATGAAATGTATTTTATATACATATTTTTATTATTCAAATCAGAAAAGATTTAATAAAAATCGTATGCCGCATAACACATTGGATCCGTTGCTAAGCGACATGATATCATTTGCTTCAAATAAATTGATGGAAATCATATCGTCTGAATAATGCGATCTTCATGGAAGGTTTGGCGACATTTTTGTCAATTTAGCGATAAGTAAAAAAATCGCCAAATTTATCGCCAAGTGGGACTATAGAGCTGATACTCCCATTTTGCGACAAATTGACGAAACATCATCACAATGCTATCCCCTAACAAAACACAATTAATTTCATTTATTAAGCGCGATTTTATCAATTCCATGATATTTTTATGGATTTACAAATATTTTTATCAATTTGGAGATATTAAAAAAATTCGTTAAATGTGTTACTAAGTAGGATGGATGGACTGACCGACAAATGCTACAGAAACATCATTTCAGTACTCTATTCTAAAAAAACAAATTTAAATTCATAGATTTGGGTCATTTTTATCAATTTGGCGACATTTCCGCTAATTTGGTAAAGTTTAAGAAAGATCTGAAGAATAAAATATCCTGATCCCGTTTGTATATACTAAATGAAAACACTAAAATTGTATTAGAAGATACATACACCCGTTCTACTCTTTTCATGCTTCAACAATCGGCTAAATGAATTTATTGGGTAAACACAATATATGAGTTTATTAGCTAAACACAATATATGAGCTTGAAACCTCTTTGCTAAAATAAATGAAAGTGATGTACGCAGTCCGCAATTTATATAATTTTATATAATTAAAAGAACCATCAAACCGTTCATTTATAAAATATATTTTTACATCCATTTATTTATTATTCAAATAGAAAAAATAATAATAAATAGTAACAACACATTTAATTTCATTCCGTTGCCGAGCAACATGATATAAGATAGAATCTTCCTCATAAAATGCGAAATTAAATAGCTATTTTGATTTCTTTATACTTTTCATCGTTGAGTAAAAGCTTGTGAAAGATGAACCATGGAGGTAGATTTTCCCATTTAAACTCATGTTTCAAACAATTCATGCTTTCCTATAGTGACTAATT
Organism: Amaurobius ferox; assembly: GCA_951213105.1. Taxonomy (NCBI): domain Eukaryota; kingdom Metazoa; phylum Arthropoda; class Arachnida; order Araneae; family Amaurobiidae; genus Amaurobius; species Amaurobius ferox. The sequence goes on along the minus strand of OX578133.1, from coordinate 132,514,710 downwards.
AATTCAAAAATCCTGCAGCAAACTCAGAAATAAAGTTTTATTTCATTTTGACGTTTTAAACAAACGATTTTCATCCTTTCCGTTTGGATAAACCACGGAGTTGGAGAGTAGAACTCCTAGGAAAAAGTTCCGTTTTTCATTAATATCTCGACAACCCCTGGTCTTAGAAACTCGAAACTTGGACTAAGTTTATGGGGGGAGGGGCTATTTCAAGGCTATCCACAAAATTTCATTAAATTCAGTTCAGCCGTTTTCCCGTGATGATGAGACAAACGAAAATGTCGTTTTTTACTAATATCTCGAGAACCACTGGTCGTAGAAACTCAAAACACGGACTAAATTTTAAGTGGGGCTATTTCTAGACTACCCACAAATTGTCATCAAATTCGGTTCAGCCGTTCTCCCGTGATGATGGGACAAACAGACAGACAGACAGACAGATTTTCAATTTTTTTTTATATAGATTGGCTATTTATTTATTTGGTTTATTTGGCTATTTAATTATTGACTATTTGCGATAGTTGCCAATCAATTAGGAATGAGTTGCATCTGGCAACATTTTATTTGCGGCTACCTCTCAAATCAACGCTTTTGATATTCATAGAAAACAATTCCATTTTAAATGTGGATTTTAAATGTGGACAATTTTAAATGCAATTTCAATTTAAAATGTGGATTTATTTAATTTGTAATACGCATTGAAACGGATATAACGTTCCGATTTAAATAGCAAATGAAAATTGTTGTACTGTAGAAAAATATCAGCTTAGCCGACATCCAAATAAAGCAAAAATAAAGCGGTTTAAGACGGAGACAACACTAAATCTATATAAATAAAATTGAAAATCTGTCTGTCTGTTTGTCTGTCTGTTTGTCCCATCGTCAGGGGAGAACGGCTGAACCGAATTTGATGAAATTTGGTGGATGGCCTAGAAATAGCCCCACTTAAAATTTTGTCCGTGTTTTGAGTTTCTACGACCAGTGGTTCTCGAGATATTAGCAAAAAACGAAATTTTTGTTTGTCTCATCATCACGGAAAAACGGCTGAGCCGAATTTAATGAAATTTTGTGAATAGCCTTGAAATAGCCCCCCATAAATTTAGTCCAAGTTTCGAGTTTCTAAGACCAGGGGTTGTCGAGATATTAATGAAAAAAGGAACTTTTTCCTAGGAGTTCTATTCTCCAACTCCGTGGTTTATCCAAACGGAAAGGATGAAAATCGTTTGTTTAAAACGTCGAAATGAAATAAAACTTTATTTCCGAGTTTGGTGCAGGATTTTTGCATTAATTAGTCACTATCGGAAAACATGAATTTAAATGGAAAAATCTACCTCCATGGTTTAACTTTCACAATTTCTACTCAACGAGGTAAAGTATAAAGAAATAAAAAAAAATGGCTATTTAATTTCGCATTTTATGAGGAAGATTCTATCTTACATCATGTTGCTCGGCAACGGAATAAAATTAAATGTGTTGTTAATATTTATTATTATTTTTTCTATTTGAATAATAAATAAATGGATGTAAATATATATATTTGAAATGAACGGTTTGATTGTTCTTTTAATTATATAAATTGCGGACTGTGTACATCACATTCATTTATTTTAGCAAAGAGGTTTCAAGCTCATATACTGTGTTTAGCTAATAAACTCATATATTGTATTTACCCAATAAATTCATTTAGCCGATTCTTGAAGCAGAAAAAGAGTAGAACGGGTGTATTTTATAATACAATTTTAGTGTTTTCATTTAGTATATACAAACGGGATCGGGATATTTGATTCTTCAAATCTGCAAATTCAGAGCTACGAATTTAGCGGGATGTCTCTAAATAACTTGGTTACTTTTCTTAAACCTTACCAAATTAACGGAAATGTCTCCAAATTTATAAAAATGACGCAAATCAATGATTTGTTTTTTTAGAATAGAGTACTGAAATGATGTTTCGGTAACATTTGTCGGTCAGTCCATCCATCCTACTTAGTAACACATTTAACGAATTTTTTTAATATCACCAAATTGATAAATATATTTGTCAATCCATAAAAATATCATGGAATTGATAAAATCGCGATTAATAAATGAAATTAATTGTGTTTTGTTAGGGGATAGTATTGTGATGATGTTTCGTCAATTTGTCGCAAAATGGGAGTATCAGTTCTACAGTCCCACTTGGCTATAAATTTGGCGATTTTTTAAGTTATCGCTAAATTGACTAAAATGTCGCTAACGTTCCATGGAGACCGCTTTATTCAGACGATATGATTTCCATCAATGTATTTGAAGCAAATGATATTATGTCGCTTAGCAACGGATCCAATGTGTTATGAGGCATACGATTTTATATTAAATCTTTTCCGATGTGAATAATAAATATATGTATATAAAATAAATTTCATTGACATAGCATTTTTGACTGGATAATATCAATTACGGTCTTCAGGTTTAAACATTATTATTATTGATATTTTCGGGGACTGTTGATTCAGGGATTATTGATATTTTCAAGTTATTATGCCATTGTTTTATTATGACGAAAATTGTTGAAACTCATATATAGTACGTTGTACGAGTAATCTTCTACAAATGCAAGGGTATATCTTCTAATCTACGAGAATATAAGTAGTACATGTGTATTGGTATATATTTTAATATATATATTGGCATGTATTGGAATCAATTACGACCTTCTGGTATAAAGATTACGGGGATTATTGATATTTTCAATTTATTACGTCATCTCTTTTATTTTGGCAAATATTTTGAGACTCATATTGCAATACGGGTAAGCTTCTACTAACACACTGGCATATTTTTTAATCTGCGACAATATAAGTAGTACGGGGTTGCATAAATTAATTCAATTCCTTTTTTTTTTTGTAAATTTGTTTACAAAAGGGGCCAGGATGTTTTATTCTTCAGATCTGCTCATGAAGATAATTTTGCATAATGAGAACAGATATTCTTAAACTTCTCTTTATGAGCAATAAATTTAATATTTTAACAGAATTGCACATCATTGCGAATTATAAGTTTCTTTATATTATATACTCCGTACGAAGAACGGGTATGCTGCTAGTATAAATTAAAAAGAACTTTAAAAATCACGATTTTGACACAAGATGGATGTTATATTTTATTTTGAAGTGGGACACGTGATCTCTTCGTATAATGGGTGTAATTATTATTTTTATTTCAAAAACTTCTGAATATATATTTCTGAAAAAAAATTTCATATATTTTATGGGATAATTTGAATATTTCCTAAAACTTTCGAAGCAATTTGTGAATTTTAATTTCGCGTAAAGATGTTTTGAAAATTAGGTCCCGTAGACATCAAAGTATTTCATTTTTTCAACCCTGGTTCAATCCATAACTAATTGGGTGATATTATTCATTTATATTCCCATAGGTCTCACAGACCCTCTCAATAACATTCTAAAATTTCATTTTGATTAAAGTCATTTTTACGGGAGTTATCGTGCTAACAGACAGACAGACGGACAGACAGGCAGACGTACAGACAGACAGACAGAATGAACAAAGTCATAAACACTTTTCAACTATGTTGTAAAGTGTTAAAAATACTCTTATTTCTTGAAATAAATATATTCTTATTTCAAAATGCTAGTGTTTAAAGCCAGTTCCAACTAAACTGGGACCCTAACCTACCAGGAGATAAAATAAAGAAAATACATCAAACTAACGTTTTGACAAATATTTGCTGCTGCAAATAAGCACGTACTGCCTACCTAGAGTGGGATGTAATTTTTAGAAATGGAAGATTTATCCTCATTTTAGTTTGTTTATGGTCCAATAACTCAAATTGGGCGTGTTTTCTAGAATATTTTATTCTTTTACTTGCCTCGTGTTCAGCTAGAAGAAAGTACGGTGATAGTGATTGTGACTTGTACCACTTTTCTTGATAGATATGCATTTAGCAGAATATTAAGTTACCTTTTTACTTGAACCGACGGAGCCTAAGTATGGTGATCTGGATTTAATCACAAGGAGGTTTCACCATAAATCGGTCGGATCCCGAGACATGAGAAATGAATTTTGTGGGTCTGTGGGTGTGTTGGTGTGTCTCAAATCGTTGGCCCTTCGTAATCTCAACAAGAAAGATCAATCATGCTTAAAGCATCGATTATCAAACACTTTCCAACTTCAATGCAATTTCATTTAAACATCTCTAAAATGCAATACATTCCTAAGTAATATTTTAAAACTTATCACAATACTACATCAATTTATTATATTTGAAAACTTAAACCTTCATCGAAAAAAATGAACTTCATTCAAATGACGGCATTGAAATATAAATTGCCTGGTTTAAACATCTCTAAAATGCGATACATTCCTCGGTAATATTTTTAAAATCATCATAATACTACAATAATTTATTATATTTGAAAACTTCATCGGAAACAACTGACATTCATTCAAATGACGTCATAGAAAAAATAACACGCCTGGCTCTCTCTATAAAAGCAGAATTTCATTCATAACATTTTCCCATTCATTTCATTCATCACAGTACTAAAATAATTTATTTTATTTAAAAACTTAAGACCATGAAGCTACAAGTAATTAAACTCTATGCTTAAAACTTCATCGAAAAAAATCGTCCTTCTCTCTGTAAAATCAATGAATATTTCATTCATATCAGCTATGCAGACTCCATGAGCTAAATACTTTTGCGTTAAAAAAATACAGCAATTCTTATACAACTCATTCTACATATTTTGCTGTTTACATTTTACATAAGTGAAAAATAGGCTTCGTTGTAGAAATAATCGAATTTGGATGATCATTTAAACTCAAATATATTGTCATTGCGTTGTTTCAGTATGTAGATGCACAGAATTTAAGCAAAAATAAAGCTGTTTTAGAACGAATACAACACTCAATATGAATTAAAAAGAACTTTAAAAATCACGATTTTGAGACAAGATGGATGCCATATTTTATTTTGAAGTGGGTCACGTGATCTTCTCATATCATGGTCACGTGATCGCTTCATATAAGAGTGTGTAATTAGGTGTAATTACTATTTTAATTTTTATTTAAAAAACTACTGAATATATTTTGCTGAAATTTTTTTTATATATTTTATGGAATAATTTGAATATTACCTAAAATTTTCGAAGCAATTTATGAATTATAAATCCGCTTAAAAAATGTTTGAAAAATTAGTTCCCATAGGGTTCAATGTATTTCATTTTTTCACCCCGGGTTCAATCCAAAACTAATTGGGTGATATTATTCATTTTTATTCCCATAGGTCCTACAGACCGTCTGAACAACATACTAAAATTTCATTTTGATTAAGTCATTTTTACGGCAGTTATCGTGCTAACGGACAGACAGACAGAATGAACAAAGTCATAAACACTTTTCAACTTTGTTGTAAAGTGTTAAAAACCACAGAAGCGATTTTGACTTAATTTATATGGCAAGTTTCATATACTATGTAGACGTGAATGCCGAAAAAAAATTCCGAAAAATGTATATAGTTTAGCTATAAAACGGGACTTTGCAAAATAGTTGGTCCTTCGTAATCTCAAAAATTACTAGCGAGTTTTGGACCAAATTTGAATAGTATACAGCGTATATTTTCCAGATGTGAAAGCAGAAAAAAAATTCGAAAAATGTATATAGTTTAACAATAAAACGGGATTTTGCAAAATAGTTGATCCTTCGTAATCTCAAAAATTACTAACGAATTTTGGAGCAAATTTGAGTAGTATACTGCGTATATTTTCCAGATATGAAAGCAGAAAAAAAATTCGAAATATGTATATTGTTTAACAATAAAACCAGATTTTGCAAAATACCTGGTCCTTAGTAATCTCAAAAATTACTAACGAGTTTTGGACCAAATTTGAGTAGTATACTGGGTATATTTTCCAGATGTGAAAGCAGAAAAAATTTCGAAAAATGTATATAGTTTAGCTATAAAATGGGATTTTGTCAATATCGTTGGCCCTTCGTAATCTGAAAAGCGGGGAAGCTATTTGGACCAAATTTGGGTGATATACTGCGTGTATTGTTTAGATGTGAATGCAGAAAATAAAATTGGAAAATGTATATAGTTTAACTATAAAAGGAAATTTTGTGAAAATCAATGACCCTTCTTAACCTAAACTGCTGAAGCGATTTCGACCATATTTGGGTGATATACTGCGTACATTGGGAATATGTGAATATAAAACAAAGCATTTTAGGTATGGACACGTTAGGTATAGATACAATCACGTATGGACACGATAACTCAAATACAGTTAATTTCATGTATAAATCAATTATATCAAAATCTAACTAAGCAATTTGAACACGAATCATTCTAAATTAAATTTTTAAGTATTATTTTCTATAGAGAAAAAATAGTAATTCCCGAAACAATGGTCGTATAGTCCAATGATGCCAAAGAGATGTGTGAGCATTCTATTATTTATTATCATTTTATTATTTGTGAGCATTCTATTATTTATTATTATTATTCTAATTCTACTTTTTACTGATTTTAATTTATGTCCTAAACTTTCATTCCGGAGAATCACATACGCATGATTGGCCAGATCTATAAGAAGGGCAGACTTTAGAACTACACTTCTGCCATTCTGCCGAGTTCGCGCGTGTATGTGGAAGATAGTCCGTGGAAGGTAGCATCGAGAGTTATAGCCTGCAATCTTGTGATTGTGAGTATATACATTGTTGTTGTTGAGACCCAGACCGTCCAATCTACCAGAAAGGTGCAAGGTAACTGTTTGGACGGCCGGGAAGAGCCATCCAATTTAGACCGGGACCCAGTGGGTGAGACATCCACAGGGATCGTACCCTCCTTCCCCTACCACCAACCTCTGCCGTAGTTTGATCATCATAGGTTCAGATTGAAAGTCATTTTAGCAATAAGTTAGAGTTGAAGTTTATTGTAGATTAGTATGTTTCAGGTAGAATATGTAAGGCTAGCGTTGTAAATAATTTGTATATAGATTTGTAATAATATATATATATATATATATATATATATATATATATATGTATATATATATATATATATATATATATATATATATATATATATATATATATATACAGGGTGTCCCAAAAATATTGACCTCGGTTTTTATTCCTTAAATATTGATCTTAGACATATATAATAAATTAAAATGTTGCGTAAAAAAGGGTACAGAATTTTATGAAATCGATAAAAATTTTCAGGGGATTAAATTTGAAGAAATACAAAATTTAAATTCTTATACGATCCCCGTACAAAAACATTTCCAATGAGTAAAATGTGCCCCATACACTAATAAGGTGATGTACAAAATTTTAACATTTTATCATAAAAAGTCCCAGAAATATGTTTAAACAAAGTTGGTGAGGGATTAATCATAAATTAAAATGTAAATGTTTACAGAAAGAGTGCAAATGACGCAAAGCAGAAATGCATCATAGGCAAATAATATCTGCCTCTTATCTTTAATGGATCTTTGGCATGGATGGAAAACATTTTGAACAAGCTTTGTAATCTTTGTGTAAAGTTATTATTTCTACACAGTGTAGATACTTTTGTACCAATAAATAGCAAAATTATTATTTATTTATGTAATCATTGTTTTCTTTCGTAATTTGTGTATGATCACTGAAACGCGATCTGCCGACATGATTTTTCTTCTCTGAGAACCCATGTCGATGCATCGAAAAGTAGTTTAAGTCAGCATTTTTGTCTTTTCATATGTCTGGGACTTTTTATGATAAAATGGCGCAATTTTGTACATCACCTTATTAGTGTATGGGGCATATGTTCCTAATTGGAAATGTTTTTGCACGGGAACCGTATAAAAATTTTAATTTGGTATATCTTAAAATTTAATTCCCTTGAAAATTTTAATCGATTTCATAAAATTCTGTACCTTTTTTTACGCAACTTTGTAATTTATTATATATGTCTAAGATCAATACTTAAGGAATAAAAGCCGTGGTAAATGTTTTCGGGACACCCTGTATGTATATTATACCTGTATATATGTGTGTGTTTTGAGTTCCCAGCGAAGCTAGCTGTAAATAAAGTTGTTTATTTGTTAAATGTCGTGATTCTTTCGTCGAATTCTAGTCATTAGGTTATTAGAAGTTTAATTTAGCGTGAAGTAATTGTAATGGCTTATACAAAAGTCATGATCTTGGATTACAGTGGAATAGTACTTTACTGATGTTTCGAGCTACGCTATGGATTTACATGGTTTTAAACAATAATACAAATGATTTGAATGAATCCAATTCAACGAAGTGACCGACATGCCACCTTAATTTTTTTTTATAGAAATTAAAAAATATATATTAATTTGCAAACATAATTTCCAGAAAAAAGATTATTTTCATTATGGCACTGATTATTATACAAATAGTCCTAAAGAATATGGGAAGTAAATGCATGAACAAGACGGGTGAAGACGCATACTCCAGATATTTTATTCAACAAATGAATATTTATTGTCAATTTTTTTTTTCTCCTTATTCAAAACGAAGATCTAATATACTCAAAATAATGGGAGCTTTCTTAAGGAACTTGGGTGGCTCAGTAGGTTGCTCAGCTCAGTAGAAACTTGGGTATTTCAATTGCCGCATAATCGTGATATGTGTGTGTGTGTGGGGGGGGGGGGGGTCCTATCATCTCAGTCAAGATCCTAAAAGCAACTATTTCAATGGAAGAAACACTATTATTCATGAAAACTATATTTGTGGACAGCAATTTGATTAACTATTTATAATTTATCAGTCAAGCATGAGTTTGTCATTGCCAGTCTGGAAAAAGAAATTTCAAGAAAAAATTAAAATCTAAATTACTTTTGATTGCTGGATCAAATTTAGATGCAAATAACATTTAGATTCTCAAAACATTTTATACACAAGTGCAAAAAATGGTCGATATTTATGCATAAAATATATACATGAACATCGTTCAACACGCTATATGATTATTTTATTAATCGAATTTTTTCATGCAATGCAAACTAATTCGTTATGATACAAGTTGATTCGAGCAGTTAAGAGTATTAATGTATAAGAAATTTGATCACTCTCTTAGTCCAAATATGTTTCTGCTTCTTTTAACAAATACACATTTCCCATTTTACTTTCCCGATATGCATAGTATAATGTATAGGGAAGTATTGTGACGGGGTCGAGAATTCGAATGAGAGTTTTCGAAAATTCGAATTCGACGAAAGAGTACGTTTCTAGCATTCCTAAACTCGAATCGAACATATTTGAAATAGTGTGTGTGTGTGTGCGTGTGTGTGTGTGTGTATGTGGAAGCGATATCTTGCAAACAAATGCAACATTTCGAATTGAATTTGGTACAAATATTACAATCGGTGAATAATGGAAGTCTATTGAATTTAAATATATTAGAATGTTGGGAAGACGTCCAAAACTTTCGGATGAAATTTTGAAAAAATTATTAAAAAATCAGAAACTTTAATAATGTTACGTAAAGGATCATTTCTTATGTAACTTTTCATTAGAAAAAGAATTACAATCACTTTAGAACGCTATCATGAACCGTTCTCATGATAATGTACGCTTTTCTAATAAATTTATCAAAAATATTACATAAAATTAAAAAGTATTAACTATCGTGAAATATGTTCACTTTTCATGCAATATTATGCGATAAATTAGTTAACATCGTTATAATACCATTTTAGCGCTTTCCTTTTAACATATATAAAAGGAATCAGGATGTTTTATTCTTCAGATCTGCAAATTTAGATCTATGAATTTGGCGAGATATCACAAACTTGACGATCTTTTCTTAAATGCTGCCAAATTGACGAAAATGTCGCCAAATCGATAAAAATATCAGCAAATTAAAAAAATGACGCTAAATTAATTAAATGTTTTATATTTTGTTAGGAGACAATATTTATATTTCGGTATCTTTTGTCTGTCAATCCAACTATCTCATTTGGCAACAAATTTAGCGACTTTTTAAAATGCCGTCAAATCGATATAAATGTCGCCAAATTGATAAAATTACGCTAAATCAATAAAATTAATTATGTTTCGTTAGGTGATAGTATTGTAGTGATATTTCGGTAGGGACTGTCTGTCTATTCGACAGTCTAACTTAGCGACAAATTTGACGACTTTTTCAAATATCGCCAAATCGATAAAATAAAGCTACATTAAATAAAATCAAGCTTTATTGATGAAAATTCAATATTTTTCAAAATAAAGTTCAGTGTCTTTGATAATCTCTGTCGTTTTGTGACATTAAAAAACATTTTTTGTAAATTTGTTTACAAACGGTACCAGGATATTTTATTCTTCAGATCTGTCCGTAAAGATAATTTTGTATACCGAGAACAGATTCTTATACTTCTTTTTAAGAGAATTAAATTAAACATTTCAATGGAATGATTTGAATAACAACGTCACTAAGAATACTATCGGAATTTACAGATAAGTGTGAATTTTAAGTTTCTTTATATTATATATTCCGTACGAAGAACGGATATACTGCTAGTACCAAACAAAATAAGCTTAAGACCAAAAAGGGAAATTTTTATAAACAAAATTATTATAATAAACTTAATTAAAGCCTTAACATTCGAAAAATAAGACAGCATCAAAAGTATGGCTTTCATAAGCTTATAAAAGAGCGATTTATTAAAATAAATTATTTTCTTTTCTATCATACTCCGTAGCTTTACATGCAATAAATGAAAAAAAAAATTAAGTACAATAAAGAAGATGAAATTGTAATATGACGTCACATTTTATTCAGATATAAAGCCTACACGATGCCTTTGCTGATTTACTGAGCCAGATGTGCCTAAAGTAAAGGTAGTCGAACTGCATAATGCCGCCTACCGTTTAAGCCCCCGCAAATACCTTCAAGTAAGTCAAAAGTCTTTAAATTCGAACATAGATGTGGTATGAAGAATGACTGCAAGAATGACTGCTATCGGGTGGGGGAGCATAGAGGGACGGACACCACTCGAGGGGGTGGGTCCCAGGTTCCAGATGGGACCCAGATCCCACATTTCTAAGAGAATGGAAAACATAAAAAATTCACAAAGACAAGAAAATCAAATATGAAAGGAGGGGAGGCAGTGATAAATGTTTCTAGGAGGTCAGTGATAGATATTTCTAGGGGGCCCGTGATAGATGCTTCTAGGGGCCGTGATAAATGTTTTTAGGGGGTCCCACAATTCATATGGGCAGCCCTGATGCTATTAGATTGAGAAAATGTTTTAGTACGAACCCAAACTCCGAAGACTCAGGTACTATAAATGCTACAATACGGTGTGCGTGTTAAATGAAATTTGAAAGAATGCAAAGATCTCCTAGGCCATTAAAGAATGTTCATGTATATGCATATAAAGAGTAAGCCATAGCCATGATTAGTGTCAGCAATCGTCGGAGAGATCAGAGGCACTAAGTGAAGAAATATTTTATTTCCACATATTAGCTGAGCGTAATAACAGATTTCATGCAAAACTCTCAACTTCTCTGAAAGTTGTTAGAGAAGGGATGATTTCACTAGCCGTACAGCACTAGAGTAATTACTCACGAACTTGCGCAACTGCAGGTATTTCATGTGTGGGCATATGCTGTTTTGAAAAGGTAAACTTGCTACGCATTTTGCCTATTTTTCATTTCTGTTCATGGCGCTTTGATATATAAATTCAGGACCGGTTTACAACACGAGTGACAAGAAGTATCGAAAAAAATTTTAGAGGCGTAGCATTAAGTATAAATTGCATCTGTTCTAAAGATCAAAAGGGCTTAAAGATCACGAAAAGAATTCAGCTGGGGTCTCATCGGAAAGGGGAGGGGGGGGGGCTAAAAGAATAAATGTAAGGTTGGAAAATTTATGTAAAGTTATTTAGATTATCGGAAATTTAAAGTGGCTTAAAATTTTATGATACATGCACCCACTTCACCATATATGTAAGTTTACAGTTTTACGTATAAACAAACAACAAAATTGAAACTGCTCTGTATCACCATTACACCAACTCTTAATTAATAGACCTTCAACGTCTGAGCTCGTGCTGGGCGTATCGATACAGCTGTGTCGATCTATCGATACGTGACCCAGGGCTGCCCATAGGAGTGAACGTACACCACTCGTGTAGAAGGGCCTTGCGCTCTAGGAGGGCCGTCCCCAATTTTTTCCTTTATTTTTGAAGGAGGGAAAAACATAAAACTTTCACAAAGGGGAAATCATGCATGAAGAGGATATGTAATTATTTTGTATGAGTGACCCTCCGTGACCTTGGGATACAGCGATACTTTATATAAATAAAATACTTACGGTTTCTCTGTCCAATTGCTTTCGGTACGTATCGTATCAATGATTTTCCGCAATTTGTGATCGTATTTCATATCTTTTTATTATTATTTTTTAATTCTACAAAAATTACAAAGGATAATTTTGTTATAATATTTGAAACAATTAAATTCAACATATAATAGCTTTCGCTAAGAAGTATTCCTCACAGTCTCGTTGCCTATTCTAGAAACGTTGAAAATAGTGGAATATAAGAAATGGAATTGCAGTTCTAATTCAATTTTCTTTTTCATTTAGCAACTGGGCGTATTTTCAAAGCCGACGTGGCAAAAATACTAAAAAAATGAAATATCTCGAGAACGGTTAGTCCTAGAGGTATGGGATTCGTTTTATTTTTTTCTTCGTCAAAAATTATGTGTAAAAGAACCTGTATTTCTGAAATGACACGCAAAATCGTCAAAATCTAAAATAAAAGAGTACGACTTCTCAAATGTATCACTTAAATGGATGTTTTATGCATAACTTTTGACGACGAAAAGGATGAGGCCAAACGCCATAAATCTAGAGCTAACCGTTCTCGAGATATTTTAACCTTTCGCGTTTTTACCTCTTCGCTGTACAAATGCATCCAGTCCCAAAATAAAAACAAAAATCTGATGTGGGCAGCACATGACTTTCCCTGCAGACTTATATACACATTATCTTTGTTTTAATTAAATTTAATTCACTATTAATTCAATTTTCGTTCTCATTTGGTAACTGGACTCATTTTCAATGGTGGCATAGAGAAAAAAAGGAAAAAACGAAAATATCTCGAGAACGGCTAGTCCTAGTGTAATGGGGTTGGTCTTATTCTTTTCTTCGTTAAAAATTACGTATAAAATAAGCCTGTAATGGATATATTTCAGCATACGTAGTTTTTTATTTTAGATTTTGTCGATTTTTGCGGGCCATTTTTCAAAAAAAGGCAGGTTATTTTTTTTCGAATCATACCAAAATCAAATCAGCCCCAGTGTGAACCACAAGTGACTTATCTACAAAATTTTGTGAAATTCGGTCCATTAGATTTTCAGCTAGAGTGGATACAAGCTTTTGCGGGCCATTTCGCAAAAAAAAGGCGGGTTCTTTTATCCCAAATCGTACCCAAAACTAATCAGCACCAGATTCGCCTACAAGTGACTTACCTACCAAATTTCATGAAATTCGGTCAATTAGATTTTTAGTTAGAGTGGATACAATATCTGCACAGACAGACAGACAGACACACAGACACACAGACAGACGTCAGGCTAAAAATAGTTTTTAATAGTTAGCTAAAGTCAGGCGCTGCCCACATCAGATTTTTTTTATTGTCAATAGAATTGTATTGTCTTTCCTTACAATACATGGTAATGTATAGGGAAAGTATTGGAATCATGTCGAAAATCGCAATTCGAGTTTTCGACGAATCTACGCGTTTTAAGCACTCTAAAACCCGAAAAAAAAAACTATTTTTAGCGTGACATTATGTGTGTGACTGCGTGTCTGTCTGTCTGTGCAATTTTTGTATCCACTCTATCTCAAAAACTAATTGACCAAATTTCATAACATTTAGTAGATGAGTCACTTGTAAGTCTCCCTGGTGTTGATTAGATTTTGGTAAGACTTGGAAAAAAATCCTGCCTTATTTTCCGAAATCGCAAAAATCTGAAATAAAAGACTGGATATGTTCAAATGTGTGAATTAAATGCTTGTTTTATACGTAATTTCTAACGACTAAAATAATAAGACCAACCCCATTTACTCTAAGACGAAGCGTTATCGAGATTTTTCAGTGCTTTAGAATTTTAAGGAGCTGGCGACGTTTCAAAATTCATAAAGGTGCCAAATGAAAATGAAGATGTATTAAAACTGCACAAATTGGATATAATTTCAAGTATCAATGTTATTTAGCGCAATTAAACTCACTTTAATGCAGTATAAAAGGAAAAAGAGAAAATGAATTTGAGCCTGTGAAGAAAGTCATGTGCTGCCCACATCCGATTTTTGACTTTCCCTACAGTACATGGAAATGTAGTATAGTGAAAGTACTAGAATCATGTCAAAAATCGCAACTCGAGTTTTCGACGGATCTACACGTTTCGAGCACTTTAGAACGCGAGAAAACTCTTTTTAGCATGATCTCTGTGTGTCTATCTGTCTGTATGTGTAATTTATGCATCCAATCTAGCTGAAAATCTAATTGACCAAATTTCACAAATTTTGGTAGATATGTCACTCGTGAGTTATCCTGGTGCTGGTTAGATTTTTGTACGATTCAGGAAAAAAGAGTCTGCCCCTTTTTTGCAAAATGACCAGGAAATATCGTGAAAATCTAAAATAAAAAACTACATATGCTCAAATGCATTAATTAAATGCTTGTTTTATACGTAATTTTGGCGGGAAAAAAAAGAATAAGACAAATCCTATGACTAACTGTAGGATTCTCCGTTCTCCAAATATTTTTATTTTTTCACCTTTTTCCCAAGTCGCCTTTGAAATTACGTCCAGTCACTAAATGAAAAAGAAAATTGAGTTAAAACTTTAAATTCAGTCTAATTTCAAATAATTATCCGTATTATTTAGTGCAATGAAACTCAATTTAATGAATTATGAACGCAAAAAGAGAAAGTGAACTTCAGTCTGTAGCGAAAGTCATGTGTTGCCCATATCAGATTTTTAGAATATGTGTTACCTTGAGGTCAAATATATCTTTTCGAGCTGCTACTATTATTACTAATTTATTATAAGCTATTCCTTATATGGAAATTATAATAGTAGAATGGGTATAGGGTGAAAGAATGGTATCTGTATGCTGTTAGAAATCCTAAATTAATTTCATATATTTTCACTTTATTTTAACTTTTATTATTTGTTTTTAGTAGTATTACATGTATTATTTTTTCATGAACGAAACATACCAAATAAGCCTACAGGTTCATAAAAAATTATGATAAATCAGTATTTCATCCATATTTTAGAATTAAGAATTTTTTTAATTTATGATTTTTTATATTTATTTGTTTAATATATCCTTATATTATTATGGATGTAGAAAAATGTTATTCTCCCAATCACTTGGTTACACCTTCTCATATTCATCCTGAATGGTATTTTTTATTTGCTTATACTAGTTTGTGTTCAATACCAAGAAAAATTGGTGAAGTTATTTTTTTAATGTCTGTTATAGTTATTTTTTTTGCCTTAAATTTTAAAGCATCGGTTTCAAGGATCTTGTTTTTATTATTATATAAAAAATATTTCTTTATTTTATGTTGTAAATTGATTATTATTAATATGAATTGGAGCTTGTGAGGTAGAATTATCTTTTTGAATTTTAGGAATTCATTTTAGAATATTATATTTTTATTATATTTTACTCTTTTAGTATATCACGAATTTCAAGATTTAATATTAGATTGATTTTATTAAAATTTATTTTGAAAGCTACTTTAAAGATATAATTCTTTGCTTAATTAAAGATTTAATAGAATAAAACTTTTGCAAGTTTAAAATCTAAACAAAATGATTGAAACTGATATAAATAGCATAATAGAAAAAAATGTAAATAGAAAAAGTTTTCATCTGAAATTTATTAATATATCATATCAAAATAGAGGAAATGTTCCACGAATTCAAATTAAAATAAATGAAATAAATATTACCGCTGTTGCATTAAATACTAACAATGTATTCAGTTTTCTGAATGGTTGAGTATCCTATCTCGTGTGTTTCCCTTACGTTCACAACCTCCTAATTACACCATCTTTTTGTACCATATGTCATTTCCAACTAATTCATAGATGCACTACAAGTTTCTAATTCAGTTGTTTTTTTCAGTATCTTTCATAGTTTTCAAGATAGGAGTACTAAGTTCTCAATTTTGCCACTAAAGGTGATGCGGTCACTCTCATCCGATAACGCATGGTTATTTTACTATACCAATAATAATCTAACTTTCATAGCTGTATCTGTGTTTGTTCCAAAGCTATTTAGCTGAATTGTCGCCCTGTATAGTGTGTTAAAATCTACAATAATAGTTTACAACTGATGGACTGGTCGGCCACACAAAAAGCTGCTACATGCCTTAGGGTTAGTCGTGTGGTCTGGGTTTTTAACACTCCTTTTAACTGATGGACTGTGTGTTCCGTTTTAAAATGTTTATGCATATCATACAAATTACTTTTAAAACTTATACAATTTATAAAATTTCATGCTTTTTAAAAGTATAGACAATAGATTTTGAGAAAATATTGGCTTACAATTGTTCTTCCAATCAAGGTCAAATGATCTTCCTTTTACAAATAATATCCAGCCAACGATATTGCATGTAATTTATTGCACTGTCGAATACTCTTTTGACATCAGAAATGTATGAAGATATTAATTTAGCACAAGAACGCATTAACTCTTATTAGCATTTGCGCGTTGGACGAAGATTGTGATCGTTATTACAACCCAATGAATAATTTAAAATCAATTATTGAGTCATAATTTGCGTATTCATGAATCTCACACCTGCATTCGGTCGATGTGTCGTCATCTTCCTGATTGCACGTAATTAATTCCTTCGTGCTAACCGTTTTATCATTTTAATTTAAAACTTTGCAGTGGACATTGTGATTTATTTTTTGGAGACCATAAAAATCGTGAATTTAAAACTCGATTCTGTTTCATTTACAGTGATTGATATCTGAAAAGTTTCTATATCATCGCAATGACAATTATAGGGACACTCGAGAAACTGCCAAGCGAAATGTCTATAAATGTAACCGATTTTCTTTTAATTGCATTTTTACGTGGAAGTGTTTTCTGATTAATTGCTATACTAAAAGAATATTTGCGATACGTATCACGGTGGGAGATCTACTTTAGAGCGAATTAATCCTTACGATATTTCAAAATGATAATTTTAGCCCTATGAGCCCTGATTTAAAGAAAATTTTAATGCGATGCATTTAAAACAATGCATTTTGATGCATTCATGATACAATTTTTAACACTTTACAACAAAGTTGAAAAGTGTTTATGACTTTGTTCATTCTGTCTGTCTGTCTGTCTGTCTGTCTGTCTGTCTGTCTGTCTGTCTGTCTGTCTGTCTGTCCGTTAGCACGATAACTGCCGTAAAAATGAGTTTATCAAAATGAAATTTGAGTATGTTGTTCAGACGGTCTGTAGGACCTATGGGAATATAAATAAATAATATCACCCAATTAGTTTTTTATTGAACCCGGGTTGAAAAAATGAAATACATTGCACCCTATGGGACCTAATTTTTCAAACATTTTTTAAGTAAATTTAAAATTCAAGAATTGCTTCGAAATTTTTAGGAAATATTCACATTATCCCATAGAATATATAAAAAAAAATTCAGTAAAATATGTTAAGTAGTTTTTTAATTAAAAAAATTATTTAATATAGGGAAAACACAAATTCAATTAAATTCTGACTTTGGGATATCTTCCAGAAAGAAAAGAGAGAGATATTATATAATAAATATCTCTCCATTTGTTTAAACGTCTTACATATGGGAATGGATTCATATTTTAAAATAAATTTGGTAGATAACAATTTTTCATTTTTTTTAAATTTTATATAACTCTTCATGATAAATTTAATTGATGGCATTTTAAATGCACTTTCCTACGTCCTAGAGAGTTAAAATTTGGTACACAGCTTAAATTTGTTGAACATTTTATTCGACAAAAATTTGATGGATCTTTAAATATAGATCATACATTTTTTTCGAAATGGCCTGAAAATAATCCCCGTTCACTTCTATAAATCATTGGTGTAATATTGTTAAAAATCCTGATGTGGACAGCACATGTCTTTCTCTGCAGACTCATATTCGTTCTCTTTATTTATTCAATGATAATTTGAGTTTATCTGCACAACATAAGTATTTTAAATGACATTGAATTTACACGTTAAACTTAAATTTGGTTCTCATTTGATAGCTGGACTTATTGTCAAAGGTGGCGTAGCGAAAACGCGAAAAAACTAGAATATCTCAAGAACGGCTAGTCCTAGACTAATGGGGTTAGTCTTATTCTTTTTGTTGTCAAAAATCACATATAAAATAGGAATTTAATTGATATAATTGAGCACACGTAGTCTTTTATTTTTATATATAACGATTTTTGCTGGCCATTTCGCAAAAATAGCCCGTTCCTTTTTCCCGAATCGTAGTAGAATAACCTACAAATGATTTATATACAAAATTTTGTTAAATTTGGTATATAAATCACTTGCAGGTTATTGAAATATTATACTCCAAATTTTGTTAAATTTGGTTCATTAGTTTTTAGCTAGAGTGGATAAAGGCAATTTCTGCGGCCATTTCGCGAAGAAGGCAGATTCTTTTATTACGAATCGTACTATAATCTAATGAACATCAGGATTTCCCACAAAAAACATACCTACCAAATTGTATGAAATTCGGTCCATTAGTTTTTCAATTAGAGTGAATGTAATATCCACACAGACACACAGAAACATACACAGATACACCCTTACACACACAGACGTCTTCCTAAAAGTAGTTTTTTCGTGTTCTAGAAGTCCCAAAACGTGTAGATCCTTTGAAAATTCGAGTTCCGATCTTCGGCACGATTCCAATACTTTGAGTACATACACATACACATATATATTATCTGTGTATTATCTGTGTATCTAAATTCCGTGCCTATGCAATTACAATAGTTGTGATTTTAAATGATCCCTAAACTTTTATTATTTCTTCAAGGAAGCCTAATTTTGACATATGCAGAATGCAAATATCTCAAGCGATTGTAAGATGAATTACATAAGAATTGCTGAATTTTTTTCACACAAAATTATTTAGCTCTGGAGTCTGGAATACAAGTTATATGAATGAAATATTCATTGATTTTGCATAAAGAATCAGATGATTTATATTTCGATACAGTTTTAAATATTTAAGTATAATAAATTACTGTAGTACTGTGATAATGTAAAAGATATTACCACTGAATGAATCACATTTTAGAAATTTTTAAATGAAATTACATTTCAGTTGGAAAGTGTTTCATAATCAATGCTTATGCATGATTGATCTTTCTTGTTATCTTTATGATTATTCCTATGACAATAAATTGTAGTATAATACACTTACGATACATTTTGCTTGATTCACTTACTATTACTTTAGTTCTATATTTACCATATAGAATCTATTGAACATAACATCTTTATGCCAACTTAAATACAGATGGCGGACAAAAAAAATAGAAACACTTCATATGCACAATTGATTAATCCAGTAAATCAGAAAATCACGGCGTAAAAGGCTACCCGAATAAAAAATCGCATTCATGCAATCGTTTCGGAATGGATTAGGATGCCTTCCTTCTTCAGTGCGATGAAGCTTAGAGTTGTACGCCAAACGGAAGCTTTACCATGCTGCGCAAGAAAAGGGATTAAACTACAGAAACAAAAGTGGTAGTTGTGCCTTTACTGTGACAAAAGAGAAGCCCAAACAAGAAGAAATCATTAAAGTGCAACAAAGATGAACGTGAATTGGGGTGACGATAAAAAATGACTGACAAAATTTAGCTCGACATAGCATTTCCATAACTCCGATAAATAGGTTGTGATAGACAAATAATTAACCTGATTGTAGAAATTTTCATTGATGGAAAAGCTTCAAGGAAAACCAAACAGAAAACTGCAGATTTTTTAGAGGCAGAAGAAAATCAGGCCGATAATTAGCAATAGTGCACACTGGTGTCTTTTAAACATTATAATATTTTGTATATTCTTTAAAATAAATATTCTTTCTATATACATATGTTTATAAATTTTGTGTTTAGGATTATTTGAAGGAAAAATGACTGCAAAATGAAGGAACTATTAAATATTATATTTCAAAGAACGAAAATGTGCACTTCATAGTTAACTCACGAAAATTCAAATAATTGCAAATATAATTTTTATAATATTTAATCTTCTAATGTCTCTATAATGCTAATGTAAAATAAAACTATACATCCTGCATCTGATCATTTCAACACTAGTTAAGCAGAAACAATAGGGAGTCACTGAAGCGCATCCATGTCGACTACTGGAGCAGCCACGATTTTGGATGATGAGAATAGGAACGTGACACTGACAAATGACAGAAAGGTTACGACTTTGTAAATGCATATTGTGCAGGTTAACTATTGGCTCGTAAGAGGTTTGAAGATGTTAATTACTGGTGCATTAAATGTTTATTACATTTATTGGTGACAATCAAATTTGCCATCTATGTTTTTACTAAAACAAATGTTGAAGCATGTATTTCTCAGGATCTACTATAGATAAAGTTTAGATGGAGGTTGATATGAATTCAGCATCCAATTTCGAAGGAGATAGGGGCTTCACTAAGTATTTCTACTTCCAACTCAAATATTTTCATTTCCCTTGAAACATTTATTTTTAAATATTGGCTGTAAATAGAGCTTAGATGATAACTGATTAGGATTTAGCATCAAAATCTGGTGTAGTTAGAGTGGACTCCCATAAATTTACACTTCCAAAATTTTCCTTGAAACATCTATTTTTGTAGGATTTGCTATAGATAGAACTTAGATACTGCTGATATGGATTCAGCATTAAACATTGGTAGGGGGTAGATGACTCACTAAGGATTACCACTTTCTGTTCTCAAGATGTCACTTTCAATTCAAAAATTTAAAGTGAGTAAAATTTTAAGTAATATATTTTCCTTGCAACATATATTTGTCAGGATCGGCTAAGGAAAGAGCTTAGATGACAACTTATATGAACTCTGCATCTTCGGAAGGGAGTTGGGGATCACTGTAAAAATTTCTATTTCCGTTTTTTTTTTCAATACTGACTCAAAAATGTTCCTTGGAGCATAATTGGTTTTAGATAGAGGTTACATGATGACAAATATTGATTCCGTATCAAATTTCAGAGGAAATGGGGAGTTCACTAAGGATTTCAACTTCCGGTTTTTTTTTTTACTTCCTGTTAAAAATTGTCCTTGAAACATCTATTTTTTTTTTCAAAATATACAATATAGTTTACATGATGATTGATATGGATTCAGCATTTAATTCTAGTGGGAAATAGAGATCACAATACGGATTTCTACTTCCGGTTCTAGCGATATCAGTTCCGACTAAACGTTTTGCATTTTCCTTGCAACTTCTATTTTTCATGATTGTCTATAAATAGATCTTAGATGATGACTGATATAAATTAAGCTTTGAGGGGATGGGGGCTCACTGAGGATTTATTTCCTATTTCGTTTCTGAAGATGTCACTTCGTATGACGACTGTACGAAATATGTGTGCAAAAGAGAATAAAAATTCTTAAGAGCTCCATAGAAAATGAAGCGTACACTGCCACCATATGAAGGCTTCTTCATTAATTTCTTGTTAATATTTAGATAAAATTTCTTATTCAAATATATACAGCTGTATACGTGATTATAGTGATGTAACACAATCAAGTATATTTTAAGTTTTCTTCTGCAAGAGGGTGTGCGTATGTTTTCCCCTTAATATATCAACTTCTGGTACTTATTCTAAGAAAGTTTAAATCCAAATTGTGTTTTATGCATGGTTCAATGGCACACTAATTTATGGCTAAGCCTACGTTATTTTTATAGTGAACACATTAGCAGCATGGAAATAAGAATAACTAAATCATCAGTGTAGAACACTTTGAACATTTCAGTTAAACCAACAACGATAACTATTGCTTTACTTCGCAAAATAGAAAATAGAATAATTATTCAAGAGTGCAAAATTACCCTTGATCGGCTTCTCCAAAGTCAGAAATAATGCTTACGAAGATTCTAGTTAAGCACATACCTTACGATGTTGCTTAACCGCAACTTTGCCGAAGGATATGTGAATAAATGATGTAATACTTACAATGAAGATTACAAAGTACATTGCGAATTATCCACCTACAGGTACCATTCCATTCTAATCATGTCTAACAATGTAGGTGGTTATGATCTCCACTGATGCAATTATTTCACGAGAGAAAATCTTGAAGGTAAGAAAACAAAATCAAAATTACGAAAACTTTATTGCACTGTGTAATTTGTTTTCAAGCAACAGTTATCGTTGTACTAGAATTAATTATTTTCTCCTTATATCTGCTCTTATACTGAATCTTATACCTGCTCTTATACTGAATCTTATATACCTGCTCTCATACTGAATCTTATACTGAATCTTATATTAAATGATTGTAGTTCAAATCTTTACAGTTCACTCTATATAAATTCCGGCGTGCGTATTGCCGTTTAGAATGATACGTGTTATTTATCCCTCAACCCTCTTGGCTCACGTGTAGATTTATCTATTATTAAATATCCATTTATGTTTTATATTTCATTTTCATAATTCAAGCATTTTCTTTCTGCCTGTAGTGATTTCAGTTTAATTTAGAATGAACACCTGTTTTTTGAGATGAAGAATTTATTTCTAAATTGACCTCCATTTTTATGCCATGTGCTTTCCTAGTCTTTTAGCTTGGATGCATTTCACCTTCATTTGGTTTCAACAGTTAGTCACCCGGTGAGTTATTAGTCAATTCGGTAGTTAATACGTAAACTTCGTTTTTAAATAAACAATTGGTGTATGTGTGTGTGTGGGATATCTCCCGAACAACTAAAGCGTTTCGAGTGAAATTTGGTACAAATATTGCAATCTGTGAATACTGGAACTCCATTGTTTTTAAACACTATCGAATATTCGGAAACTCCCCTCCCCCCTCCAATGTTTAAATAAAATTTTGAATAAGTTATTAAAAAATCATTACTTTCAACATTGTTACATAAGTAATCATGGGGCGCGGTAGCCCATTGGTTAGCGCGCTGGAGTTGCACTCGGTAGGCCCGGGTTTGATTCCAGCCACTGCCAAAAACTGCCGCCGTGTTCATGCGGAGTACGATCACTTTAAACATGTGGGTCTGAAAGTCCTTCCGAGAGGTTGGTGGTAGGGGAAGGAGGGTACGGTCCCTGTGGATGCCTCCCCCACTGGGTTCCGGTCTGAATTGGGTGGCACTTCCCGACCGTCCAAGAAGTTACCTTACACCTTTCTGGTAGGTCGGACGGTCTGGGTTTCAACAACAACATAAGTAATCATTTCTTATGTAATTTTCATTGGAAAACGAATGGCATCAATTTTAGAACACTAACATGAACCGTTCTCGAGATATTGTACGTTTTTCAAATAAATATATAAAAAAAATTACATAAAATTAACAAATATTGACTATCATGAAGTATGTTCACTTTTCATATGCAATATTATGCGACAATTATGCTAACATCATTCGATCGGACACGGTCAGTTTGCTATAAATATAAACCTAGCGTATATACTCATGAACCTGCCGAGTCCACATCGACGATGTGAGTTTGCAATTCCATCCCAGTAGCAACGGCAAAGCATTGACTAGCCAGTACAAAAATCCTTAGTTCGATTCCCGTTTAGGCAGCAAGGTTCTTTACAATGGCGCCCGAACAAATCAACTTTGTACGTTAGTTCAAACATGTCGGAGGTCTGAAAATGACCCTAATATGATTAGCACGGATTCGGTGGACTCTGGTACATTGATCGCCGATTTCAAAATCAAAAGATCAACGACCATGCAAGAAGTTAACCTGGAGGATACAAATAGCAGCAGAAAGTTAACCTGAGAAAAAAATAGCAAGAGGCCATCAGTTAGCTTGATAGTTGCACATCATTCTGACATTACAGGGTGGAGAATACAGAGTCCACTTCGACATTAAAAGCTTGAAATTACATCCCAGTAGCTCAACGGTAGATCATCAGCTGGCCAGTACGAAGATCCGTGATTCGATTCCCGGTTGGGGCAGCAAGGTACTTTACAAACCTTTCATTATAAAGTTGTAGGGGTGCTTAAAGACTTTTCTGGGAACCCTGCATATAGTTCAATTCTTCGTTCGGCATAATTAACTCCATGTTTCCGCTAAGCATGCTGTACGTGCTGTATGTATTCGATATTTTGTAGTAAGAAGCTTGTTCATGCCTGGAATTTTTTATATGCTTATATACATATAGTACGAACACATGTAGTACAAGCTGAGCTCTTTATCTTAAGGCTAGTTCTGTATCTGTACCTGAAAGCAAATTCTTTCTGAAAAGTTCCTATACCTTGAGTTGTTGGCAGACGATGGCTGAAATATCTCATATTTAATGGATGAGGGAGAAGGCTTTTTTTTTATTTTTATTTGTTTCTCGTGGTAATGGACATTCCAGATGTAGTCATATGCCTTTCACACAGATGATATAATTAGCATGAATTAGCACTGAAAAGCCATTAACAACTAACTACTCTGCAAGAGAGATCGCTATGTATCACAATTTTGCAAACCGCTGTAAATACAGCTGTGGTATATAGCGATTTTTTTCACTGCAAAACAAAATCGTTATGTATCGCAATTTTGCAAAGTGGTGATCGTACCATGTTTTGAATTCAAATTTGGAGAAACTGATCTCTAATTTTACAAAGCTTCAAAGCCTGGTTCATATTTACCAAATCCACCGATAAGAGTAGTTCCAAAACTTGGAATCAAGCTCCCAATACAGCAACAGTACAAAAAGCAGCTGACCGGTTTCACTCTCTATATTGCTCATCTGCACTGAATAACGTTAACAAGAAAATTTACTACAATTTTGCCCATCGCTAAAATGCCCAAACAAATATGACTCTAAACTTTGAATTGCTTCGTATAAAAGATAAAATAATTGCATGTTATTAAAAAAACTTTCTAGAGAGTTTAAAAATAGCTACATAATTTTATTTATCTTTCGTTCATTTAATCTTTTAATAAAACAAAATATTAATTGCTACGACATTCAAAATTATAATTCATAGAGTCTGTGACAAGCAAACGAATACATTTCATTTGCCCTTTTACTGCAAATTAACATTAAGCCGACAATCAGACATTATAAAACAAAACTGATAAGCCTCCTTTTTAACACTTTACAACAAAGTTGAGAAGTGTTTATGACTTTGTTCATTCTGTCTGTCTGCCTGTCTGTCTGTCTGTCCGTTAGCACAATAACTGCCGTAAAAATGACTTAATCAAAATGAAATTTTAGTATGTTGTTCAGACGGTCTGTAGGACCTATGGGAATATAAATCAATCTTATCATCCAGTTAGTTTTGGATTGAACCCGGGTTGAAAAAATGAAATACATTGAGCCCTATGGGACCTAATTTTTCAAACATTTTTTAAGCGGATTTAAAATTCACAAATTGCTTCGAAACTTTTAGGTAATATTCAAATTGTTCCATAAAATATATAAAAAAAAATTAGCGAAATATATTCAGTAGTTTTTTAAGTAAAAATTAAAATAAGAATAATAACACCTCTTATATGAAGCGATCACGTGACCATGATATGAAAATATCACGTGACCCACTTCAAAATAATATATGGCATCCATCTTGTCTCAAAATCGTGATTTTTAAGGTTCTTTTTAATTCATATTGAGTGTTGTATCCGTCCTAAAATCACATTATTTTTGCATAAATTCTGTGCATCTACATACTGAAACAACGCAATGACAATATATTTGAGTTTAAATGCTCATCCAAATTTGATTATTTCTACAAAGAAGCCTATTTTTCACCTATGTAAAATGTAAACAGCAAAATATGTAGAATGAGTTGTATTAGAATTGCTGTATTTCTTTAACACAAAATCATTTAGTTCATGGAGTCTGCATAGCTGATATGAATGAAATATTCATTGATTTTACAAAGAGAAGGACGATTTTTTCGATGAAATTTTAAGCATAGAGTTTAATTACTTGTAGCTCCATGGTCTTAATTTTTAAATAAAATAAATTATTATAGTATTCTAATGAATGACATGAATGGGAAAATGTTATGAATGAAATGCTGTTTTTATAGAGAGATCCAGGCGTGTTACTTTTTCTATGACGTCAGTTGAATGAATTTCAGTTGTTTACTATGCAGTTTTCAAATATAATAAATTATCGCAGTATTATGATAGTTTTAAAAATATTTCCGAGGAATGTATCGCATTTTAGAGATGTTTAAACCAGGCAATTTATAATTCAATGACATTATTTTAATGAAGTTCATTTTTTTCGATGCATGTTAAAGTTTTCAAATATAATATATTAATGTAGTATTGTGATAAGTTTTAAAATATTACCGAGGAATGCATTGCATTTTAGACATGTTTAAATAAAATTGCATTGAAGTTGGAAAGTGTTTCATAATCAATGCTTTAAGCATGATTGATCTTTCTTGTTTATTAAATTTCAATCATTTTGTACATAATTAATTTGAAAATACGTAGGTAGTATGTAAAGAAACGAATCTCTTTATTTTAATTACTATATATAGTCTATATCTTACTCAGAAAAATATTTATTTTTAACACTTTACAACAAAGTTGAAAAGTGTTTATGACTTTGTTCATTCTGTCTGTCTGTCTATCTGTCCGTTAGCACGATAACTGCCGTAAAAATGCCTTAATCAAAATGAAATTTTAGTATGTTGTTCAGACCGTCTGTAGGACCTATGGGAATATAAATGAATAATATCATCCAATTAGTTTCGGATTGAACCCGGGTTGAAAAAATGAAATACATTGAGCCCTATGGGATCTAATTTTTCAAACATTTTTAAGCGGATTTAAAATTCACAAATTGCTTCGAAAATTTTAGTTAATATTCAAATTGTTCCATAAAATATATAAAAAAAAATTCAGCGAAATATATTCAGTAGTTTTTTAAATAAAAATTAAAATAATAATAACACCTCTTATATGAAGCGATCACGTGACCATAATATGAAAAGATTACGTGACCCACTTCAAAATGATATATGGCATCCATCTTGTCTCAAAATCGTGAGTTTTAAAGTTCTTTTTAATTCATATTGAGTGTTGTATCCGTCCTAAAACCACTTTATTTTTGTTTAAATTCTGTGCATCTACATACTGAAACAACGCAATTACAATATATTTGAGTTTAAATGCTCATCCAAATTTGATTTTTTCTACAACGAAGCCTACTTTTCACTTATGTAAAATGTAAACAGCAAAATATGTATAATGAGTTGTATTAGAATTGCTGTATTTCTTTAACACAAAACTATTTAGCCCATGGAGTCTGCATAGCTGATATGAATGAAATATTCATTGATTTTACAAAGAGAAGGACGATTTTTTTCGATGAAGTTTTAAGCATAGAGTTTAATTTCTTGTACCTCCGTGGTCTTAATTCTTAAATAAAATAAATTATTAGTATTGTGATGAATGAAATGAATGGGAAAATGTTATGAATGAAATGCTGTTTATATAGAGAGATCCAGGCGTGTTATTTTTTCTATGACGTCATTTGAATGAATTTCAGTTGTTTTCGATAAAGTTTTCAAATATAATAAATTATCGCAGTATTATGATAGTTTTTAAAATATTTCCGAGGAATGTATCGCATTTTAGAGATGTTTAAACCAGGCAATTTATAATTCAATGACATTATTTTAATGAAGTTCATTTTTTTCGATGCATGTTAAAGTTTTCAAATATAATATATTAATGTAGTATTGTGATAAGTTTTAAAATATTACCGAGGAATGCATTGCATTTTAGACATGTTTAAATAAAATTGCATTGAAGTTGGAAAGTGTTTCATAATCAATGCTTTAAGCATGATTGATCTTTCTTGTTTATTAAATTTCAATCATTTTGTACATAATTAATTTGAAAATACGTAGGTAGTATGTAAAGAAACGAATCTCTTTATTTTAATTACTATATATAGTCTATATCTTACTCAGAAAAATATTTATTTTTAACACTTTACAACAAAGTTGAAAAGTGTTTATGACTTTGTTCATTCTGTCTGTCTGTCTATCTGTCCGTTAGCACGATAACTGCCGTAAAAATGCCTTAATCAAAATGAAATTTTAGTATGTTGTTCAGACCGTCTGTAGGACCTATGGGAATATAAATGAATAATATCATCCAATTAGTTTCGGATTGAACCCGGGTTGAAAAAATGAAATACATTGAGCCCTATGGGATCTAATTTTTCAAACATTTTTAAGCGGATTTAAAATTCACAAATTGCTTCGAAAATTTTAGTTAATATTCAAATTGTTCCATAAAATATATAAAAAAAAATTCAGCGAAATATATTCAGTAGTTTTTTAAATAAAAATTAAAATAATAATAACACCTCTTATATGAAGCGATCACGTGACCATAATATGAAAAGATTACGTGACCCACTTCAAAATGATATATGGCATCCATCTTGTCTCAAAATCGTGAGTTTTAAAGTTCTTTTTAATTCATATTGAGTGTTGTATCCGTCCTAAAACCACTTTATTTTTGTTTAAATTCTGTGCATCTACATACTGAAACAACGCAATTACAATATATTTGAGTTTAAATGCTCATCCAAATTTGATTTTTTCTACAACGAAGCCTACTTTTCACTTATGTAAAATGTAAACAGCAAAATATGTATAATGAGTTGTATTAGAATTGCTGTATTTCTTTAACACAAAATTATTTAGCCCATGGAGTCTGCATAGCTGATATGAATGAAATATTCATTGATTTTACAAAGAGAAGGACGATTTTTTTCGATGAAGTTTTAAGCATAGAGTTTAATTTCTTGTACCTCCGTGGTCTTAATTCTTAAATAAAATAAATTATTAGTATTGTGATGAATGAAATGAATGGGAAAATGTTATGAATGAAATGCTGTTTATATAGAGAGATCCAGGCGTGTTATTTTTTCTATGACGTCATTTGAATGAATTTCAGTTGTTTTCGATAAAGTTTTCAAATATAATAAATTATCGCAGTATTATGATAGTTTTTAAAATATTTCCGAGGAATGTATCGCATTTTAGAGATGTTTAAACCAGGCAATTTATAATTCAATGACATTATTTTAATGAAGTTCATTTTTTTCGATGCATGTTAAAGTTTTCAAATATAATATATTAATGTAGTATTGTGATAAGTTTTAAAATATTACCGAGGAATGCATTGCATTTTAGACATGTTTAAATAAAATTGCATTGAAGTTGGAAAGTGTTTCATAATCAATGCTTTAAGCATGATTGATCTTTCTTGTTTATTAAATTTCAATCATTTTGTACATAATTAATTTGAAAATACGTAGGTAGTATGTAAAGAAACGAATCTCTTTATTTTAATTACTATATATAGTCTATATCTTACTCAGAAAAATATTTATTTTTAACACTTTACAACAAAGTTGAAAAGTGTTTATGACTTTGTTCATTCTGTCTGTCTGTCTATCTGTCCGTTAGCACGATAACTGCCGTAAAAATGCCTTAATCAAAATGAAATTTTAGTATGTTGTTCAGACCGTCTGTAGGACCTATGGGAATATAAATGAATAATATCATCCAATTAGTTTCGGATTGAACCCGGGTTGAAAAAATGAAATACATTGAGCCCTATGGGATCTAATTTTTCAAACATTTTTAAGCGGATTTAAAATTCACAAATTGCTTCGAAAATTTTAGTTAATATTCAAATTGTTCCATAAAATATATAAAAAAAAATTCAGCGAAATATATTCAGTAGTTTTTTAAATAAAAATTAAAATAATAATAACACCTCTTATATGAAGCGATCACGTGACCATAATATGAAAAGATTACGTGACCCACTTCAAAATGATATATGGCATCCATCTTGTCTCAAAATCGTGAGTTTTAAAGTTCTTTTTAATTCATATTGAGTGTTGTATCCGTCCTAAAACCACTTTATTTTTGTTTAAATTCTGTGCATCTACATACTGAAACAACGCAATTACAATATATTTGAGTTTAAATGCTCATCCAAATTTGATTTTTTCTACAACGAAGCCTACTTTTCACTTATGTAAAATGTAAACAGCAAAATATGTATAATGAGTTGTATTAGAATTGCTGTATTTCTTTAACACAAAATTATTTAGCCCATGGAGTCTGCATAGCTGATATGAATGAAATATTCATTGATTTTACAAAGAGAAGGACGATTTTTTTCGATGAAGTTTTAAGCATAGAGTTTAATTTCTTGTACCTCCGTGGTCTTAATTCTTAAATAAAATAAATTATTAGTATTGTGATGAATGAAATGAATGGGAAAATGTTATGAATGAAATGCTGTTTATATAGAGAGATCCAGGCGTGTTATTTTTTCTATGACGTCATTTGAATGAATTTCAGTTGTTTTCGATAAAGTTTTCAAATATAATAAATTATCGCAGTATTATGATAGTTTTTAAAATATTTCCGAGGAATGTATCGCATTTTAGAAATGTTTAAACCAGGCAATTTATATTTCACTGCCGTCATTTGAATGAAGTTCATTTTTTTCGATGAAGGTTAAGTTTTCAAATATAATAAATTAATGTAGTATTGTGATAAGTTTTAAAATATTACCGAGGAATGTATTGCATTTTAGACATGTTTAAATAAAATTGCATTGAAGTTGGAAAGCGTTTCATAATCAATGCTTGAAGCACGATTGATCTTTCTTGTTCTAATACTACAAGAAAAAATTTTGAAAATCAGTATCGTGAGTCCAAATGATTACAACTATAGCGTGTAACCCTTAACTTTAAAGGGCTTGGAAAGATCTTTCTATTGGTACACCATACTTGACAACGTACACCCCCCCTGGGAGGGTAACTTGCACCCAAGGGGGGGCTAATGACGTCACGAACAAAATAATTTGTATCGCGGCTATTTTTTACGACAATAATTGAAACTATTAAATCTCGTGATCATTGAACCTTAAATAAACCCTTTTATGCATGATTATTTAAAATTTTGTCCTATGCTGCCATATTAAAAAAATATATAATTTCGAATAACTTTCGAAGCTTTCGCACGAATTTAGAAAAAAAATCTGTCTAGTTCTAGACTTTTTGATAACAACGCCGGATGTAAAGTTTCGTGAAAATCCCATTAATATCTGTGGCTGCTATCGTGTACACGCGAAATCGACCACAGACCGGCGGACATTTCTCCAAAAATAGTCAAAACATGTTCAGAAGCTTTTAGAACATATATTGGCTTCAAAATTTCGAATTCGAAAATTTTCGTGAAAGCAATACTTTCTCTATACTATAGAATGAAAAATTAAATTTAATTTTTTTTTATATAGGGAGTGCAATATCTCTCGAAAGAATTAAGCTATTTATATGAAATTGTGTACGTTTATATGTATAAGTAGCAACGAAGTATCTGTTCATTTGCAGGTCGAATCATAAAAATCTGTCTGCGTTATTATTTTTTCCAGCATCTAAACTTGTGAAATGCAAAGATTTAACCATTGTTGTAGATACACGTGTATAGTTCCAATTACGAAAATGCTTTTAAAAAGGTAGAAAGTTGTAAAATAGTAATTTAAATGATGGCGCAATATCTTTAAGTTGGATAATAAGTTAGATGTATCAGTTAGCAAAATTAACAAACAATATTAAAAGAAACAATAAATAACAAAAATGGAAGAAAATAGCTATTACTTAAATGATCGAAGGCTTCACGGGTGAATTTAAAGTACCAAGAATTGTGATCAAAAACAAGTCCAAGTGCGCCAAAATCTAACTTTCGGGAGAGTATCGCTCGATTCTATAGGGCAGTGTAAGATTTACTAGGACGCTCATGAGGTTTAAGCTCTTCATCCCCAGCCAAACAGTTAGGCTCCAGAGGTCCAAGATTTTCAGCGATATTTTAGTATAAAGAAATCTAGAGTTATAAGTTAAATTGCCTGGCTCTTTTTTAAATATTTACATTTTATTGAATACCAATCGAATAGTTTATGCACTTTATCAACTTTATCTGGATAAAAAATTTCGAGAAAGCAGTAACGTATAAGAAACTTTGAGACCACCATATTTAATAAAACCAACAGATTACCGTGCCATAACCAATGATAACCAGATAATAACCTCACTGAACTACATGACTTCATCACTGAATAATGAACCTACGATGCATGAAAAATAGATTAGAAATGACCTCAAAAGTCCCGAAATAGATTTAGCATATGGCCCCCAAAACCATTAATTCATCACTGATATAAAAATAAAATATTCTACAACATCCAAATTCTCATGATCTATATACACTCGTAAATAAAAATTGAAGCCTTATCCTTAAACACTTCCAAACCTTGTTGAAACGTTCAAAACCTTGTTGAAAATATTCATGTCTTCAAGTGCTATGTAAAGAAGGCAAACAAATTTACTGCGGTAAAAAAAGACATTAAGATCATTAAAATAAACCAAATAGCGGGTGGCGTCACTCACCAGTTGCTAATTTATTGGTATGGTCCGGATTCTCCACGATATAATCCAAACTGATTCTCAAATCCATGTTGGCATGCAGGGTAACAGCACATTCCAATTCAGGTAGGCGTCCAAAATAGTTTGCTCCAATGGAATTTTTCTTCAAGGTCTCATTTCAAACAAAGTGAATATCATTGGAGAGAGATATTTTCGAGAGCATGTGGTTAAGATAGTGCAGTTAAACCACAGTGGTTCCCAGTAGAGTTGCGGTAACAGAACCTTAATTGCACAATAAAAAGGAAATGTAATTAATCTATTAGAATTGGCAGTTACTTTCATAATTAGCAGTTACAGTAAGTAAGTAGCATATTTAAAAATGTTGGCATTGTGGTATTATTAGATAAAAGTGGAAATATTCTAAGAATGAACGCTTTTATGATAGAAATCAAAGAATGACAATTTAACACTTTTATTAGATCGGTTTCTGTGTTACGTGTTTGTATTTAACCATATTTCGAAGCAATCTTAAATTAATTTCTTAAAAACAGAAATATTATCGAATACATGAAATGAGAAGGTGTTTTTGAACCATTGGTTGTAGATACATAGTTCCAATTGCAGAAATGCTTTTAAGAAGGTAGAACGTTATGAAATAGTAAATTAAATGATGCGCAATATTTTTAAAAAAAAATTAAAATAATTAATTTTTACATAGCCCCTCTAGTAAGGCGCGGTAGCCCAGTGGTTAGCGCGCTGGAGTTGCACTCGGTAGGCCCAGGTTCGATTCCCTCCGCTGCCAAAACTCCCGCCGTGTTCAAGTGGAGTACGATCACGTTAAACATGTGGGTCCGTAAGTCCTTCCGAGAGGTTGGTGATTGAGGAAGGAGGGTACGGTCCCTGTGGATGCCTCCCCCCACTGGATTCCGGTCTAAATTGGGTGGCTCTTCCCGGCCGTCCAATCAGTTACCTTACACCTTTCTGGTAGGTCGGACGGTCTGGGTCTCAACAACAACAGCTCCTCTAGTGAAAAAAGTCAAAAATAAAAATGTTACCCACACTGTATTTAGTAAAATTGACATAAATTTGGCTGTAATACGATCACATTTGACAGTTATCCTTGATTAAAATTTTCATCGAGAAATAATGGGGCATACACAAATCGATTTTAGTTGCAAATAGTTACTAAAACTTTTACTACTTATTCAACTTTGTTATATGCAAATATTTCACTAAAGCTATTGTGTCATCATTGCGTCTATTCACAGCTTCTATATGTAAGCATCCATCCAAGCAACTCTGCTATTTAACTGGAGTTAAATTATAGCGCTATTCAATAATGTCAAACTCAGTAAGATAGTTTTTATTTACGCAGAATGCAACCGCTCTCCAACTCCAACCGATTTCAAAAACTAAAGGACGCGCTTATTTTTACATAGATTTTGTTAGGAAGGCATCTGACAGACAAACAAAATTATAATTATCAGTTTTTTTTGTTGTTGTTGTTTTTTTATCGTATTTAAGAGTTAAAATAACTTTTAACCATAATTAACTATCTGTCCTTAATAGTTTCAAAGATAAACTGCTGAAAAAATAAATCGTTTAAAAACACTATTAAATAATTTCTGTCAATTGATTCAATTTGTGAAAGACCCCCGGATTTATGAAATGCAGTGATTACAAGCGTATTAAAAAACACGATAAAGTGGAGTATGTCAGAAAGTTTGACAATTTATTTAGTCTTAAATATGCGCTTTTGGGTTGACTAAATTAAGCATGGGCAACATTTTTGTAATTTAACTTATTTCAATAAAGGAGGAGGGGGGGGGCTGTATGATTTTTTTTTAGAAATATTTCACATTATTTAAATCACTATTAAATAATTTTCTACCTTATTTAAAGCATTTCTGCAACCAGCTATTCAAAAAACTTCCACTGTTCACTTTTCTTAAACACCCTGTATATTTATACACACATATGACGACATATGTTGTTATTGTTGAGACCCAGACCGTCCGACCGACCAGAAAGGACATAATGACATATGTGTCGATGTTTGACAAATTTTGACTCACTGTTCAGTATCCTAACCACTCGTATATGTGTTTTTATAATTAAAAACAATTGTTGTCACTATTTAAAACTGAAGACAAAAACATAAGAATTTTAAAAATGGAAAGAAAAACTAATCCTAAAAAACCCCTGTTCAATCGATGAAGAAGTCTTACAACTTCCAATACGATTTGAAACAAAAAGATATCCTTGGAAAGAGTATAGAGCGGACTATCGATATTTTTGAAATTTTTGGGTTTCAACATACCTTAAATCAAAAATCAACACCAAGATCCTTTTGTGAAGTTTCCCATTAATTTGAGCTTGAAGCTTTTCTTGTATGCATAGTATAATGTATAAGGAAAGTACTGTGACGGAGTCAAAAATTCGAATTTGCATTTTCGACGGGAGAGCAAGTTTCAAGCATCCCTGAACACGAATCGAAAGTTTTTGAGGCGATGTCTGTGTGTGTAAGTATGTGTGTGTGTGTGAAAGAGAGAGAGAGAGAGAGAGAGAGAGTCTATGGAGACGATATCTCACGAATAGAGCGATCATTCATTCAAACGAAATTTGAACGAACTTTCTGCTGGTTGAAACTTTTGGTCGAACTTTCTGCTGGTTGAAATTATTTGCTAAATATATGGACTGTGAGGCTTCACTCGAGTTTCTCATATTAATGTTCTATAATGTTTAAATCCACTTATATCAAAATGAAAAATCTCCACAGTAAAATATTTGTAAATACGTTCCTGTAGTATTGTAACTTATAAAGTTTTGCATATTAACAATACCTACGTAATCGACTACAATACCATTGAGCAGAAAATGCTTCGTTGAAAATTGCATCTTTATAATAGTTTTCGTTTGTAACTAACTTTAATGTTAATTTTCCAAGTTTATCAAAAAATCAGTAAGGCGGATAAATAAGATGCATTTAAGCACAGTGGTAGTAATAAATCTTAAAACCATTCACAAAAATTAAAACTATTATTTTTCCATAGAGAATAGTGTTATCAATATCTTAAAACTTGAAAAGATTATCTTGGAAAATCTATGCAAATAAAACTCCGTGGCAATCCCTGCACGCCTTCTTGAATTGCCAATTGTCGTCTCAATCCCTTATAGACATATGACTGACATCACTCTAACAGAGATGTATTCATGAGGCTTTCAAACATGTGAATCTATCAAAATCTTCATGATTCAGAAATAATTTTTCTACATTCTAGTATGACAGAAAATGAACTGAATTCTGTATAAATGTTGAGTGAAGATATCCCGCAAAATATTTTCCCTCACAGTTGATGTATTGTGCTTGGCAAATACTAGTTTGCATATAATAATCGTTTATTATCTCTGTAGTCAGCAACTATAGACTACACAATTAACAAAGGCGTACCGTGGCAAACAAGGGCGTCGTTATGTACTCTTCCTCCTCGATTTTGTTAGTCATTTTTAACTTGAATTTCAGAGTTGAGGTTTACATTCATAAGAAACATTAACCAATTTTACTCCTACCATACACATATTTGGTAGATCACTTTTCAAAATAAAAATGCTTCGAAGCCCTGAATGGTATATACAGTGTTATTGCATTTAAAATGGTAGGAAACGAATTTATGAAGGATTACACTTTGCTCACAATGCGAAAGAAAAAGTGCTAATTATTAATTATATTTTCAATCGTATCCATACTAATAAATTTAAATACATTTTTTTTAATTCAGGCTGGGGTGT
This sequence comes from Amaurobius ferox, assembly GCA_951213105.1. Taxonomy (NCBI): domain Eukaryota; kingdom Metazoa; phylum Arthropoda; class Arachnida; order Araneae; family Amaurobiidae; genus Amaurobius; species Amaurobius ferox. Next base: position 132,478,261 of record OX578133.1, on the reverse strand, counting down.
ATATTTTCCTTTGTCTCGCACGATAACATTTATAAATTTTATACAAGTAGCACTAAAAGGACCGTTAGTATAAGATTGTTCGTACATCCTGGTGACATCAAAAACAGAAAACTTGCTAAAAGCTTTATCTCAAAGTGAACCATGAAAGTTTTACCCACTTGTTTGACAAAACTCTTCATTTAAGACGCTGTACTATCCCCAGAACTTTCTAGTATTCGCATCTATGTTTATTTTTCTCTGTCCCAATTTTATTTACGATAACAACCCCATTCATTTCAGTTTAATACCGCAAACCACTATTTACGTACCGAGCCATTTAAAAAGAACGGTTTATATCCCTTTATGGATGGACCGGAATTTTTATTGATGGAAGGATACAGATTAATGATATACAAGATCACAAAAACAGCGCAGCAGAACACGTACAGAGGGAGCTGTGGCACACAGTCCGGTCATCCTCAATAACGCGTCGCACCGCCTCGTACTGCGATGCAAGCAGCAACACGGTCCGGCTTGGTGTCGAACACACGCCTGATGTTGTCCTGCGGCAGACGAGTCCACACCTGTAAGACGTCACGTTCCAAATCCCAAAGATTGCGGCAACGAGGAAACTGGCGTTTCAACTGGTCCCACACATGCTCGATAGGGGACAGCTCTGGAGAGCGGGCAGGCCATGGAAGTGTCTGGACATGACTCAGGCAGGCCTGAGCGACCCGAGCCGTGTGCGGCCAGGTATTATCCTGCTGGAATTGCGCACCTAGAATCCCAGCAACGAATGGAAGCGCATGGGGCCGTAGAATCTTATCCACGTACCGCTGGCCCGTCAGTGTTCCAGGTACCACTAATAGAGCGGATCGGCTGTCGTAGGCTATGGTTCCCCAGCCCATGATGCCTGCAGTGAGACATATCCTTGAAATTATCAAAATGTATTCACATCCGTGTAATTATCAAAATTCTTGGAAATTTTTGCCAACGCAAGACGTGCCTTCGAAAGCCCATTCAAATGACTATTCAATTCACGCTACATGAAACGTTTCTTTTGGAATAGCTTCATCTATTAGTTCAACACTCTGAATTAAAACTGGCCGCTCAATCTGCTGCTCTATGCTCTCGGGTGAGTCGGGCGATCTGTGTTTTCAACTCTGGATTAAAGCATTTTATTGACGTACTAAGATTGTTCACTGTTCAAAGATAGACCCTAAATTAGCCTACCGAAATTGCACAAAATCTCAGTGTTTGTAATGAAATGAGTAGTACTTAAGTTAATTCGCTATGGTTTATCCATATTAATGTTAGTAAAATGTGTCGATTTAACCAAAAATATGTTTTTTCTTGCGGAACAACGATTCATTCATTTTTTTTTATTGTTATTCCTTATTTACAATAAATTTGTATTACACTTCAAACCTAAGGAAAAACATTCAAACTCTGAAAACTATACTTTTAAAATTTATGGTCCTTTTCTTATCTCCTCATATCTTATGAAATTAAATCAAGTCAAATTAAAATATGTTTAATAATTATTGTACATTGTCCCATTTTTACTCACCTTATATTTTGTGAAATTCTGTCTTTAGACGTCTTTGATGCAAGTAAAGAGCAAGTTCACCAATGCTGGTAACGTAAATGCATTGTAATGGATACTGAAACCCCATGCCGCATATACCGCGGCAAGTGTTCAAAAATCTGAAAAAAAAGGAATAATATTTGATATTAAAATTTACATACAAAAGTGCTAATATATTATTTAATATACAGTGTTACTAACGAAGTCCTAGTGCACCAATGTACCCACCGTTGCCCGGGATTTGAAACAGGGATTCAATGAATTGGAGACTTCTCGGTGGTTCGGGCCCGTTGGATTGAATTTTTGTCCTTATTGATACTGTCGAAGTTGAAAGGGCAATTCTAGCATTTTTCCAGCTATACGTAAAATCCAAAAATAGTTTTAGCAACGTTAAATATATGGCGCTACCGATCAAAATTGGCCGCTGCATTTATTAATTAAATTATCAACTTTTAAACTACTTCGAATGTCAAGAAAATCTCGTCGAAAAGTTTTTTCGGGAGTCAAGGTACCTCTGTACCAAATTTCATGTTTGTGGGCCACTTAGATTTTTCGCTACAGACCACACAGACCTCTTCTTTTATTATTATAGATATTGAGTTAGAGTAAAATATGCTAGAGGATTTCTCCAACACTCTATTAAGTGTCAAAGATAGAGACTGTTAAGAGTAATATCAAAAGATAAAATACGAATTAGTTATAAATGTAAAGTTAATAAATCACTAATAAAAACATAAAGAGCTATAATTTTACCAGTAAATTCCAAAAATGTATAATTGCAATAAAGGCCACACATAGAAGGTCACCACTGGAATGGGGGGCCCCCAGGAGTCAGGGGGACTATCCCCACGATTATTTATTTTCCTGAGAGAGAGAAAGGGCTGAGGCATGAAAGATTCACAAAGATAGTAAAATCAAATAGGGAGGAGGCGTGGCAAATGTTTATAGAGGGACCTATAATTTGTATGGGTGGCCCTGTCGCAACCCTTTAAAACGAATTTTTCTTATCTAGCCATATCCCGAATTCAAAATATCTCCAATATAAAAGCGCCTTTAGGTAAATAAACGTCATATTTCTTTATCAGAGATAAAATGTAAAAATTAATGGTTACAATTCTAGACAGATACTATTATCTATAGAGCAAATGAACTTATTCAGCACTACGGCATAGAACAATTAGACGATTGTATTCTGACTTCCCGTTTATATAGCTGCAAATGAAATCCCCCACTCGCCTAATAAAAAAATAGTTGAAAACCATTGGCTTTTTTTTTTTTTTCCCCAGATGCATGCAAGGATGAGGTTGCTAATGAAAGATGTTTTAAAGAGAACTTTGTTCTCTGGAATTTAGCGGTTGTTTTTATTATAATTTTCAATCATATTAAACTTATAAAGAATTAATAAAGTTGTAAAACTTTTGGGTGCATGTGCTTGCGTGGGTATGTATTAGAGAGGGAGTTTCTAACAACATTGTCTCTGAAATATCATATCAATTAATAATGTAGATATATAATGAATATTAATTATTTCTATATTCATGGGAACCAAAAGTCAAGCAAAAGTCCACTTTACGTTTGTTCAGAAACTCAACTATTATTCATAGAGTCGTTCATAGGAGGGAACGACGGATACTACTTGAGTGGAGAGCATGTAAAGAGGGGCCCAATGATTTTTTTTTTATTATTTTTCTTAGAGAGAGAAAGACATGAAAGATTTACAAGGAAGAGAATATCAAATATGGAAAAGCTGTGTGATAAATGTTTGTAAAGGGGCTCACAATTTATGGACGGAAAAAGATATACCTTACGAATGAGAATGCATCAACGTTTCAGGTGTTAATAAAACAGCAGATTAAAAACAAAAACAAATTTCTACTATATAAAACCGTCCTATTATTTAAGGAACGAATTTTGCAAATGGAGGTCGCTGGGTCAGTGACGTCGTCAGAAAAAATATTAGGGTTGGTTGCAATAAAAATATGTATAGTTAGTTCCTAATTCTGCAAATATCATTTTAAAACTCTAAAAGAAATGAATTTAAATTTAAAACTTTTAAATTTTAATAAAAAAAAATTAAACTCTTAAATTTTAATTAAAAAAATTTAAATTCTTAAATTTTAATAAAAAATTTAAACTCTTAAATTTTAATTTCTTTTAAACTCTTAAATTTTAATAAATTTCTTTTAAACTCTTAAATTTTAATTCTTCTTTTAAACTATTAAACTTTAATATTAAAAGAAAAATAGTTATTAAACTTTTAATCTTGTAGTTAGAAAGTCTAAGACTAATTTTTGGATATTTATACGTGTTACAGAAAATTGATTTATGCGAAAAGTGTAAGTTATGATTTTTATTAGAAAAGCGTATTTCAATTGGTCAAGTCAGGTTCTACCCAGTGGTTAAGTTTCAGTATATTATGTCTCCGGTGGGATTTTCGAGAGGGTTCTTAGAGACTTGGTCCTCTCTTCGTTTCATTTTGTACACTCCGGTAAAAAAATAGAAATTCCAGCTCCGTTAGTTTCGGCCCAGTGGCCGATACTATAAGTGTGCAAAGATTAAGCCTTCTAGCTAACGGAGGGCGACTTGAGTGCCTGGAAAGATATTAAAAAGCAATCACCTCCCTGAAAATGGGGATCGAAAATCGAATTACGTTATGTTTGTTCCATCCGATGGTTTCCGCGGTTAAACCGACGCGACTCACCCGAAGGTTTAGCGCACTTAAGTACGTGGGTAGGAAAGGCCCCCATAACCCGAAAGATGCCTAGTGCGTCAACCAGCATCACCAGGCAAGAAAAACACGATGACCCCCCCCCCCCCCAGCAACACGTAACCGCCCAGGACACCCAAAGGACCGCAGATTCACCGACCAACAAGCGCGGCCAAAAGACACCCGAAGAAAGCCAACGGAAACGAAACGAACCCCCCACCGGCAGGCCAGAGCCCCGCCACCACCGTAATCAAAGAAGCAGACCCCACCATCACAAGAGCGAACAGGCTACTATCATTCACAGCTCTTATTTAAAACAATTAGTATACAAACTTTTGCCATTTAGTGGGAAAATGAACATGGCGTAAAATAAGCTAGTTAGAAAAAAACAATGGGTATACTACATAAAAGTTTGGCAAGTCCACTTGACATTCATCAATCGACAACATTCTGATTAGCAAAATTGACAAATTAAAACAGATTCAGAACTGACAAAATTAAAACACATTTATAGCATCAATATGAAAACAGAATTTGAACTGCATTTGAATTAGTAATTGATAATAAGAAAATGCAGATAGTTTTTGAGTAAGGAGAATAAGTATGAACATAACATATCTTGAATTATATTAAGAAAAAACAGAGACCAAACAGCTAATACAATAAAGACAAAAATAAGTATTATAAATAGCAAAATACTCTATTGATAATGAAGTATAATGCGTCAACTATACATAAAAATTTTAATAAAAAAAGAAAAGAAAATATTCAATCTCTTACTAGTAAATGGCAATACAACGAACAAAAATGATGCTCCAGACAAACAACTGAGGGAGAAGACAACGTCTACCATAATAGACAAAAAAAAAAAACCAAGCGACCACTTGGAAAACAAAAACAAAAAACCACCCAGAAGCAAAACATAATAACGAAAGATTATTTCCAGCAGTAAAAAAATACACGAACTAGCATCCACGAAATCCTGGAATCCAGAACAAAACAATGAAGACCAACGAGCTCCTAAACACAAAAGAACCCACAGTAAAAACCAAAAGATTACTCTAGCCAAAAATAAAGACTCCTGCCAAGACCTAAATCCTCAACAACCATCCATAACTTGCCCCAAGAGAACTAATTCCAACACACAAAGCAGAAAGAAAAGACTCCAATAACGAACCTGGAGTACAATAGGCTACACATTGAGAAGACCGAAGCAAATCATAAAATAAACTCACCGCCCCTCCCCCCAAACATAAAACCCATAACCCCTAGAGCTCGCTGCTCAAAAAGCCAATGGGAGACTAACCACAACGTCGCCAACAACAATCCAGCAAATCGGCAGCAAAGAAAAACGCAACTCAGAGATACATAAATCACCTCTGCACCTAAACAGATAACGCCCCAGCACAAAGGAAAATAAGCATATACGAAGAATCCAACCCAAATAATACCGAAGTGGGCAACACAAGGGGAAAAAACAAGGGCATCAAAGATCCATATATACATTCATACATATATTCTCCCTTAGACAAACTGACTAAAAATATAATTGAGAATCCAGGTACAGGTTCCTAAGAAGAACAGAAGTACAGAAAGACAAGTCTAACAATAGAAAAGCAACTTAACAAAGACAGGGCACGAACCCAGGAAAAAACATTTTGCAGAGAAACTAAAGAGAGTCAAACGAAATCCCTTCAAAACTACAAGCGCAAATACCAGCTAAATAAAGATACGAAGTTGCTACCAGTAACAATGAGACATAATATAAACGGCAAACGTTAAAAATTACAGTTTAATAGCAATAAGATACTCAGTGGTCTAATAAAATGGGCACCAAAATTAATAAAAGCCCAAACATGAACACCTGCTACATAACATAGTTGCAAAACCACCAGTATGAGAAAGTAAATTTAAAAGATAACATTCATACGCTGAAAACTTCACAACACCATAATCTTCCCCAATCGCAATAGAGAAAGTTTTTGCTCCATAATGAACCAGAACGCTTCTAGGTCCATGCCCAATACCAGTGACTGCCCACTTTAGCTTTTATCTTGAATTTTAATGTTAGGCAACACTGCCTTTCCCTATGGAAGGCATCCTTTGCAATATATGAAGCTAGTGCCTTGTCTTCCTCGAAGACATCCGGGGCAATAAATACAATAATTTGGGAGTTCTTCTTGTTCGGTTTGCTAGTAGAATATTTATTTTTCAACGTAAGATCATTTATATATCAGTAGATCCATCAGGGATTCAGTAGACTGACGTACGGGTCTACTGACCTCTAAGACCACTCCACTATTAGGTATATCGAAAATTTTGTTAATACCAATACTGAAGTTTCGAATAAGAATAGAAGAGCAAATATGGTTTCCCTAATTTGCCCAGAGGTACTGGACTCTGGATTTCATAATGCTTACTCCTCTAGACTGACTCTGGTTTCCTAAAATTGGAAAAACTGTACGAGGAGAATCCCTCGTCGAGATAGAAGCAGCAGAAGAAGAAACAAATAATTGTTTGCTTCTGGTAGGGGTAGAAGTCAATGGTCTATTCTTAAGAGAGAAGAAATAAATCCGTTTAGGTGCTGACAGATTCCATCTATAATATCACAGAATTTCTTTAGAACTACCTCAATGGCTCTGCCTGCCCCACTAGATTCTTCCAATTGTATTCTAGAATCATTTAGTTTAGAATTTATCACCTCTCTCTCCTCCTCCCAGGCAACAAATATCCGGTGGTTTAATTTAAAATCGATCCAGTGTTCAAAAACCGAAACAGTAAAATAAATGTCAATCTTGTGTTCAAAAGAACTTTTCATAAAATTACTAAAAAGACCGAATATTCCCACACACACACACACACACGACCCAAAACGGGGAAAGAAGCTGTCTTCAGCGGTCAAAAGCCAATTATTGCCAATCAAGGTAAGGAACCAAACAGAGAGAACACAAGGTAGTTACTATCTATAACAGACAGTATTTTGACAGAATGTAAAAGCATGCAATACTTAACCAAAAGAAGAATAAAATAGTTTATATCAATATATTTCTCCAAGAAAAGATACTCGCTGTTGGTTGAGATAGCTAATGAAAATTAACATAACTAGAATAGTAAAATTAATTAGAATATATATATGCCAATATAGGTATTATATTACACTCACGGTCAATGAAAGTTGCGCACCAAGAAGAAAACATGGTACAACCGCGAAATGATGTAAATAACTAGAGGGCAGGCTGGTATGCAAATGGTTCTAGTCTGGTGTGATTGCTCATGACCGTACACCCGTCAGTGGCGCTGCAAGCATGAGCCAGTGGCCTTATAAACCGACGTGTAGTCGACGCCCCATCAATGCGAGAAGCTTCGGCCGACGCAAGCACGAGTACGGCGAGAAAAGAATGGTGGGTAAACGCCAGAAACGTCGATATACACAACTAACGGACTTCGAGAGAGGCTTGATTATCGGCCTGAAAACAGCAGGGTGGGCAGAGCGTCGGATAGCCCGCTACGTGGATCGTTCGGACACCGTCCGACGGTATTGAGAGGACGCCATCCAGACACGGTCACAGGACGTCACCCAGACACGGATAACCGGCTCTGGACGGACCAAGAATACAACGAGTACAGAGGATTGAATAATCGTGCGGCAGGCACGTATAGAGCCCACGGCGACCCGATCCGTGATACAGGCACACGTGGCGGCTCCTGTGTGCCTACGAACCATATCTAGACGCCTTAAGGAAGCGAATCTGCGATCCCAGCGTCCATTACGTGTGCTACTTCTAACAGGAGAACATAGGCGGCTCCTGTTGCAGTGGTACGGGTCCAGAGCAACGTGGAAGCCACAGATTGGCGAAATAGGGGCGCAACAGCCCAGTGGAATTCCACTCGATCGGTCCGGGTTCGATTCCCGCCACTATCAAAACTGCCGCCGTGTTCACGAGGAATACGATCACGTTAAACATGTGGATTCGTAAGTCCTTCCGAGAGCTTTGTAGCAGGGGAAGGAGGGTACGGTCCCTGTGAATGTCTTCCCCACTAGGTTCTGGTCTAAATTGGATGGCACTTCCCGGCCCTCCAAACAGATACCTTACACCTTTCGGTCGGACGGTCTGGATCGAAGAAGAAGAACAAGATGTGTGGTGTTTAGCGATGAGTGCCGCTTCGTTTTGGGGACCGATGATCAGCGTGTCCGGGTGTGGAGGTCCCCTGCATAACGCCATAATCCCAACTTCGTTGTCAAGCGCCACACCAGCCCCACTGCAGGCATCATGGGTTGACGAGCCGTAGCCTACGACAGACGATCCGCTCTAGTAGTGGTACCTGGAACATTGACGGGCCAGCGGTACGTGGATGAGATTCTACTGCCCTATGTGCTCCCATGCGTTGCTGGGATTCCAGTTGCCCATTTCCAGCAGGATAATGACCGGCCGCACATGGCTCGGGTCGCCCAGGTCTGCCTGAGCCATATCCAGACATTTACATGACCTGCCAGCTCCCCAGACCTGTACCCTATTAAGCATGTGTGGGACCAGTTGAAACGCCAGCTGCCTCGTTGCCGCAATCTTCGGGATTTGGAACGTAACGTCCAACACAACAGGTGTGGACTCGCCTACCGCAGGACAGCATCAAGCGTCTGTTCGACACAGTACCGGACCATATTGCTGCTTGTATCACAGCGCAAGGTGGTGCGACGCGCTATTGAGGATGACCAGACTCTGTACCACAACTCCCTCTGTACGTGTTCTGATGGGCTGTTTTTTTGATCATGTATATCAATCATCTGTATCCTTCCATCAAAAAAATTTCAGGTCCATCCTATGCTTCCTTTTTGGTGCGCAACGTTCATTATCCGTGACTGTATATTGATATACAATTATGTAATATTATCATTGGTCAAGTGCCAATACTATAGGTGTTATATATAAAATTCGTAGTCAGTTAAAAACAGGAAAGCTCAACCATGCATAAAGTATTGATTATGAAACACTTTCCAACTGCAATACAGTTTTATTTAAACATCTCTAAAATGCGATACATTCAGCAGTAATATTTTTGAAATTATCACAATATTACAATAATTTATTATATTTGAACACTTCATCGAATAAAATGAACGTTATTCAAATGACGTCATTGAAATATAAATCGCCTGGCTCTCTATGAAAAAGCAATAAACATTTCATTCATAAACTTTTATTCTATTTCTTTTATTCTTCATAATACTACAATAATTTATTTAATTTCAAAACTTAAAACCTTAGATGAAAAAGTAATTTTTTAACTATGTGCTTAAAACTTCATAAAAAAGTCGTCTGTTCTCTATGAAAAATCAATAACTGTTTCATATCAACTATATTACAAACTCCAGCGCTAAATAATTTTGCGTTAAAGAAATTCAGCAAGTCTTATACAACCCATCTTACAGCTTAATGTGTTTACAATCTCCATAAGTGAAAATTAGGCTTCGTTGTAGAAATACTCAAAGTTTGATGATAATTTAAACTCAAATATATTGTAATTGCGTTTTTTTGGAATATTGATGCACCGAAATTAAGCAAAAATAAAGTGGATTTAAGACGGACCCAACACTAAATATAAATTAAAAAGAACTTTAAAAATCACGATTTTGACATAAGATGGATGCCATATTTTATTTTGAAGTGGGTCACGTGATCGTTTCTATAATGGTCACGTGATCTCTTATAATGGGTGCAATTATTATTTTAATTTTTATTTAAAAAACTACTGAATATATTTTTCTGAAATTTACTTTATATATTTCATGGGATAATTTAAATATTTTCTAAAATTTTCGCAGCAATTTGTGAATTTTAAATTTGCTTAAAAATGCTTGAAAAATTAGGTCCCATAAGGTTCAATGTATTTCATTTTTTCAACCGGGTTCAATCCAAAATTAATTGAGTGATATTATTCCTTTATATTCCCATAGGTCCCACAGACCGTCTGAACAACATACTAAAATTTCATTTTGATAAAGTCATTTTTACGGCAGTTATCGTGCTAACGGACAAACAGACAGACAGAATGACCAAAGCCATAAGCATTTTTCAACTATGTTGTAAAGTGTTAAAAATTGACTACGACCGAAAAGCGCTATGTGTGATTTGAGGGAGAATTAGGATCCTTCGCTCAGGGCTCTAAAAGTAAGTGTGTTAGAGCCCTGTCCTTTGGTAGGGTACCTAGACCTGAAACTACAGCTCCTGTTCTGCGGAAACTTGACGCAAACCATTTTGAGATTTTATAACATTTTTGGAAGGAGATTTTTATTTTTTGTACTTGTCAGGGTGTATTTACCATGAAGTGGTGTATTTGTGATATTGAACATAATTTCCAAGTAGCAGGGCTGAGCAAAATACTTTCTAAAAGTATTGCCGATACTCGATAGAAGAAAAAGCTTGTGAATCTGTATCTAAATACAATTTACTGGGTACTTTTAGAAAAAGCTAGAATTATAAGATGCTTTTCAAAATATCGCTGGTACTCAATGAAAGATACTTTATTGGCTGGAGAACAAGTTCAAAATTCAATGCAAAAAAAAAGATCTTTAATAATAAAAGAAAATGTGTGTGTGTGTGTGTGTGCGCGCGAGAGAGAGAGAGCGGCATACCGGAAAATCTGAACCACGGACAATGGCGAAATTCGGCATAAGGATGCATGACATCACCGGACAATATACCTTATCAAGATGTCTTTTAAATTCGTACTAGTTTAAAACTTTAAAACTAATTTTACATTAAAAGTCATGAACTAAGCTGAATTCGGGCATTTTTCACCCCATGTATGACGATTCAGAGATTCCATGCAGGACAAATTTGAATCGTGACATAGTGTGTCTTTCTGTATAAGAAACAAACGTATCATGTTGTTTTCGCGCAAAGAAGAAGAGGACATTTATTGCCAACATTGACAAATTTTGATCCTGAAATGTATTTCCCTTTCAAGGAAGAGTATATATGTGTTTACAGTAAAGTCGCTTTAAATATGCACAAAATAATTTTATTCTTTTAATTCTATCAAAGTTCGAGTTGGAAAGCATCGAATATCGGAAAAGAGAAAAAGATGCTCGACACATTTGAAAATAAATCTCGATAAAAGTCCATGATGCATTTAAAGACTCTGGTCGATATTAAATACTATTCGATATTCGATCTATTCGATACTATTCGCCGATACCGCCGCAGCCTTGCCAAGTAGCAATGTTTGATTGAGTTGTGTAAGTTACAACATACAATACCATAACTTATTAGATTTCAACGATAAAAAATGTTAAAGTTAGTGCATTTTATTTAGGGGAACATGGAGTGGTTTAAAATACTGTATTGTTCTTTTGTGAAGGTTATCAGGCGAATGCTATTGAACATTACTTTTCAGGTAGCAATGTTTGATTTGAGTTGTGGAAGTTATAGAATACGGTAACTTATCAGATCTAAAACGTTTCATCAGGTACACAAGTTAATAAACATATTTAAGTCGATTTTTAGGTCAACTTATCAGATCAAGAAAGTTTCATGGGGTACATAAGTCGATTTTGAAGTCCGCTGTTAATTCAAAATATTGCATGGCAAATAAACAAATATCAACTGAAATAATGTGCATGTCTTATAAATTTATTTTAGACATATATATGTAACGCGCGTAGGAAGCTTCGAGAGAAAATAAATATTTCATGCAAAGCCAGTCTTCCGCCCATTTGAACACAACTTAAAAGAAACTTGACACGACCGCAACTACTATGACTGCATATTTAGGGGAGGAAGGAATTTGAAAGCGGTAACTTTAATGGGTAAGGGCCAAAAATGGCAATAATGGGAGGCATGAGATTTGAACAAAGATTTATGTACCAAGGGTTGTTTTTCCGCAAGACTTTTTAAGAGTGAACGTCAGTAAATCTTCTGCCCTATCCGCGCTTTGTTAATTTTCGCGGCACACATTTTTCGCCGACATTTTTCGCCGAACTCAAACAGTTGCGAAATTTTTTTCTGAAAGATAAAATGCAATGCATAGATTATATTAAACCTAAATTTAATACCCAATAAAACATAGAATATATTTTTTATTTTAATCCAAAATATTTTTGGTGCTGCCACCTGTTGTAATTTAATTCATACCGATTATTTTTATTTTTTAATGAGCATTTTTAAATATCTATTCCTTCTAATACAGTATTAAATACAACAACAGATCAGATATAATAATGCCACAATCACGGACAGGTAATTTCTCATTCAATAAATTTGATAAGGGGATCTGAATGTACATCACTGAAGACTGCAGTTTTGTCTTCAAGTTCCTTTGTCTTCAAATACAAGTACGTTTTCGTGATTGTGGCATTATTATATATGATCTGTTGCTGTATTTAATAGCGTATTAGAAGGAATAAATATTTAAAAATGTGCATTAAAAAATAAAAATAGTCGGTATAAATTAAATTACGAAAACAGATGGCAGCACCAAAAATATTTTGAATTAAAATAAAAAATATATTCTATGTTTTATTGGGCATTAAATTTAGTTTTAATATAATCTAAGTATTACATTTTATCATTTCATTTTACATTGAGCAGAATTCCTGCGAAAAACGTGTGGCGCGAAAGTTAACAAAGGGTGGATAGGGCAGAAGATTTACTGACGTTCACCCTTAAAGGTAAACGATCCATGATGCTGCAAGCAAGGAAATCGAAAGGGTCTGAAATTCGTTAAACGAATGCCAGTAATTCTGATAAGAAGTTATATTTTCCTTGGGAACTTTTCAGACAGACTGGATTATGTTAGATACAAATATAACTAGAAAAAGCTATCACGCCCTAACCCTAAAATGAGGCATAATCCTGTCCCAACTCTTAAAAGAATCAGTCTCATTGGATGAAGAAAGAGTACACTATTAAGATCAATTCCTTTAAAAAGTAGACGAAAGTACTAGGAGGCAGAGAAGCCGGTGCTCTCCCTAATGATATTTACTTTCTAATTTTGAACAAATATTTTCAAATCTAGTAATTTTCATTCTTCTCATGAAAATACTGAAAATAAATATTTTTATACGTTAATACTTTAATGATTATACATGCTGAACAAATAGTCAAGAAGTCATATTAGTCAAGAAGCCGAACATCAGACAACTTAAATCGTGGAATATGAGTCGACTCTGCACGAAAAGAGCTTTTGAGAGTGATAATATTCTCAATATCGAATGCGGGCAATAAAATTTCGAAAAATATGTATAACAAATCTCAAGGAAAATTGCTTCATAATTACATGTTCCTTTTAACACTTTATTAAATTTAATAAATCATACTGGAAGGACTCAAAAAATTATATTTAACAATTGAGTCACCCTAACTAATTGCATATCAAATACATTAATTCCAACTTAGATTTTTGATTCTATGTTTTTTTTTTCAAGGATAATAAAGCTTTAACAAGCTCGATCCATTTCCAATAAATAATTAGTACCCTAAACATAAGGCAAAAAATGTAAACAGGAAAGTAATTCATACGTCACCATTTCCCATGCTTTTTTCCCCCTATTCAGCCTATTCCTAAGATTTAATCATCCTATTTCCGCCCTAAGAACAACGTATTTCGTTACCAGAGAACCAACCGCAAGTCGTTAATACATAAATGAAAAAATTGTCTAAATTGACCAAACTGTCTACTAGGAAGTGAAACTGGTGCTTCCGGATGAGACATTAACTCATAAACTTATATATCAAATATAAGTTTATGAGTTAATATCTTATCTATAATGATATAATTTATATATAATGTATTAAAGTTAGATCATTTTTTTTTTCAAATCTTTATTGAATAAACACTATTTCTTTTGACGAAACTTTCTTCCAAAAATACTATCTATAATAATGAAGGAAGATGTTGGTTTGTTTGTCTGTTTGTTTCTTTGTTGGTCGCGTAGCGGAAACTCTGAGCAACCCACAGCTACGAAATTTGGTACAGTGATACTTCAGTTCAAGCCCTAAAATACCTCGAAGCGATTTTTTTTAATTAGAATTAGTTTTTTAGTTAATAAATGTTGGAGCCATTTTGAGCAATTTCCACACAGATCGGTTCCTTGGCTATCAAAAATATTATTGCAAAGTTTCTGTCTTGACATCATCAAAAAGATCAAAAAATTCTCTTTCAAACAAACTCTGAACGGAAGCCGTAAGATATAATTCTTATTTAAAAAATTTTTGAAAATTTATCGAAATATGAATTATTTATGATATCTCATATACTATATCTCATATGTATATTGTTGTACCCAAATATTGAAGGGTCGCACAATTCTAATTTTTGGCATAACTTTTGCATGATATTTTCGCATTCTAATAAAAAAAGTTTTACCTGTTATTAAATCATTACATGCAGTATTACCATCGGCGCAGTTACCTTTAGGCTAGTGAGGTTGTACTTATTTGTATAATCTTATTTGTAATGAATAAGATCAAACAGCATGTATAATACTTGTTAATTAATGTATGAAATTGTAAATAAATTCATTCATTCGGAACTTTAAGTCTAATGTCTGATTGTGCCTTTGGATCTTTATTAATTACAGGTTTTCAAGTTTTTTAGCAGGAGGCTTGGTTGAACCTAGCATGTGCTTCAACTGGTAATTTACCGTTAAATACAATTAAATATCTATTGTGTATATAATAACTGTGTAACGTGTTTTTGTCTTACCAGACCCTCCAGAGGCAACCCCTCCCCCCCCCCTGTGACCTAGAAGGCTGAATTTTTACACACATAGTTTAGACCTCAGGCCAAAACCTAACTCAGCCAAATTTTTTATTTTCCCCTCCAGGGCGGAGAAAATGAAATTTTTAAGACATGTTCTTCTAGCCCGTCAAGCAGCCCTCTCAGTAACCTAGAAGGCTGAATTTCTATACACATAGTTTGAACCGGCCGACCAAATTGCTGCTCATGTCCTTGTTGACGAGTCGGTCGGTCTGGGTCTTCAACACATAGTTTGAACCTCGGGATAGAGCTTAACTCAGCCAAATGTTCTGTTCCTCTCCAGGGCAGAGAAGAAATTGGGTTTTTTTTAAAAAGTTCTTCTAGCTCATTCAGAGGCCCCCCACCCGGGAAACTTAGATTACTGAACTTTTACATACATAGTATGAACCTTGGGATAGAGCCTAACACAGCCGAGTTTTCAATTTTCCCCTCCGGGGGCGAAGAAAATGAATTTTAAAGAAAAGTTCCAGTCCCTCCAGAAGTCCTCCGAATGACCTAGTAAGCTGAATCATTGCGCACTTATGGTATCGATTGCAATACAAAACCTAACAAAGGGGCACTTTCAATTTCCTCTCTTTGATGCGGAGAAAATGATGGGGTGGTAGAAAAGCTATTCCAGACCCTGCAGAAGCTCGCTGATGTCCCAAAAAGCTGAATCTTTGTACATTTACAATATAGTACAGACAGACACGGCAATCTAACGGAGCCAAATGTCCGATTTCTCTCCCCAGGGCGAAATAGTTCATTAAGTCTTTCCATACTCCCAAAAGCCCTACGGTGACTTAGAAGACTCAATCTTTACACACTTATAGTACTCCGGCCATCCAAATAGCTGCTCTAAGTCCTTGGACGAGTCGGGTGGTCAGGGCTTTCGACACTTATAGTACTGATCACAAGACAAAATTTAACCAATTTTTTTGTAAAACGACTATTTTTTCGACGCTAAACTCCATATATCATTAAACAAAAAAAAAAATTAAAAAAAATTCAACTTTCTAATAGCGTTAGTTTTCTTGTCTTTGACAGGCTTAAATGCTAGTCTAAAATCGAAATCAATACTACATGCATCATCTAGCTACGCTCAATAGGAGAGTTTTCCTTTCATACATGAGTGACAGTTGAAAGCTAAAAGTAGTTTCTCTTTCATCTGAAACAAACGCTTTTCTCCGCCTTTCTTTTTATTGGAATTGTTAGAACTAACGACTCAAACCAGCTAAGCTCTCAGATTGCACACAAAATTTTTCACAAATATTTCCAAACAAAGGTAGCATCTTTTATTTTTTCTGGTTTTTTTTATATATTTTGTTCTTTAGAAAAAAAACTTATATCCTCAGATGGCCAGTTTCGAGCTCAAACAAACAAGAAAAAACTCGATCTGATCCGATGGAGTGTTGGGTAGTCTCTCTCTCTACTGACCTTGAGCAATGTGTCAAAGCAAGCTACTTGTCTTCATAGGGCAAATATGAAGGGTAAAAAAGGAGGGGAATATAATATGAAATCGCCTACGATCCCTGCTCAAGACGTTTTAACTCAGTATCGGCAATTTTTCCTTTTAATGTTAATAGGGGTGGTAAGGATGGCAAAAATCGAACTATTGCAACAATTAATTTACACAACACGTCAAGAAAGGCCCGGCGGTCCAATAAATATATTATATATATATATATTTATATGAATAAATAATGAGCAACAGAATAACTATTATTCTGTTGTTCATTATTTATTCATATTTTCAGTATCATTAGAATAAGCTGCTGATAGCGCTATTGTATTAAATACTTTTAACTCTTATATTTTTAAATTGATTTTCCTTCTGGATATATATATATATATATATATATATATATATATAAATATAAATTATTAAATCCAAAGTTAGAAAGTATGTAGTAACTCATAATACACTATTCCAAAATTTTCTACAAAATATATATATATATATATATATATATATATATATATATATATATATATATATATATATATATATATATATATATATATATATAATACATATATATCCTATATATATATATCCTATAAAAACGACAATCCACAGATCATAATAAAGGTGAAATGAGTATAGGCGCGATTTGCAGCTCTTAACACTCATCCCATAATATTACACCATAAGGAACAAGCAAAGTACAGAGAATATTAAAATACAAGTAAAAACAGAATAATATAAAAAGGAGTGCAAACGGGGTATCAGTAAAGTCTAGGGGGGTTGTGACCCCTATTTCTGGTTAAAGCGTGCTTTAATTCCTAGGAAACACTCCCAGAAACTCTGATCGCCCGAAGCAGTTCCAAACCGTGTGCAAGGAAAAACAGACTCCCAAAGGAACTTCAAATCCATAAGGTCCAAATGAGAACGGAAAAAGAACCAACCAACAAGGGCACAGAAAAGAGAGATAAAAGATGCAGATCCGGAAGCGATACACCGTTTAGATCCAATCACAAAGTTACAGTGAAGAATAAGTTTCTAAATAATTCAGTGGCAACAAGTCCCTAAAATCAGCAAAATATACATTGTCTTTTTGAAGTTTTTTACAAAATTTTAACAAAAAACAAATTCCTGTATATATATATATATATATATATATATATATATATATATATATATATATATATATATATATATATAGAGAGAGAGAGAGAGGGGGAGGGAGAGAGAGAGAGAGAGACACAGGGTGCGCGAGTAGAATTGGCGCAAGATTAAACAGGGAAATACAGACAATACAATATTTTTGGGCCCATGTTTTTGTTTTCTGATTCTCAGTTATTAGTAAAACTTCGAAGAATGCAGACCCCCAAATAGATTGAATTATTATGAGTGACCTGAAGAGTGCAGAATGAAGGTGATAGTCAACTCCATCTGCGCCGAGATGACCAACAACGACATCGTCGACAAGTTGAAGTTGCTATTGAGGACAATTCAGAAAATTAGGAAGCAGTTGGGGGATTTAGACTTTGATGTAGAGGCCGTGGCTGCCAGAAAGATACAAGATCGATCTGAACAGAGAGTGAGGAATACCAAATGTGTACCAAAACGTTCTGGCGACCGTAGTCAAGCCTTGGATTAAAGAAGTTGTCGCAGAAAGACCATATGGGTTCCAACAAGATTCTGCACCAGCACACACGGCCAGAAGAACTCGGAAGTGGTTCGAGAATAACTTTTCTTTTTACCATGTTACCCCTGATATGTGGCCTCCAAACTCGTCTGACTAGGAATTTACAATCCTCTTGATTATTATGCGTGGGGCACGGTAGAAAGGATCACTAATAAGACTGCCTGTGCCAATAAAGGTGAGATGAGAAAAAGAATCTGCCAGGCATTTCAAGATTTATCTCCTGAGGTTATAGAAATGCGTCTGTTCTCGCTCCCGAGGTGGTTTGGAGGCTGTCATTAATGCTGAACGTGGCTTCATTGAATAAGTTCCATCTATAAAGCATTACTTTTCTCCTGTATTTGAAATTTTCAATAAATGTTTAAAATTATAACTCTTACAGATCTTTTTCCTTTATGCATTTTCCACAACAATTCTACTCGCGCACCCTGTGTGTGTGTGTGTTGTTGTTGAGACCCAGGCCGTTCGACCTACCAGAAAGGTGTAAGGTAACTGTTTGGACGGCCGGGAAGTGCCACCCAATTTAGATCGGAACCCAGTGGGGGATGCATCCACAGGGACCGTACCCTCCTTCCCCTACCACCAACCTCTCGAAAGGACTTACGGACCCACATGTTCAACGTGATCGTACACTCCGCGTGAACACGGTGGCAGTTTTGGCAGCGGCGGGAATCGAATCCGGGCCTACCGAGTGCAACTCCAGCGCGCTAACCACTGGGCTTCCGCGCCCCGTGCGTGAGTGTATATATATATGTATATATATATATATATATATATATATAATAAAAAAGATAAAAATAAATTAATAAAAATAGTAAGACTAATTTAAACATGATCAGTGTCATACCCTGCTTCAAAAACAATACGTAGGAAAATAAAGTAAAGAGGATATGAAAGGAAATATCAGACATAAGGAAAACAATGCTACCATATAAGACAAAATGATCTTAATTTAAAATTTAAAATTATCAATAATACACATGAATTTATCAACATTCAAAAGAGCGATACATACAAATCAAGTTCAAACATCAAAGGATAATTAAAATCTGGAGGCTCGAAATATTAAAATGTCAAAAATAAAAATAAGAGAAAAGATGCAATCCGAATATATGAAATTGGATAGAACCTCTGTAAATCCAGCTTTTCAAGGATCTTTACATCCACAGAAGTTCCAAATGTGTTTCGCTCAACGATACAGTCACATGGCCGAAATATATATATATATATATATATATATATATATACAGTAGTTTATGCATATATATTACAGTAGTTTATGCATAATTTTCGATTAAAATCCTTCAATTTTTATT
The DNA here is from genome assembly GCA_951213105.1 of Amaurobius ferox. Classification (NCBI taxonomy): domain Eukaryota; kingdom Metazoa; phylum Arthropoda; class Arachnida; order Araneae; family Amaurobiidae; genus Amaurobius; species Amaurobius ferox. The sequence continues at coordinate 132,458,785 of OX578133.1, read as the reverse complement.
TATATATATATATATATATATATATATATATATATATATATATATATATATATATATATATATATATATATATATATATATATATATATATATATATATATATATATATATATGTATATATATATATGTATATATATATGTATATATATATGTGTATATATATATATATATATACATACATACAATTTGTATGGACGACCCTACTTCCGAACCAAGAACCTTCAGAAGTCTGGCCAGTTTCTTTACCAACATGGATATTTCAATTAGTATTTGATGCGATTACAGTTTTTCTTATATAGAATTTTAAATTGAGAGACCAGCATTTAGAATTTTAGAAGAAACCTCTCTTTTTACTGCAAAGATAAAAGAGGTAAGAAATTTTGAGATTCCCTAAATATAAATGTTTTCCCCCCATCGGATATCATATACATAAAACACTATCTTTTGGACCCAACTGTGTTTCAATAAGTTGAGTGGTTTCGAAGATATTTCAGAGTACTACACTCTAAGAAATTATGAAGTTCTTTTCCTATCCATCTCGTGCTTGAATTTTATTTCAGTCGGATTAAAAGTTTGGTTATATAAATTTGCAGATAAACCAACCCACACACAAAGACAGAAAACTAAAAGTAGATACCACTGAGCACCCTTTAAACTATCCTGCTTTTCAATTAGACACGGGAGAAGGGTTTATTCGTGTCCATGGACGGACCGATTACTTTTCCTCTTGTAAAAAGGAATCAAGTGGAATCACTATTCATTTATCTCAAATTACTAACGCTTCATTGTAAATCCTTACAATTTTCTCTGGCAACTAAACCGGGTGCTATGGTACTTTCGTTTGCGAAATATGAGAGACGCAGTTTGACTTCTGAACTGTATTAAAAGGTCCATTGGCTTCGTCAATATGCGTGATGACAGGCGGTTCGTAGGTAAAAACATTTCTTATAACACATATCCCATATGACTCCTAGAGCCGTGAACTAAGAACACACCTTAGGTAAGTTTTAATAAGTTTTAATAACAAATAAGTTCACATTAGTCTTACAAATACGTATTTTTGGGTGGAGTTAATATTAAGTTTTATTTCATGTGAATTACTTATAGCTGATTATTATAACAGATTAACATGAAATAAAAACAATGTGCAATCGGTCAAAAAAAATCTTTATTTCGGCTCCTCGGGTCGTACAGTCACACCAAAAGTATTAGGAATTATGACTACTATAAATAAATGTGCATCTAATTTTCATAACAGGCCGTCTTCATATTTAGTTTCTCATTATTTCCGAAAATTCAAATAGCAACACTCATTTTATGTCACCATGAAATTTATCAAGTCAACATTATGCTAAATATGTGCGCGCTTCCGACCATAAATAAGCGAGATCAGAGTAAAAGTCTTTCGGGGGGTCCATCTCGATATTCAAGGTAGTAAAATGAAGGCCACTTATTCTGCAGTTATACATTTTCTATGATATGGAACGTCCTTTACGAAAACATCTTATCAAAAGACTTGTAGGGTCCAAAGCCCATGAATTTTAGCAAAAAAGATAAAATATAAATAATAAAAATGTGAACAAATTGTGTTGATATCCTTGCTTATTGTTTTACTAAATATGTGAATACTTGGAGGTTTATAATGTAAAATTTTAACAATTTTAATTATTACATTGAAAAGGTTTAGAATTTGGCGCTTATTCACTGTTGGAATTAAATTTAACACTTCACGGAATATGGGCAAATTTTTGAAACTTTCGGCGAATTTTACTTTCTCTTTCGCAGCAAAATCCTTGACCTAGTTACAGTGAATAACACAACATGAGTGACATTATTTATTAACATTACTGTAATTCTTCATTTAATCCCTTGATTATTGCAGTGCGATCTGCAATGGGGGGATGGGGTAGTACACATGACCTACATTCTAGACCAGGATTCTTATTTTTCAGATATTTTTTATGATTTACCTCTATTGAAGCTGCTCGTAGCAAGTTATGAATAAAATCTTTTTCCCAAAAGAGAAATTTTATATTTACTTGCTATCCTGAATGAGAAGGCCATATTTTACCACCGTTACTGATTGATTAATAAAGTGTTTTATACTACCTCTTTAACGAAAATTTTACATTTTATCTATTTTTGTAGCAGTTTGAGTGATTTATTCTTTTAAAAACTTTCTTAAATGTAAGTTTCTTGATGTTACTTCTTCATAGAAAGCAATGTTTTCATATGAATTTATCCATATTAATTTTTACATAACTTTTAACTTTACGTGCGGATTTGTAAATTCGGAAGGGAATTCAAATTTATTAGTGCATCGCACTTTGTATCAACTTTCCGAAGACTGCGATGTGTTAATTCGTACTAATTGGATGATGATCCGCAAGCTGTTGCTCGCATAATTCGATGCATCTATACTAATTCTATGATCAAGAAAGATGGATTCATGGAAAGCAATGTTTTCATATGAATTTATCCATATTAATTTTTACATAACTTTTAACTTTACGTGCGGATTTGTAAATTCGGAAGGGAATTCAAATTTATCAGTGCATCGCACTTTGTATCAACTTTCCGAAGACTGCGATATGTTAATTCGTACTAATTTAATGATGATCCGCAACCTGTTGCTCTCATAATTCGATGCATCTATACTAATTCTATGATCAAGTAAGATGGATTCATAGAAAGCAATGTTTTCATATGAATTTATCCATATTAATTTTTACATAACTTTTAACTTTGCGTGCGGATTTGTATAGTGCGGATTTGTAAATTCGGAAGGGAATTCAAATTTATCAGTGCATTTCACTTTGTATCAACTTTCCGAAGACTGCTATATGTTAATTCGTACTAATTTGATGATGATCCGCAATCTGTTGATCGGATGTTAATTCGATGCATCTATGCTAATTCTATCATTAAGAAAAATGGATTGTACGCAAGTGGTCGCTTGAGGTTAATAGTTGCAGACAACTTTGTAATTTACGTTTTTTCTATAATGTAATTTACGTTTTTTCAGAGTTCAAATTTATCACTCATTCCATTTCCACGCCCACTTTGCTATATCTACACCTGAATGACTCTTACGCCATACTAAATGCCTCTTGCACCATACATATATTATTCGGCAGTTATTTGCTATGAAGATGGACTTTACTTTCACCTTACATATGTTGGAGATAGAGATGCATTGTATTAAAATCCGATGTGTCCAACACGTGAATTTCCCTACAAACTAGCAAATTTTGATTTCATGGAAATTGGAGTGATTCAATGCTTAATGATTCAATCTTGCTGAAAATTAATTGGCATCATTTAGTAGGTAATCGTAAAAAAATTCCACTCTATTCTAATGTCTTAATTCTTTTGAAAGATTACACTAAATGGGGAAAAATATCTAATACCTCGAGAACTCCTAAGACATGGTGCCTATCAATTTTGATTTAAAATTACATCCTGATTTCGGATTACATAGAAAATGGCTAAATATAGAAAATACACAGAAGATACATAGAAAATAAATAGAACATGACTATGCATGGAAAATATGTAGAAAATGACAATTCATTAAAAGTTATTTCACATGTTTTCTTTTTTTTTTATTTCGAAAAAAATGTCCCAATTTTAGGCTCTTTTCCGAGTCTATAGATTTCTTACGTTTACCTATTGAAATAACCTTTCCCGACTTCAGTCTAAGTTCTATCTAAATATACACAACTCACAAACAGACACACGCAGATGGAGAGATAAACACCATTTAAAAAACAGTTGATTCGGAATGGCATATGCTCAAAACGCATGAATCTATCAAATTTCAAGAGTCGGGTTATCGATTCCACAATACTTCACATTTAAGAAATATTTCGGGAAAGAAAAAACAACTAAATTGGTGACGCGTTAACTATTAAATAAATTAAAATAAAATAAAATAAAAGAAAATGATTCATAAAGAAATGATTTTTCACAATTAAGGACGTAAAATACATACAATTGGCCTAAGCGCTTTCGGGCGTGAAACGCCCTTCATTAGAGGTGATATAGCAGAAGCACACAGGAGATACATATACGACCAACATACGAATTAAATTTGCATATTACAATAGGTCGAGTGGCAAAAGCAGATCCAATAAGAATTGAAGATGCATAAATAAAAATATAAAATCCAAGCGAAAAAAAAAATATATATATATATATATACGAAGAAAATATAACGAAAAAGCAGAGATTGCAATATTTTAAATGGCTAAGTACGTAGATAGTGGTTTTACCCCTATGGAGTCCGGGTTTAGATGCCAAGCAATACTAAGTTTTTGAACCGGGTCGTTATTGCAGATAGAATCTCGATAGAGGTAAATAAACACTGATTCAAAAAGCAGAATGTTCCTTAGGTTATTACAGGTAAAACGGTTTAAAAGAAAAGTTTTGTCAAAAAATAAGTAAATGATCATTGAGAACAGTTTGAGATAAGGCAGTAGAAAGTTTTTTTTTATGTTTGTTTTTAATGTCACGAGAATGTTCAGATAACCTAATACCAACGGTCCTTTTAGTACTACCAATATAAAATTTATAATTTTTATCACGTGAAACAAGAGGGACAATTAAGAGGAGGGGAATAAGAAACATCTTATAAATCGACTGAGATCTTCTAATAAAAAAATCAAACTTCTAATTTTAAAAAATAAGTCTTCTAAATAAAAAAAAAGATTAAAGTGTGACCGTAAATCTTCAAGATATCTTCCACATTTCAGATATCTTCTAATTTAGGAAATAACTTTTTTCCAAATACACTTTCCTTTAAATGACAGTGTTTTAGGGCTATATTCGCTTAAGATCCGCTTCCTTGTGCAAATGCCCCTAGATATATTACATTACTGTAAGTGTCAAAATGATTATCCACATCGGAAAAAATTACCATTTTTTGCAATATCCTTCTATCAACTAATTGGCAGAAATAGCATTTGAGTATTGAATAATGTGCAATTACATTTGGTATTCAGATAAGGATAATAATCATTATTACTCTATGTAATACACCTTGTTTCAAAATCACTGAAAGTAATTCCATTACTTAATGCTATCCACTTCACTTTGTGGACCCACTCTCCTGGCGATGAATGTTTTTGGTGCAATATTTTTCGAAGGGAAAAATATCTGCAATAAATAATTACTTTAAATACAATTTCAGAGTGAAGTTGTAGTTAAACATTAAATAAGTGTTTCAGGATTTGTACATCAAATAATAATTTACCCAAATTATAATGGCATTATTACTTTCACTAAAATACATTATATATGTAAATGGAAAGTTCTGGAGGGGGAGGGGGATCAAAAATCAAACTTTCATATTTGGATGGAACCTTTTGAGCAATCCTAAATTCAAATCTACCATTTAGTTTAATGACCTTCAAAAAACCTTTCATTTTTTAAACTTTTTTTTTAATATCGAAAAAAATTAGAAAAAAAACTACTATATTATACAACGTTAAACAAATCGCCCTTTAATATGCATTAATTAAAGCTAAAGCTGCGCTGCGTTGAGCACAGCTTTAGTTGACGGGCAGCTTTAGTGAATCGTGCTAAACCGTCGCCTCCGGAGGTGACGGCTGAACCCTAACCATCATCCACTGAAGTTAGGGTAAAGGGGAAGTTAGGGTTGTGTTAAAACGTCATTTCGGATAACGCATGCGCAGTAGGAAGTAAATTTAGTCCAGAGTCCCAATATTCAATTGAAAGCAATGCATATTACATAAATATATACATATAAATTAAAAGTATAAATGCATATAAATTAAAGTAAAAATACAAATTACATACAATGAGAAATGAAAACACGCTACCATCAACTGTAGAATGAGCGCACTAAGTAAAATTTTATAATACGCATACGTGAACAAGCTGATTTTGAAAATATATCTCAAGAAATGAAATTATGATTAATGATATTAAAATAGAATTGGCAATAAAATTATTTGAAAACTCTAACAAATGAAATTTAGGAGCTAAACTTTGTGAAGACTCACATTGACATTTTATAAACAAGACAATAAAAGTTAGTTGTCAAAGTAAGTAGAAAACACTACAATAAGTAAACATTCCTAACCTTTGTGAAAACCACCGTCCTGAATGTATAGAAAGCTCTTCATTACTTTCGCGTCCGATAACGCTTGAGTATTGCAATTAACCATTTGGCAGTTTTACTGTCTTATATGTGTGCATTATGCTGCAAAATATAAAGAAAGTCGGTGACCATGAATCTGATATCTCCCTTTTTAACCTAAGATTTTTAAATCATCAAGAGATTGTGCTTTTGATTATAACTGTAAGAGGAAACCGAGAACGATTTAAAACCTCGATTCAAACCCTTTCAAGCGCGGTGTTTGTACAGGGAACAGCACGGTATTTGTACACAAGGCCATTTTATGCATTCCTAAAGACTGCTTAAGTAAGTTGATGATGCAGAGGGGTTTGGGGCAGAAAATAAAATAATTTAAAACCTGTTGAAATTATTTTATACTTTGTGAAAAATGTGGATTTTCAATATTAACAACAATTTTTTTAATTTTTTTATTTTTTTATTATTGCAAGGGGGCAGTGTAAAATGGCAAGCTTTTTCAATAATGCAACAGTGATTTCTACTGATTAGTGATTTCTACCAATTAATTAAAAATAAGTAGCAATTGGAGAATCACTGTTTGGTGCAGTTTATATTTAGCAAAAGACATTCAAGCCTCATGAATGGTCATTGCAAATGCTATGTTTATTCTGCAATAACCAGTCAACTCACATCAAGAAATGTACTTTAAAAGGCTGCTACATCGCACCTTCATTATGCTTTAGAAGGCTGCCACATCGTTGGATGTGTGTGATTCAGCTTGCAATGTCGGAAAATTCTTGCACATTGAAATGCCACACCGTTCACCATAAAGCATTAGTTAACAGATATTTTCATAATGGGTTTCATCGTTTAACCAGAAATATCAGAGAATGCAAAGCCACACCGTTCATCATAAAGCATTAGCTAGCAGATATTTTCATAATGGGTTGCATTTGTTTAACCAGAAATATCAGAGAATGAACTTGGTGTGGGATGATTGCTTCTTGCATAACATAACACAACCGATATATAGGTTTATAAAGAGTCAATCGCTTAATGAACTAAAAATATGTGCAATGCTTTATTTAAGTTATGAATTAGTGATGTGGGCAGCCTATGGCTTTCCTTCCATAATGCAATGACTTTACTTCTTTCCCAGCGAAATTATGATGCACAAGATCTACAGCGCACAATGCTTTTGACATTGAATTAACGCCACGTAAATTATTTAGTGCGTTTGACAAATTATTAGTTCAAGTAAAGTGGCTTATTCATACTCACGTGCTAAATGTTCATCAAAATGCAATTGGCATTTAATTATTATGCCGTGAAATAAATTACTATTGACAAATTCTTTGGCGCCAAAATATGAAACTATTACAAAAGTATATGCCGTGAATGCAACGAACTAGACTCAAGAATGATATTAAACGATTTGTTGCGGAATAGAGTATATGGGGGTGGTACAGCCCAGTGTTTAGCTCTCGACAATTGCACTCGGACGACCCGAGTTCGACTTCCGCCTTTTCCCAAACTGTCTCCGTGTTCACACGAAGTACGGGCACGTTAAATACGTGGGTCCGTAAGGCCTTCCGAGAGATTGATGGTATGGAAAATAGGGCACGGTCCCTCTGAATGCCGCCCGGTTCCGGTCTAAATTGGGTGTCACTTTCCCCTGTCCAAACAGATACCTTACTCCTTCGGGAAGGTCGGTCGATCTGGGTCGAAGAATAATATTGCATATAGAAAGTGAATATATTTGATGATACTACTTTTATTATTGTATGTCATTTTTTTTCTTTTACTACATTTTCGAAACACTTCATTTATTTGAAAAATGTGCAATATGTCGAGAACGGTTCATGCTAGCATTCTAAAGTTTGTATCATTTGTTTTCTAAAGCAAATTTACATATGAAATGATTATTTATTCAGCAGTATTGGTAGTCCTGACTTTTAATAATTTTTTTCAAAAATCAATTTGAAAATTGAGGGGAGGGGGGGGGGGAGTCTTCCGAATATTCGATCCTAATAAAATAAATAAATAATCAATTTAAACTCAATAGTTTCATTAATCCCCGATTTTAATAATCGTGCAAATTATTTTCGAAACACTTCATTCGTTCGTGAGATATTGCATCCAGACTCATGGACACACACTAATACACTCAGACTAATATACACATAGAAAGAAAGAAAGAGAGAAAGAGAGAGAGACAGAGAGAGAGAGTCAGTAGTCACCTCAAAAATGTTCAATTTGTGTTCAAGGATGCTTAAAATGTGCTTTTTCATGGAAAAACTCGAATTTTCGACTCTCACAAAACTTTTCCTATACTGTATATGTAAGGAAATTAAAAAATATGATGTGAACAGCACATGACTTTCCCTGCATATTCAAATTCATTTTGTAATTTTTCATTTCATTATGCATTAAATTGAGTTTAATTGCAGAAAATAATATGGATCATTTTCTAATATTATATCCAATTTGTCTTTTTATTGCATCTTCATTTCGTTCGGCAACTTAATTCACTTTAAATTCTTCAGGTCCTTAAAATTAAGAAAAACTACAATATCTCGAGAACGGTTTATCCTACAGTCATGGGATCAGACTTATTCGCTCAGTTGTCAAATTTCACCTATAGAACAAGTACTTAATTAATATATTTCAACAATTTTAGTCATATATTTCAGAGTTTCACTATTGACTTACCTATAAAACTATATCTTTGCGGGACATTTCGCAAAAAAGATTCGATTATATTTTTCCGAATCATATCAAAATATAATCAGCATCAGAATAACCATCAGGAGACTTAACTACTAAGTTTTAAGAAATTTTACTAAATAGTTTTTAACTAATGTGAAAATCGTCTTCATTTCCTCAAAATTAAAAATTTAAATATCTCGAGAATGGTCCATCTTAATGGGGACGATCTTATTCATTTTGTCGCTAAAAATTACGCATAAAACAAATATATGTAGTATTTTAATTTAGATTGAATATTTTAGATTTGCCGGCCATTTCGCAAGAAAAGGCAGATTCTTTTTTTCTGAATCGTATCAAAATCTAACCAGCGTCACAATATCCTACAAGCGACTTCTCTACCAAATTTTATGTAATTCGAGAAATTAATTAGTTTGTCAACTAGAGTGGATACATACAGTTTTCGCGAGCCATTTCGCAAAAAAAAGACAGGTTCCTTTTTATCGAATTGTACCAAAATCCATTAAACATCGGGGTAAACCACAAGTAACTTATCTACTAAATTTTGTGAAATTTGATCTACTAGTTTTTAAGCTAGAGTGGATACATACAATTTTGGGGGGCCATTTCGCAAGAAAAGGCAGGTACATGCATCTCGAATCGTACCAAAATCTAATCAGCACCAGAGTCAACCACAAGTGATTTATCTACCAAATTTTATGAAATTTGGTCTATTAGTTGAGTTAGAGTGGATACATACAATTTTTACGGCCATTTCGTAGAAAAATGCAGGTTCTTTTTCGAATCGCATCAAAATCCAATCAGCGCCAGGGTATCCCACACGTGACTCGTCTACCAAATTTTGTAAAATTTGGTCAATTAGTTTTCCAATTAGAGTGGATACAGGCAATTTTTGCAGGCCATTTCGCAAAAAAACGCAGGTTCTTTTATCCCGAATTGTACCAAAATCTAATCAGCACCAGAGTCACCCACAAAGGACTTACCTACCAAATTTTATGAAATTCGGTTCATTAGTTTTTGAGTTAGAGTGGATACATACATTGCACACAGACAAACTGACAGACAGACACATACACAGACGTCACGCTAAAAATAGTTTTTTCGTATTCTAAATGTCCCAAAACGTGTAGATTTGTCGAAAATTCTAGTTGCGATTTTTGGTATGATTCCAACACTTTCCCTATACAAATCTGATGTATTGCAGGGAAAGTAAAAATCTGATGTGAGCCGTACATGACTTTCCCTGCAGACTCAAATTCATTTTTTCTTTATTTCTTTAATAATACATTAAATTGAGTTTAATTGCACAAAATAACACTAAATTTGCATTTTTAATTCAATTTTTGTTTTTATTTGGTAATTGGATATTTTTCTAAAATCGGCATAACAAAAATGCAAAAAATCTTAAATATCTCGAGAACGGTTAGTCCTAGAGTAATGGAGTTGTCTTATTTTTTCCTCGTCATAAATTACGTATAAAACAAGCATTTAATTGATAGATTAATGATAGATTAAGCATATGTAGTCTTTTTATTATTATTATTTTGGCGATTTTTGAGGACCATTTCGTAAACAAAGGCAGGTTGTTTGTTCTCCGAATCGTACCAAAATCTAATCAGCACCAGAGTATCCCACAAGTAACTTATCTACTAAATTTTATGAAATTTGATCAATTAGTATTTCAACTAGAGTGCATACATTAGATTTTTGCTGGCCATTTCACAAAAACAACGGGTTCTTTTTTTTCCGAATCGTACCAAAAACTAATCAGCACCAGGATCACACCCAAATGACTTACCTACCAAATTTTATAAAATTCGATCCATTAGTTTTTGAGTTAGAGTGGATACATACATTAGACAGACAGACAGACGTCAGGCTGAAAATAGTTCTTTCGTATTCTAGAGGTCCCAAAACATGTAGATTCGCCGAAAACTCGAGTTGCTATTTTCGGCATGATTCCAATACTTTCCCTATACATTACCATATATTGCAGGAAAAGTAAAAAGGAAGATTTTATATCAAAAATTTGGAATTCACACAAATTTGATATATTGTATCTCTGTCGTATTGAAATATATGACTTAAGTTTTAGTTCATATCATATATATTGATGTTTAAAAAATACTCATGAAAAGGCACCATGTAAGTAACTTCCCATTTTAAGGCATTTTTACAAATATATAAAAGAAGTCAAATTTTACAAAACAAAAATCCCATTTTTTTTTTTAAATACCCAATGATATATTTTTTTTTCTAACCATTTACATATTTCTTATGACCATATCCTCAAAAATATAATGTTCGATGTTAAGAAAATTGTCCCGGACATAATCGAATACCTTAATTCGATAACAAATAAGAGATAAGTAAGATGAAATAGCAGCCACTTTTCCAATGATGCATCAAAAATTTTTGTGGAATGAAAGTTGTTCATTATTAGCTCCATATTTGAAATAATTGTACAACACATACATTTTTAAATCCTAAATCTTTCAGTACGTCCAGATTTTCTGTATTGAGTATCATACAAATGGTTGTCTCACAGATAAAAGCAAAGTTTGAAACAATAAACCCTTTATTTTGGTGAGAAAGTAAAATGCAGCATTCATTACATCAGCTATTATTGCTTTTTTCATGCGGTATTGTTTACATTTCACAACTATCAGTTTCATTTACTTTGACGGCTTTCTTGGCTTGTCTTGGCTTTTAATCTTTTATGAAACTTATATTTCCTTATTAGAGATATAAAAGTAGAGTGAAAGTGAATCATATCCTTTCTTAATGGACTGTAGCTAGTTTAAAAGTATTTTTCTAATAAAGCATCAGATGACAAAATTGTGAATTCTGTGACAACGAAAATTTAGAAATTCAAAAGATAATAATCCTCAACCTTTGCAACATGCAAACCACTCTCACCATAATAATTTTCTCGTCAATCCCTTGCTCTCATATCTTGAACTAACCATTGCACACGAGCTTCACACTTTCTCGTTGGCTAGCGGTTACTAAATGTGACACCTACACACTAAATGTGACATCCACATACTTAGTTGTTTGTTGATAACCAGTTTTAATTGTTGGCAGCGAGAGGATATCAAATTGTGTTTTTACTATTGCTGAGGGGCAAATCGGTGCTTGTTTGAAAGTCCCTTTATATCATCACCCAAATCGTCGACGGATGGAATGAGACTAAAACTGAGATTCTGGCTCGAATGAAAGTGTTCGATCATTTAGTAAAGTGGCTTTGGATTTTTTAATTATTCCTTTACATCCTCACCCCACATTTGAATTTTCAAAATATTAATTTTTTTATTTTCGTTGACCTGGAAGCTGAGTCAGATCGAATGAGACCGAAACCAAGATTCTATCTGAAGTAAAAATACTCGATAATTAAGCAAAGTAATTTTTTTTTGTCATCTTCCACAGTCACTCCCAATTCGAATTTTCAAAATTTTAGAATTTTATTTTCTTAATTTCAAAGCTGAGACGCATCGATCGACACCAAAGCAAAGATTCTAGCTATAGTGGAAATGCTTGATAGTTTTGATACATCACCTCTCACTCACTCAATTCAATGCATATTATATAGTCTTCAGTTTGTACCGCTCAGTACAAGAAGTATCTAAAATGTATAACATCCTGTCAATTCTTTATTGCTTATAGTCAATTACCTATTTTCAATACTTTAGTGCGTAAGCGTTATATAAAAGAATTTCTATTATATACATATTTTATTCTTAGAAAAGTTTTTTAAAGTAACCTTTACCATTGTAAAATTTTGCACGCAAACTCCTAGAGGATTTGCAAAATACACTGTTAAAAATTGCAATACACATTTTTATTACAATGTGTGGGTAATATGTCAACAACCTGTGCTGTAAATTCCCACATTTTTTTTTCCCCCTGTGCTGTAATTTTACTACGACTTAAATTGTCAAAGTGATGAGTGATGTAATCTTCACTAGAAACACATGGCTGAATTTCATAAAAATACAACAAACATGTTGTAAACGCAATTAAAAGAGCATATAAAAGAGCAATTATCAGGATTTATCTGATTCGATCCTACAATGCAGCACGCCAGCACATGTGATGTAAATATCTGCTACATCACAGGTGATTTACAATGTGCTGTAATTATACTCAATTTTTTTACTGTGCATCTATAGGAAAGCACTAATATAAAATGTTACATATCCAACACAGTGTGTAAAGTATCTAACCAAAAATCTCTACTGAAATTATTTTCTTTGAATGTTTCCTTTCAAACTAATGTGATGAGTTTGACACTGTTTATTTGGTTTCAATCATCAATAATAATTAAAAGTCATCATCAATAATTCATAGTTGGTTTAATATTCAAAACTTTCTGCAGATTTTGTCCAATTTTCTGTTTTATTATTTGAGCTCAACGCTTTGCTTTACGAGATTAAATTATACGAGATGTAAAATCCTTCACGAATTAATAATACACACTATCCCTTATAAGGTATTATAAGCTGATCCATGCTCATTATTCTGTAGTAAAGCTGCATGCGAATGAAAGTGCTGTATAACACATTGCATGACATAGAAAATGCTATACCTTGTTGCATTGTCTTTATCCAACAGTGTATATCAAGAAAGGTGATTTAGCGATGATCAAATTAGCGATCTATAAATGATGTCATTCACTTTTAAATAAAAAATTGCATAAAATATATTTTTTCTTTCCATTTTAAAATATATTTTTGTTTCTATAACATTTTTCCAAACATTTGCAAAAATACAAATGTTTGAAAAATTTGAGGGCTTTTGAAAGGCCCATTCACAAATTCAATAACTATTGGACGTTTGTGGATTGAAATATCCATACCAAATTTCATTTGATTTGCTCAACCTGTGCGAACAATATCGTGGTCACAGACATTATTAAAAAAATGCTTGATTCATATTCAAGAATGCTGAAAACGGAAAAATGTATCAAAATACGAAAATATAATTTTTAAGCTTATTACAATACTTTTCCATGTTATGTATTGTATTGTATGGGAAATAATAACCACTCTTTGTTAAATTTTCCAGATCGAGCAGTGTATTTTAACGTAAATAAAAGTGTTATGTATTACTATATCTTTAGAAGAATATTTTGTCTTAATTCTTTTGTATAACAAAAAAATATAAATTATAATTAAACAATTGTAAATATATAAATTATATATAATATATATATATATATATATATATATATATATATATATATACATATAAATTATAATTAACCAATTGTAAAAATATAAATTATACATAAAAATATGTAAAATATATATATATATAAATATAAATTATAATTAAACAATTATAATTGAAAAGTAAATGCGAAAATATTATGAATTCAGCTTACTCAAATTATCATATTTACAATATATCTTCATCAACTTAACCAAAAAGCATTTTGAAGCTTTTAAAATATTTATGATGCTTTGCTAATTATCTTTAAAAACTGGTGTTTAAGATTATATTTAAAATGGTTAATGCAAACTTAGTAGTCAATAACAATTTTTGTATGGAAATATCACATACCGTTATAGTAATTTCGTTTTCATGGGTTTTCATAATTGTCAAGATTAATTTTGAAAGTTACATTTCGCAAGAATTAGCTATCACAAGTTACAATCCTTTAAAAATATAATTAAAATAAAGTACCCAATTTATATATATATATGTGTGTGTGTGTGTTCTTAATATTATTGACAAAAGTTCATTTCACTATTTTAATCAAATCTGGAGATGATTAATAAAGAAATTTATCTATAGAAACTTTCTTATTTAGAAACAATTTAGAGCATTTGTTGAATAGCATACTCAGTAACAAACTACTCAGCATCTCAATTTTAATTCAATCAGACTCTTGACATTTCAACTGTAATTCATAAACAAGGGAAAATTCATTTTGATGAAAACAGACATTTTTATTTAAAACATTAGTGTTTAAAAAATATACAATAATTATTTTTTTAAATGTACTTAAATGTCGCTAATATTATCGTATATAAAATATTAAAAATAAAAACATTATTTTTTAGAATTTAATTATAATCAAACCACTTTTATTTCACGAAAAGCCAAAATTTCCATACACAAATGATGAATTAAAAGGACTAAAATCTACATCGCATCCTAATTTAGAGCGCAAATAAATTAATCGCAATCTAATGATTCTTCCGTAAACAATTTTTTTAAATGTAATATCCTTCTTTTCGCTCTACAAGAAATATATGCGTAAGTATAATTTTTAAACATTTAGATTGATCTCAGGAAAAATATATTAAAGCTTTATGAATATATTTAATTATGTAAGATATATTAAAACAACTCATTTAAAAGTGAATAGAAAATCTAGAAATTTTACTTACCGCATTACTCGAATGAAGGATTGACAGAACTTTCCAACTCCACTGTGTGTGTGCGAAATAATACTCAAGATACGAAAACACAAACAAAATACTTTGCCAAGCTGAGCTCCCACGTTTTTTAGTTAAAACCAGTCGGACGATTTTACGAAACCAAGAAAGAAAATAAAAGACAAAGTACTATTTAGCGAGCAAGCTCTTTACGTTGGTTGCGGCTAGCGCTATTGCTAGCATGTGTGAGCGCGCGCCACGCTACTGATCAAGTAACAGGTTCATGAAAAGTTTTTTCCCCTTGTCATTGCTCGTTTTTTCCCCCTAACGTTGATCTTTCTCTGTGACCTATCTTCCCAAACGCCAGTGAAAATAAGCAAAAACTAGCGGAATTTTCAAACTTGATAGTTGGATGTTGTTTTCTATCATGTATAATAATTTTTCTGTGTTACTCGTTGTGGAAAGCTCTATGAACTAGAAGAATAAACAAGTTTTTAACGTGATATTATTTAATTTAAATTAAATTCAGAACTAAATTTTATTGTAGATATTGCAGTAAAACTATGGTTCTAGACCTGTCGAATTTTTAGATATTTACCAGACCTGTCAATACCACACCCGAACCCGACCTGAGCCTGAAAGCTCAAATTAAGAACTCGAGCCCAGCTCAGCTTAGCGCGATAACCCATGGGCGTTTAAGAGATTGCTGTATTTTTAAAAATTGAAATAAGAAAAATATAAAAGGATTTAATTTTGAAGACATGGAAACATCACAAACTAATTCATGTACAGTGGTTCAAAATGTTATATATATACATCCACGGCCCTCAAACTAGATCAATTTAATGCAAGTTTCATTTTTTAGTATACTTAATTTGACTAACAAGAAATAACATTTTCCTGAAAGTAATTGCAGTTATACTCATATGCGAGTACTAATTGGAACTGTTACGTTAAGCGAAATCACATTAAGTAGGTATAGGAATTATATTATTTAAACGTTTCATTGTTACAACAAAGAATTGGTACAAATATTGAAAGTGTATATATATATCAAAAAATGTATAAGTAGACTACGTAAAGTTGCGTGTTAATCTATGTTGATTAAGCAAAGGATATGCCATGCTTCTAAAGGAGAAACACCTCCGTGCAATACTTCGCAGAGAAATCGCGTCGTATTTACTCTGCATATTTGAAAGACTGTTATATATGCTGTATTCATCGTGACCCAAGGAGTAGGCATCTTAGAAATAACCAGTTTATTAGAATTTACAAACAGGAACAATACATGATAACGAGCCAGAAGAATACATATGACGAGTATCAAGCACTGCGTACTAAGCTGCTACTATTGCCATCAACTTCATTACTATTATATACAACCTTCTCACAGTTATGGTTATATACAGCCTTCTCACAGTTACAGTTCACTAAAACTAAGTGGCATTGTGAATGACTTTACACTGTTTCTTGCACATTAAGTATTCACTACAAATCAAATACAATTAAAAAACACAAACCACCTCACAGAACGCTGCAATATTTTAGAACCAACCCACAGAACATAAATATCGAGATCATATTCATTTTACATCCCATTAATCCAAAACACGCATAAAATGATACATTTGATAGATATCCATAAGTAACGTAATCTGGTTCATCCAAAGTTTATATCTATATTTTACGTCAAAAAATTACATGTTCTGGATGATGAACACAGTATTGGTATATTTTTCGTCCATGATGGATGTAATATGTATGTTATAGACGATCTAGTCCATATTACATCATCCATGGATAAAAAATGCACCAATCTGTGTTCATCATCTAATTTGTGTCTATAAATTACGTGTTCTGGAAGAACGCGACTTGACTTCCACAGTACATCCATAGACGACGTAATATAGAAGAAATACACATCCATATTACATTCATCATGAACGAAAAATAGATCAATCCTGTGTTCAACAAAATCAAGCTGCGCAATAAAGCATTAAGCAATTTTTTGTTCTTTATCTTGCCATTATGGCCGCCGTGATTTGTGTTGTAATTTTGTTTTTCAAGTTAAATTTGTTTGTTCTATATTTTTATTCTTAAACTAGCAGCATACCCGTTCTTGGTACGGAGTATATAATATAAAGAATCTTATAATTCGCAATCATGTGCAAATTCTGTTAAAATATTAAATTTATTGCTCCTAAAGAGAAGTTTAAGAATATCTGTTCTCACTATGCAAAATTATCTTCACGGGCAGATCTGAAGAATAAAACATCCTGGCCCCTTTTGTAAGCAAATTTACAAAAAAAAAAGAATTGAATCAATATATGCAACCCCGTACTACTTATATTGTCGCAGATTAGAAAATATGCCAGTGTGTTAGTAGAAGATTACCCTTATTACAATATGAGTTTCAAAAATCTTTGCCAAAATGAAAGAGATGAAGTAATAAATTAAAAATATCAATAATCCCAGTACTCTTTACACCAGAAGGTCGTAATTGATTCCAATATATGCCAATATATATCAAAACATATGCCAATATACCTGTACTACTTACATTCTCGTAGATTAGAAGATATACCCGTGTATTTGTAGAAGATTACTCGTACAACGTACAATATATGAGTTTAAACAATTTTTCTCATAATAAAACAATTGCATAATAACTTGAAAATATCAATAATCCCTTAATCAATAATCCCTGAAAATATCAATAATAATAACGTTTAAACCTGAAGACCGTAATTGATATTATCCAGTCAAAAATGCTATAAGAAAAATCAAATCGTACCTTCTAAAATATATTTTTATATCCATTTATTTATTATTCAAATCGAAAAAATAATAATTAAAATTAATAGACAGATTTAATTTAATTGCGTTTCTGAGCAACATGATATAAGATAGAATCTTCCTCATAAACTGCGAAATTAAAAAACCATTATGATTTCTTTATACTTTTCATTGTTCAGTAAAAGCTTATGCAAAATAAACCATAGAGATAGATTTCCCATTTAAATCATATTTCAAACAATTCATGTTTTCAGAAAGTGACTAATTAGCGCAAAAAATCTCCCATCAAACTCACAGATAAAATTTTAATTCACTTTCAAACGAATTTCAAGCTTTTCGTTTGGATAAACCACGGAGTTAGAGAGTAGAACTCCTAGGAAAAAGTTTCGTTTTTCATTAATATCTCGACAACCCCTGGTCTTAAGTACTCGAAACTTGGACTAAATTTATGGGGGGCTATTTCAAGGCTATCCACAAAATTTCATAAAATTTTGTTAAGCCGTTCTCCCGTGATGATGAGACAAAGGAAAATTTCGTTTTCTACTAATATCTCGAGAACCACTGATCGTAAAAACTCCAAACATGGACTAAATTTTAAATGGAACTAATTCCAGGCTACCCACAAAATTTCATCAAATTCGGTTCAGCCGTTCTGCCGTGATGATGGGACAAACAGACAGACAGATTTTCAATTTTATTTATAAATACTAGCAGCATACCCGTTCTTCGTACGGAGTATATAATATAAAGAAACTTGAAATTCATAATCATGCCCAAATTCTTATAGTATACTAAATGACATGTTTAATCAAAATATTCTGTTAAAATATTTAATATAATGCTCCTAAAAAGAAGTTTAAGAATCTCTGTTCTCGCTATATAAAATTATCTTCATGGACATATCTGAAGAATAAAACATCTTGGACCCCTTATGTAAGCAAATATAAAAAAAAAATATGGAATTGAATCAATATATGCAAAATAAAAGCGTTAAAATTGTATGGGACCCGTACTAATTATATACGCGTATATTAGAAAATATAACCTGTATTAGTAGATTACATGTATAAATTGAAAATACCAATAAACCCGTAATCTTTAAATCTGAAGACAGTCATTTATTCCAATATATGTCAAAATTAAAGTGCTAAAATTATATGGGAAGATATACACGTACTACTTATAATGTCCGATTATTAGTAGAAGATTACCCGTTTTGCAATATGAGTCTCAAATGTTTTTTGGTAAAATACAACAGACGACGTAATAAATTGAATATATAATTAATCCCCTTAATCCTCATACCAGAAGACTGTACTTGATTCCAATATATATGCCAATATATGTCAAAATATATGCCAATATACCTGTACTACTTATATTCTCGTAGGTTAGAAGATATACCCGTGCATTCCTAGAAGATTACTCGTACAACGTACAATATGCGTGTGTCAGCAATTTTTGCCGCAATAAAACAATGGCGTAATAACTTAAAAATATCAATAATCCCTGAATCAATAATTCCGGAAAATATCAGTAATAATAATGTTTAAACCTGAAGAGTATAATTGATATTATCCAGTCCAAAATGAAATGGCAATGAAATTTATTTTATATACATATCTTCATTATTCATATCGGAAAGGATTTAATAAAAATCGACTGCCGCATAAACACATTGGATTTAAATCCGTTGCTAAGCGACATGATATCATTTGCTTCAAATAAATTGGTAGAAAAAATATCGTCTAAATAGTTATATTTCTATGGAACATTTGGCGGCAGTTTCGTCAAATTAGCGACATTTTAAAAAATCGCCAAATTTATCGCCAAGTGGGACTGTAGAACTGACAGTTCCACTTTGCGACAAATTGACGAAATATCAACAACTATACTATCCCCCAACAAAAAACAATTAATATCCTTTATGTAGCGCAATTTTATCAATTTCAAGATATTTTTATAGATTTGAAAACATTTTTATCAATTTGGTGACATTTTAAAAATTCGCTAAATGTATTACTAAGTAGGATGGTTGGTCTGACAGATAAATGCTAACCAAACATCATTTCAGTACTCTCTTCTAACAAAACAAAAAAAAAATTCATTGATATGTAGAAGACCCAAGCCACACGACCAACCCGAAGGTTTATGGCAGCTGTTTGTGTGTCGTTTATATTAATTTGGCGACATTTCCGTCAATTTAGCAAAGTTTAAGAAAAGTTGTCAAATTTGCGATATCCCTCCAAATTCGTAGCTTTGAATTTGCAGATCTGAATGAAACATTCTTATCCCGTTTCAATATACTAAATGAAAACACTACAATTGTATTAGAAGATATACCCGCTCTACTATTTTTCTGTTTCAACAATCGGCTATATGAATTTATTGGCTAAACACAATATATGAGTTTAGTAGCTAAATACGATATAAGCTTGAAAACTCTTTGCCAAAATAAATGAAATTGATGTACGCAGTCAGCAATTAATATAATTAAAAGAAAAATCAAACCGTCCATTCATAAGATATACTTTTATATCCATTTATCCATTTATTTATTATTTAAATCGAAAAAAAATAATAAAAGCATTAACAAACACATTTAATTTAATTGCGATGCCGAGCAACATGATATATCCTCCTAAAATGTTAAAATTTATTAACCACTAACAGCACACCCGTTATTCGTACGGAGTGTATAATTTAAAGAAACTTAAAGTTCGCAATCATGTGCAAATTCTGTTAAAATATTAAATTTATTGCTCCTAAAGAGAAGTTTAAGAATATATGTTCTCACTATGCAAAATTATCTTCACGATCAGATCTGAAGAATAAAACATCCTGCGCCCTTTTGTAAGCAAATTTACAGAAGAAAAAATAGGAATTGAATGAATATATGCAACCCCGTACTAATTATATTGTCGCAGATCAGAAAATATGCCAATGTGTTAGTAGAAGATTACCCGTATTACAATATGCGTCTCAAAAATATTTGCCAAAATAAAAGAGATGATGTAATAAATTGAAAACATCAATAATATCCGTACTCTTTATACCAGAAGGTCGTAATTGATTCCAATATATGCCAATATATATCAAAACATATGTCAATATACCTGTACTACTTATATTCTCGTAGGTTAAAAGATATACACGTGTATTTGTAGAAGATTCGTACAACATACAATATATGAGTTTAAACAATTTTTGTCATAATAAAATAATTGCATAATAACTTGAAAATATCAATAATCCTTGAATCAATAATCCCTTGAATAAATAATAATAATTTTTAAACCTGAAGACCGTAATTGATATTATCCAGTCAAAAATGCTATAAGAAAAATCAAATCGTTCTTTTCTAAAATATATTTTTATATCCATTTATTTATTATTCAAATCGAAAAAATAATTATTAAAATTAACAGACAGATTTCATTTAATTGCGTTTCTGAGTAACATGATATAAGATAGAATCTTATAACATGTTAAATATGTCATGTCTTATAACATAAACTGCGAAATTAAATAACGATTTTGATTTCTCTATACTTCTCATTGTTCCGTAAAAGCTTGTTTTAAATAAACCATGAACCATGGAGATAGATTTCCCCTTTAAATCATGTTTCAAACAATTCATGTTTTCAGAAAGTGACTAATTAACGCAAAAAATCTCCCATCAAACTCAGAGATTAAATTTTAATTCACTTTCAAACGATTTTCAAGCTTTTCGTTTGGATAAACCACGGAGTTAGGGAGTAGAACTCCTAGGAAAAAGTTCCGTTTTTCATTAATATCTCGACAACCCCAGGTCTTAGAAACTCGAAACTTGGACAAAATTTATGGGGGGATATTTCAAGGGTATTCACCAAATTTCATTAAATTCGGTTCAGCCGTTTTTCCGTGATGATGAGACAAACGAAAATTTCGTGTTTTACTAATATCTCGAGAACCACTGGTCGTAGAAACTCAAAACACGGATATAATTTTAAGTGGGGCTATTTCTGGGCTACCCACAAAATTTCATCAAATTCGGTTCAGCCGTTCTCCAGTGATGGTGTGACAAACAGACAGACAGACAGACAGACAGACAGACAGATTTTCATTTTTATTTATATAGACTAGCAGCATACCCGTCCTTCGTACGGAGTATATAATATAAAAAAACTTATAATTCGCAATCATGTGCAAATTCTGATAAAATATTAAATTTATTGCTCATAAAGAGAAGTTTAAGAATATATGTTCTCACTATGCAAAATTATCTTCACGGGCAAATCTGAAGAATAAAATATCCTGGCCCCTTTTGTAAACAAATTCACACACAAAAAAAAGAATTGAATCAATATATGCAACCACGTACTACTTATATTGTCGCAAATTAGAAAATATGCCAGTGTGTTAGTAGAAGCTTAAACATATTGTAATATGAGTCTTAAAAATATTTACCAAAATAAAAAAGATGACGTAATAAATTGAAAGTATCAAAAATCCCCGTAATCTTAATACCAGAAGGTCGTAATTGATTCCAATATATGCCAATATATATAAAAATTTTGCCAATATACCTGTACTACTTATATTGTCGTAGATTAGAAGATATACCCGTGCATTTGTAGAAGAATACTTGTACAACGTACTATATATGAGTTTCAACAATTTTCATCATAATGAAACAATGGCATAATAATTTGAAAATATCAATAATTCCTGAATCAACTGTCCCCGAAATATCAATAATAATGATGTTTAAACCTGAAGACCGTAATTGATATTATCCAGTCAAAAATGCAATGTCAATGAAATTTATTTTATATACATATTTTTATTAGATTTAATAAAAATCGTATGACACATAACACATTGGATCCGTTGCTAAGCGACATGATATCATCTGCTTCAAATAAATTGAT
Source organism: Amaurobius ferox (assembly GCA_951213105.1). Taxonomy (NCBI): domain Eukaryota; kingdom Metazoa; phylum Arthropoda; class Arachnida; order Araneae; family Amaurobiidae; genus Amaurobius; species Amaurobius ferox. Next base: position 132,435,863 of record OX578133.1, on the reverse strand, counting down.
GGAAATCATGTCGTCTGAATAATGTGATCTCCATGGAAGGTTTGGCGACATTTTCGTCTCCATGATATTTTTATGGATTTACAAATATTTTTATCAATTTAGTGATATTAAAAAAATTAGTTAAATGCGTTACTAAGTAGGATGGATGGACTGACCGACAAATGCTACAGAAACATCATTTCAGTACTCTATTCTAAAAAAAAATTTAATTTCATTGATTTGGGTCATTTTTATTAATTTGGAGATATTTCCTCTAATTTGGTAAAGTTTAAGAAAAGTTACCAAGTTATTTAGAGATATTCCGCTAAATTCGTAGCTCTAAATTTGCAGATCTGAAGAATAAAATATCCATATCCCGTCTGTATATATACTAAATGAAAACACTAAAATTGTATTAGAAGATACATACATCCGTTCTACTCTTTTTCTGCTTCAACAATCGGCTAAATTAATTTATTGGGTAAACACAATATATGAGTTTATTAGCTAAACAGAATATATGAGCTTTGAAACCTCTTTGCTAAAATAAATAAAAGTGTGATGTACGCAGTTCGCAATATATATAATTAAAAGAACAATCAAACCGTTCATTTATTATGAGTTTATTAGCTAAACACAATATATGAGCTTGAAACCTCTTTGCTAAAATAAATAAAAGTAATGTACGCAGTCCGCAATATATATAATTAAAAGAACGATTAAACCGTTCATTTATAAAATATATTTTTACATCCATTTATTTATTATACAAATAGAAAAAATAATAATAATCATTAACAAACACATTTAATTCCATTCCTTTGCCGAGCAACATGATATAAGATAGAATCTTCCTCATAAAATGCGAAATTAAATAACCATTTTAATTTCTTTATACTTCTAATCGTTGAGTAAAAGCTTGTGAAATACATGGAGGTTAATACATGTAAAAACATGGAGGTAGATTTTTCCATTTAAATTCATGTTTCAAACAATTCATGCTTTCAGATAGTGACTATTTAATGCAAAAATCCTGCATCAAACTCAAAAATAAAGTTTTAATTCCCTTTGACGTTTTAAACAAACGATTTTTATCCTTTCCGTTTGGATAAACCACGGAGTTGGAGAGTAGAACTCTTAGTAAAAAGTTTCGTTTTTCATTAATATCTCGACAATTCCTGGTCTTAGAAACTCGAAACTTGGACTAAATTTATGGGGGGGCTATTTCAAGGCTATCCACTAAATTTCATTAAATTCGGTTCAGCCGTTCTCTCGTGATGATGAGACATACGAAAGTATTGTTTTTTACTAATATCTCGAGAACCACTGGTCGTAGAAATTCCAACCATAGACTAAATTTTAAGTGGGGCTATTTCTAGGCTACACACAAAATTTCATCAAATTCGGTTCAGCCGTTCTCCCGTGATGATGGGACAAACAGACAGACAGACAGACAGATTTTCAATTTTATTTATATAGACTAGCAGCATACCCGTTCTTCGTACGGAATATATAATATAAAGAAACTTGAAATTCATAATCATGCCCAAATTCTTATAGTATACTAAATGACATGTTTAATCAAAATATTCTGTTAAAATATTTAATATAATGCTCTTAAAAAGAAGTTTAAGAATCTCTGTTCTCGCTATATAAAATTATCTTCATGGACATATCTGAAGAATAAAACATCTTGGACCCCTTATGTAAGCAAATATAAAAAAAAAATATGGAATTGAATCAATATATGCAAAATTAAAGCGTTAAAATTGTATGGGACCCGTACTGATTATATACGCGAATATTAGAAAATATAACCTGTATTAGTAGATTACATGTATAAATTGAAAATACCAATAAACCCGTAATCTTTAAATCTGAAGACAGTCATTTATTCCAATATATGTCAAAATTAAAGTGCTAAAATTATATGGGACGATATACACGTACTACTTATAATGTTAGTAGAAGATTACCCGTTTTGCAATATGAGTCACAAATGTTTTTTGGTAAAATACAACAGACGACGTAATAAATTGAATATATAATTAATCCCCTTAATCTTCATACCAGAAGACTGTACTTGATTCCAATATATATGCCAATATATGTCAAAATATATGCCAATATACCTGTACTACTTATATTCTCGTAGGTTAGAAGATATACCCGTGCATTCCTAGAAGATTACTCGTACAACGTACAATATGCGTGTGTCAGCAATTTTTGCCGCAATAAAACAATGGCGTAATAACTTAAAAATATCAATAATCCCTGAATCAATAATTCCGGAAAATATCAATAATAATAATGTTTAAACCTGAAGAGTATAATTGATATTATCCAGTCCAAAATGAAATGGCAATGAAATTTATTTTATATACATATCTTCATTATTCAAATCGGAAAGGATTTAATAAAAATCGTCTGCCGCATAAACACATTGGATTTAAATCCGTTGCTAAGCGACATGATATCATTTGCTTCAAATAAATTGGTAGAAAAAATGTCGTCTAAATAGTTATATTTCTATGGAACATTTGGCGACAGTTTCGTCAAATTAGCGACATTTTAAAAAATCGCCAAATTTATCGCCAAGTGGGACTGTAGAACTGACAGTTCCACTTTGCGACAAATTGACGAAATATCATCACAATACTATCCCCTAACAAAAAACAATTAATATCATTTATGTAGCGCAATTTTATCAATTTCAAGATATTTTTATAGATTTGAAAACATTTTTATCAATTTGGTGACATTTTAAAAATTCGCTAAATGTATTACTAAGTAGGATGGTTGGTCTGACAGATAAATGCTAACCAAACATCATTTCAGTACTCTCTTCTAACAAAACAAAACAAAATTTCATTGATATGTAGAAGACCCAAGCCACACGACCAACCCGAAGGTTTATGGCAGCTGTTTGTGTGTCGCTTATATCAATTTGGCGACATTTCCGTCAATTTGGCAAAGTATAAGAAAAGTTGTCAAATTAGCGATATCCCTCCAAATTCGTAGCTTTGAATTTGCAGATCTGAATGAAACATTCATATCCTGTTTCAATATACTAAATGAAAACACTACAATTGCATTAGAAGATATACCCGCTCTACTCTTTTTCTGTTTCAACAATCGGCTATATGAATTTATTGGCTAAACACAATATATGAGTTTAGTAGCTAAATACGATATAAGCTTGAAAACTCTTTGCCAAAATAAATGAAATTGATGTACGCAGTCAGCAATTAATATAATTAAAAGAAAAATCAAACCGTCCATTCATAAGATATACTTTTATATCCATTTATCCATTTATTTATTATTTAAATAGAAAAAAAATAATAAAAACATTAACAAACACATTTAATTTAATTGCGATGCCGAGCAACATGATATATCCTCCTAAAATGTTAAAATTTATTAACCACTAACAGCACACCCGTTATTCGTACGGAGTGTATAATTTAAAGAAACTTAAAGTTCGCAATCATGTGCAAATTCTGTTAAAATATTAAATTTATTGCTCCTAAAGAGAAGTTTAAGAATATATGTTCTCACTAAGCAAAATTATCTTCACGATCAGATCTGAAGAATAAAACATCCTGCCCCCTTTTGTAAGCAAATTTACAGAAGAAAAAATAGGAATTGAATGAATATATGCAACCCCGTACTAATTATATTGTCGCAGATCAGAAAATATGCCAATGTGTTAGTAGAAGATTACCCGTATTACAATATGCGTCTCAAAAATATTTGCCAAAATAAAAGAGATGACGTAATAAATTGAAAACATCAATAATATCCTTACTCTTTATACCAGAAGGTCGTAATTGATTCCAATATATGCCAATATATATCAAAACATATGTCAATATACCTGTACTACTTATATTCTCGTAGATTAAAAGATATACACGTGTATTTGTAGAAGATTCGTACAACATACAATATATGAGTTTAAACAATTTTTGTCATAATAAAATAATTGCATAATAACTTGAAAATATCAATAATCCTTGAATCAATAATCCCCGAAAATATAAATAATAATAATTTTTAAACCTGAAGACCGTAATTGATATTATCCAGTCAAAAATGCTATAAGAAAAATCAAATCGTTCTTTTCTAAAATATATTTTTATATCCATTTATTTATTATTCAAATCGAAAAAATAATTATTAAAGTTAACAGACAGATTTAATTTAATTGCGTTTCTGAGTAACATGATATAAGATAGAATCTTATAACATGTTAAATATGTCATGTCTTATAACATAAACTGCGAAATTAAATAACGATTTTGATTTCTCTATACTTCTCATTGTTCCGCAAAAGCTTGTTTTAAATAAACCATGAACCATGGAGATAGATTTCCCCTTTAAATCATGCTTCAAACAATTCATGTTTTCAGAAAGTGACTAATTAACGCAAAAAATCTCCCATCAAACTCAGAGATTAAATTTTAATTCACTTTCAAACGATTTTCAAGCTTTTCGTTTGGATAAACCACGGAGTTAGGGAGTAGAACTCCTAGGAAAAAGTTCCGTTTTTCATTAATATCTCGACAACCCCAGGTCTTAGAAACTCGAAACTTGGACAAAATTTATGGGGGGATATTTCAAGGCTATTCACCAAATTTCATTAAATTTGGTTCAGCCGTTTTTCCGTGATGATGAGACAAACGAAAATTTCGTTTTTTACTAATATCTCGAGAACCACTGGTCGTAGAAACTCAAAACACGGATATAATTTTAAGTGGGGCTATTTCTGGGCTACCCACAAAATTTCATCAAATTCGGTTCAGCCGTTCTCCCGTGATGGTGTGACAAACAGACAGACAGACAGACAGACAGACAGACAGACAGACAGACAGACAGACAGACAGATTTTCATTTTTATTTATATAGACTAGCAGCATACCCGTTCTTCGTACGGAGTATATAATATAAAGAAACTTGAAATTTATAATCATGCCCAAATTCTTATAGTATACTAAATGACATGTTTAATCAAAATATTCTGTTAAAATATTTAATATAATGCTCCTAAAAAGAAGTTTAAGAATCTCTGTTCTCGCTATATAAAATTATCTTCATGGACATATCTGAAGAATAAAACATCGTGGACCCCTTATGTAAGCAAATATAAAAAAAATATGGAATTGAATCAATATATGCAAAATAAAAGCGTTAAAATTGTATGGGACCCGTACTAATTATATACGCGAATATTAGAAAATATAACCTGTATTAGTAGATTACATGTATAAATTGAAAATACCAATAAACCCGTAATCTTTAAATCTGAAGACAGTCATTTATTCCAATATATGTCAAAATTAAAGTGCTAAAATTATATAGGAAGATATACACGTACTACTTATAATGTCCGATTATTAGTAGAAGATTACCCACATATTGCAATATGAGTATCAAATGTTTTTTGGTAAAATACAACAGACGACGTAATAAATTGAATATATAATTAATCCCCTTAATCTTCATACCAGAAGACTGTACTTGATTCCAATATATATGCCAATATATTTCAAAATATATGCCAATATACCTGTACTACTTATATTCTCGTAGGTTAGAAGATATACCCGTGCATTCCTAGAAGATTACTCGTACAACGTACAATATGCGTGTGTCAGCAATTTTTGCCGCAATAAAACAATGGCGTAATAACTTAAAAATATCAATAATCAATGAATCAATAATTCCGGAAAATATCAATAATAATAATGTTTAAACCTGAAGAGTATAATTGATATTATCCAGTCCAAAATGAAATGGCAATGAAATTTATTTTATATACATATCTTCATTATTCAAATCGGAAAGGATTTAATAAAAATCGTCTGCCGCATAAACACATTGGATTTAAATCCGTTGCTAAGCGACATGATATCATTTGCTTCAAATAAATTGGTAGAAAAAATATCGTCTAAATAGTTATATTTCTATGGAACATTTGGCGACAGTTTCGTCAAATTAGCGACATTTTAAAAAATCGCCAAATTTATCGCCAAGTGGGACTGTAGAACTGACAGTTCCACTTTGCGACAAATTGACGAAATATCATCACAATACTATCCCCTAATAAAAAACAATTAATATCATTTATGTAGCGCAATTTTATCAATTTCAAGATATTTTTATAGATTTGAAAACATTTTTATCAATTTGGTGACATTTTAAAAATTCGCTAAATGTATTACTAAGTAGGATGGTTGGTCTGACAGATAAATGCTAACCAAACATCATTTCAGTGCTCTCTTCTAACAAAACAAAAAAGAATTTCATTGATATGTAGAAGACCCAAGCCACACGACCAACCCGAAGGTTTATGGCAGCTGTTTGTGTGTCGTTTATATCAATTTGGCGACATTTGCGTCAATTTGGCAAAGTTTAAGAAAAGTTGTCAAATTAGCGATATCCCTCCAAATTCGTAGCTTTGAATTTGCAGATCTGAATGAAACATTCTTATCCCGTTTCAATATACTAAATGAAAACACTAAATGTATTAGAAGATATACCCGCTCTACTCTTTTTCTGTTTCAACAATCGGCTATATGAATTTATTGGCTAAACACAATATATGAGTTTAGTAGCTAAATACGATATAAGCTTGAAAACTCTTTGCCAAAATAAATGAAATTGATGTACGCAGTCAGCAATTAATATAATTAAAAGAAAAATCAAACCGTCCATTCATAAGATATACTTTTATATCCATTTATCCATTTATTTATTATTTAAATCGAAAAAAAATAATAAAAACATTAACAAACACATTCAATTTAATTGCGATGCCGAGCAACATGATATATCCTCCTAAAATGTTAAAATTTATTAACCACTAACAGCACACCTGTTATTCGTACGGAGTGTATAATTTAAAGAAACTTAAAGTTCGCAATCATGTGCAAATTCTGTTAAAATATTAAATTTATTGCTCCTAAAGAGAAGTTTAAGAATATATGTTCTCACTATGCAAAATTATCTTCACGATCAGATCTGAAGAATAAAACATCCTGCCCCCTTTTGTAAGCAAATTTACAGAAGAAAAAATAGGAATTGAATGAATATATGCAACCCCGTACTAATTATATTGTCGCAGATCAGAAAATATGCCAATGTGTTAGTAGAAGATTACCCGTATTACAATATGCGTCTCAAAAATATTTGCCAAAATAAAAGAGATGACGTAATAAATTGAAAACATCAATAATATCCGTACTCTTTATACCAGAAGGTCGTAATTGATTCCAATATATGCCAATATATATCAAAACATATGTCAATATACCTGTACTACTTATATTCTCGTAGATTAAAAGATATACACGTGTATTTGTAGAAGATTCGCACAACATACAATAAATGAGTTTAAACAATTTTTGTCATAATAAAATAATTGCATAATAACTTGAAAATATCAATAATCCTTGAATCAATAATCCCCGAAAATATAAATAATAATAATTTTTAAACCTGAAGACCGTAATTGATATTATCCAGTCAAAAATGCTATAAGAAAAATCAAATCGTTCTTTTCTAAAATATATTTTTATATCCCTTTATTTATTATTCAAATCGAAAAAATAATTATTAAAATTAACAGACAGATTTAATTTAATTGCGTTTCTGAGTAACATGATATAAGGTAGAATCTTATAACATGTTAAATATGTCATGTCTTATAACATAAACTGCGAAATTAAATAACGATTTTGATTTCTCTATACTTCTCATTGTTCCGTAAAAGCTTGTTTTAAATAACCCATGAACCATGGAGATAGATTTCCCCTTTAAATCATGTTTCAAACAATTCATGTTTTCAGAAAGTGACTAATTAACGCAAAAAATCTCCCATCAAACTCAGAGATTAAATTTTAATTCACTTTCAAACGATTTTCAAGCTTTTCGTTTGGATAAACCACGGAGTTAGGGAGTAGAACTCCTAGGGAAAAGTTCCGTTTTTCATTAATATCTCGACAACCCCAGGTCTTAGAAACTCGAAACTTGGACAAAATTTATGGGGGGATATTTCAAGGCTATTCACCAAATTTCATTAAATTCGGTTCAGCCGTTTTTCCGTGATGATGAGACAAACGAAAATTTCGTTTTTTACTAATATCTCGAGAACCACTGGTCGTAGAAACTCAAAACACGGATATAATTTTAAGTGGGGCTATTTCTGGGCTACCCACAAAATTTCATCAAATTCGGTTCAGCCGTTCTCCCGTGATGGTGTGACAAACAGACAGACAGACAGACAGACAGACAGACAGACAGACAGACAGACAGACAGACAGACAGATTTTCATTTTTATTTATATAGATTTACAGAATGACTATTAATACCATACTTAATTTTTATAATCTTAAACTTGTTAAAATCAAAATGATAATCAAGCTAGCAACTTCAATATACTGTTACTGAAATTTATTGTAACTTTAAGATATTTTTAATATTTTAGATTGTTTTAGTATAGAGACAATATAAATTCCTATTTTCGTCATTACAGCTATGTTGCAAACGTTTGCATGGCGGAATTTGAATAATAACCAAGTAACTGCTATTGCAATACTTCTGAAAGTGAAACTAAGACTTATGAGAAGAAAATAACAAAATGTATATAGTATTAAAATTTTATATAAAACATGCAAAAAATAATTATCTGACCATTAATCTCTTCCGATTAGCATTAATTCGTATACCGATATTTTAGAAAATAAAAATAACTTCAATCTATTTGATCTAGAAATACAAAAAATTATTCATAAAAAATTAAGTTTTATTATGTTGACTTAAAAGATAAGTACAATTCAACACAGCACAATGCGGGTTCGAATCCAGCAGGGTATCAAAAGAAGCAGTAGAGAAACAAAGCCATGTTTTTGCAAAGTAAATCTGCTATATTAAAAAAATTTTAACATATTTTTATCATTTTTTTAAACTCTCCGTTTTTTGAGAATGCATTAGAATAAATATAAATAATCTAATATACATAATGATAATAAATAATCCAAAGGATATGTATGCATGTAATTTAAATGTCCGAGTTCACGTCCATTGCACATCCGTTACGCGTCGATATGGGTATCCATTAGATGTCAATCTGGAGGCAATTGGATGGGCAGTAGACGTAATATGGATATGCTACTATACGTCCATTGCACATCCATTTTACATCCAGATGGCTGTACAGTAAATATCCATAAATGATATCTGGAGTAATATTTGGACATTCATTAGACGTCAATACACGTCAACCACTGTATTTTTGGATCTATTTTGGATGATCCAGATTACATCTATTGGATGCAATCTAGATGGAATCTGGATGTAATGTGCTGTGTAGGAAGGTAAACAGTATCATGACACTTGCAACCTGTCAAGAGCCCACACATTTAGTTCTACCATGAGTCATATGGTTTGTTCATTTGACTACTTTCAGGCACTTTCTTAGGTGACTTAGCAACACCCATATCGGTATTCATATTATTAACTGTATAACCCATCTCAACATCCTGAATCACAAGCTAATTAAAATATGGTCTCAAATGATACAATTTCTGAGTACGACCCTGTTATTTTCACGCTTAACACAAAAATATCTCGGACTCTCTGCGGCTTTCACAGTTTTATCTGGCTCACAGTGTTTATACCTTTGAATCAACACATTCTGATTGCTCAAGATCTGGAAATGATCTAGCACTACGACCATAATAACTTTTAGAAACACTTTGCCTATATCAAAGCTGATCAACATCCCTCTAAAGTCTTAACTTACGATTTACGAAACCAATAAACTTTCACTTGTGGATATTTTAGTTCTGTTTCTCCTACACATCAATATTTTAGACGGCAATACGTTAATACCTTTTAAGTTTTAACAGAGTAGTTATATTTTTAAACAAAGCAAAACTTATATATTCTCCTCTTTCATTACATTTTTTTAGGCCATATTTTTATCTATTTAAACTGACCGTTCCGCTTAACCATTTGATTTTGCATTATATTAGACTGCTTGTCATGAATTCAAAATCTCACTCAGTAGAAAATTTTCCAAATACTACCTACGATTCAAACGGCATATTATCTGTAATTAATGCTCTCGGTATACCATGATACCATAAGTTTAATATTCTTTATCATTTCACCAGCAGTTTGACGTCCCACTGGAATCAGCTCAACATTCCATTACAAACATACGGGGTCATCGATTGAGCGACGTTATTCGTGTTTTGAACTGTGATACACTTTTAGATCATAAATTTATAAATGAATCACTACATATTCTGGATTGTTTTTCTCCAAATTGATAACATTCCAAATATTTGTACGGATAAAGCACTACCATTTGATAGATACGGAATCCGTTTAATGAAATACTTTATCAGAACTACAACACGCCTTTCCGCATCAGATATTGGATCTTCCAACTATCCCAAAGAAACAATGAAATAAAATTGCAGTCGTTTGCATTGAATCAAATGCAATCACCCCCCGCTTCAAAAGATTGTGGTAGTAAACATTTATTTCTACAGAAATCAACAAGATCACATTCCTTTTGATACTTCAACTCATTTCTGTTATAGACATAGCCAAGTTCTTAATTGCATTCACTGTAATGCCTGAACTAGATTTTGATGTCTTGATGCAAAATATATATATATATATATATATATATATATATTTGCTATTACCATTTGTTAATTGGTAATCCTGAAAATGTTTGATTTGGTTTCCACCCATTATTGAGATACTTATGTAGAATAATTTTTAAACTTAATATTTTGAATAAAGCAGAAATAAAAATTATTTAATTTGATTTCAATCATTTTATGTGGGTGTGTGTGTGATTGTCTGCTGAGTGATATAAGACGCCGCTCATCTAGGGAGTAGCTTTTTTAGGAAGGGGATCTATTTTTTTTCTTTTTTTTTTTCTTTTTACATGAGGTGCTTGTTATATTGTAATTTTCAATTCCCAATATAACATTGCTCTTTTGAAAGAGGAAGTGGACCTAAGAAGACGGTCCCTCATGAAGTGAGGCAATTTTTGTAACATTCCCTCGAACGCAGCTGCACCGGACATTCATTTCGAAAAGAGAGGGTGCTTCTCAAGTTCATGTCAGCGTTAGGTGTTACAACAAACGGAAGGGGTTGAACTTCTTGACCCCAGAGTCAATTAATATCACTCGAACCTTGGGAAAATTCTCGTGAGAACTTTCAACGATTTTAAAACTGGAGACTGCATATCTCATATTTCAGGGGGGCCTTGACCAATAATATAGCCTGAAGGGCGTAGCCCTTAATTTACTTAGCCAATTATGGACAGGGGCGCCTTGTTAAGGGGGTAGAGACAGAGAGCAACTTTGGACTTTAAGTTTTTGAAATCGAGGACTTGAATTTTGGGGAGTGAAAAGAAAAGGTCGCAAGAGCGACGGATCTCGGAGAGAGCGAGCCCACGGGACAGAGCCGGAGCGCGCGGTCATAAAGTCCGACATCGGCAAAGATGATCGAGGTAGGACAATTCTACACATATTTTTGCACTTTGATTATTATTATCTCTCTGACCCTCCTAAATAAGGTTAACCTGGGCCATTAAGACGTAGGCTAGTAAGAATAGTGAGTTAATGCACATTAATAGGTTAATAATTGTAATGCTCATATTATGATCATAGAATGAGGAGATTTGATTGTCTTAATGTACTACACTAAAGATGTTGGTATATGAAATTTACCAGATGTTAATAGTTATTAAATAAGGTTTGTCTTAATGAAATAAATTCTTTGTTATTGTTTAAAATTAAGCCTCTTCATTTTAATTACTGGTATTATGTATTTCTTTATTTACTCCACTTTACGAGATCGGTCTATATAGCGCCAATACCTGGCGTGTGACGACTCACATATCATTTTGGCGCCCGTGACCAGTCGAACCTGGACTCAAAATTATTGCACACATATCATTTTGGTGCTTTAAACCAGTTTCGAACCTGGACTCAAAATTATTGCACCCTTATCATATTGGTGCTCATGAGCAATCAAACCTCGATTCAAAATTATTTAACCCTTCTGGCGACTTTGCTGTTTTAGACCAGTTATATGCCAGAATTTAAATTTTAATGAAGAGAATAAATATATTTGGAATTAATGAGAAATGAAAAGATTGAATAAAAAAATTTTTTTGTGTGTAAAATAAGGATTAAATTAAAGAAAGAATTTTAAAATTAAAATAAATATAGGTAAATTTAAGAAAATTTATTTCACAGTATGAGAAGCAAGCAAATAGTGAATCATTATGTGTTCTTAATGAGACATGCCATATTGTATGTGAAAATATAATTATTAGGGAACTTGAAGCTTTTAAGAAATTTTTGAATTGTATAAATATTTGTGTAATATTTGAGGAGTTAATTATGAGGATTGAAGTATTTGCATGCGTAGATAGTGAAATGATTAGAATTATGTTTTTGAATTTATGTGATATTGTATTTAAATATTTTGGGGGAACATTTTGAGGTGTAAAAACAGGAGATAATTTTAGATATAGAATTTTTGCGAGAAAGTGAAATTTAGAATGACGGAAAGCGGAGAAAATCATCCAGCAACGAGGGGCAGGTTACCAGGACTTATACACCTATTAGGGGAATGCAATGGCATAGAGAATGATGTAGAAATTTTTTTTGACCAGATCAAATCTTTAAGCAGCTTGGGGGATTGGTCAGAGGAGGAAAAGTTAGCAATTGTGAAATCGCGGTTAAGAGGGAATGCAAGAAAATTTTATATAGGGTCACAAGAATTAAGAAGGGAAACATCTTTCGAAAAATTTAGGGATAGGTTATTAGAGTTCTTTACAGAAAAACCGAACATTACAACAAATCAGATCCTTTTCACGACCGCAAAACAGACACAGGGAGAAACGATTAAGCAGCTAGCACACAGAATAACAACACTAACTTTAAATTATATTGGCGACACAGAGCACAGTGAAGCGACACAACAGATTATGGATAAATTAAGGTTAAGTAAATTCTTAGAGGCGGTAACACCTGAATTCCAGAAAGAAATAATAAAAACTAATGCACAAAATTTTGATGAAGCTGTAAAAATAGCCACAAACTTGGAACAGGCAAATTTAGCTGCGATAACGGCAAATGTAAATAGTGCTACATATAGACAAGAAATTGAGACGCTCCGCAAAGAGCAACAGGAATTTAACGCACATATTTTAAATTCAATTACCCAAGAAATAAACACATTAAAAATCCAAGAAAAAGTACAAATTCCCACGACACAAACAAAAAAACTCGTAACATGCCACTACTGTAATAAACAGGGACATTTCATGAGAGAATGCCGAATATACAAAGCTGATCATTTTAAACAAACACAGAGTCAAAACATAAACAACGCGAGGACACAGTGGCATAATCAAATACAGTCTCCTCCCCACTCATTTCAAACCCAGCCGTATGATGACCACAGAACTTACTCCTCCCAGCCGGACACATACGATTATAGGCCAAACCACGCCTTTGGAAACTATCAACAGAGCAGAAATTACTATGCAGCACCCCCTCCACAAAGTAGATTTTCTAGGGAACAACGATATAATAGGGACGAGTCAAACCAAAACAGAATCAGAGAATCGGGCGGGCAAAGAAACAATGGGAGAGAGATGAATACAAGATTTGAATACAGAAATTTCCCTAATAGAAGAGATAATTTAAACTAATTGTGGGAGCTTTAAATAATAACTTACAAAGAGAGAAAAATTACAGGGTAAAGTTCCCGAGAAAAATTGAAATTCCTGTACAAACAGAAAATAAGAAATTGGAGATACATAACGATGAAAGTACTGAAAAACATGAGGAAACGATTGCATCGGTAGGAGAACAAATTGAAAAAACAGAATTGCCAACAATAATAGTTCAATTTAAAAATATACAAAGCGAACTCATGATAGACTCTGGAGCGAGCGTTAGTGTATTATCATTAGAATTGTTCAATAAAATTAAAGATAATGTCAAAATTAAATATGTGTCAAGGAGTGTTACAATATCAACTTTAACAGGACATAGTATTGAATATATAAAGACTGTGGAAATTCCATTTAAAATTCAGGGAAAACAGTTCAAACATATTTTTTTTGTCACAACAGCAAGATTTACACAAAAATTTAAGGGAGTATTGGGTTTTGACTTTTTACAGAAAAATCAAGCCATTTTGAATACACAAAAGAACATTCTGAAGATGGGCGACGTAGAAATAATTTTAAATTCTGATAGGCAAATTGATAGACAAATAAATGAGATAATACAGGAAAGACCGAATCTAGCCAAAATTTTAAGAAAAGTACAAATCAAACCGAATTCGAGGGAGAATGTTGTAGTATATAGTGAGGAAAGTCTAGAAAATGGAACAGAGGTTTTGTTCGAACCCAAAGAAAAATCATACATTGTAATGAATTATGGAATACACCACATGAATGAGAACAAAATTAAAATTGAAGTTCAGAATAACACGAATGCGACAATTACATTAAATAAAAACATGGCTTTAGGAAACATTACGACAGATTTTACGATACAACAACAGGACATTAAAGAACCAGAAATTAGTGAACGGACACATAAATACGAAGAGATGATAAATTTAATACAGGCTAAACCGGAGATAATTGAAGAAAGAAAAAAAGATTTGAAAACAGAAGATTTTAATACTGACCACATGGACCCAAACATTAAACAAGATTTCCTCAAATTTGTAATGCAATATTCGGACGTTTTTTCAAAATCATTAAAAACTTTAGGAGCGACGGACATCGTAAAACCGGTGATAAAGCTTGCACATGACCACGCAATACGTTCCAGGCCATACGACGTTCCGTACGCACTGCAGGATACCGCAAAAAATCAATTAAAAGAGTTAGAAGAAGCAGGGATAATTGCCAGAACAAAATCAAATTTTGCATCGCCGATGATTTTAGTGCGTAAAACAAGTGGAGAGTACCGTTTATGTTTAGATCTGAGATTAATTAATAACATATCCACTCTTTTTCCTTACAAAATTCCCCGTGTAAATGAAATTATAACTAAATTAGCCGGACATAGATACTATTCGAAACTGGATTTTCATAGTGCATTCAACCAATTGGTTTTACCTGAAGACACAAAAGAATTATTTGCTTTTACAACGCCCTATGGCAACTACCAATTTGAAAGACTCGTTTTTGGACATGTAAGCTCCGCTCCAATTTTTCAACAGGTTATGGACACCATTTTAGCGGACTTAAGAGAGGAAAACATACAAGCTTACATCGACGACATAATAATCCCGGCTAACTCTTATTCAGAATTAATACATAAATTAAAATTAGTATTCGATAAATTAAGAAAATACAACCTAACTCTGACACCCAGCAAATGTAAATTTTTTGTAGAAAAAGTAGCATATTTAGGATTTGAAATTAGTCAAAAAGGCATTACACCAACAGATGAAAATATAAACAAAATCACTTCTTTTCCAGTACCAAAAACATTAAGAAAATTAAAAAGATTTTTAGGCATTTGTAATTTTTACAGAAATTCAATAAAAAATTATGCTCAATTAACCGCGGTTTTATCAGACTTAACAAGAAAGGATAATAAATTTAAATGGGATAATAAATGTGAGGAGGCATTCCAGGAACTCCAAGAATGTTTTTTCAAGAAACCATTACTTATACAGCCAGATTTTGACAAAGACTTTTATCTGAATATCGATGGCAGCATTCAGTCCATAGGAGGCGCTCTTTTACAATACAGAGAGGGAATTTTAAAACCGATTGCATATTTTAGCAGGAAATTATCGATACAGGAGCAAAAATACCCGGCCATGAAAATTGAATTACTTGCTATGCATCAGGGAATGAAATTTTTTAGGAATTTTCTTTTCGGACGAAAGTTTTTTGTGCTTTCTGACCATTTACCTTTGGGACAGCATTTAAAAATACAAAACCCACCCAGCGTATTACAGAGGTGGCTTTTAGAGATATCTGAATATGATTATGAATTTATTCACGTCCCGGGTAAAGATAATTTATTAGCGGATTTTTTAAGTAGAGATGATTTTGAAAATAAACAAACAGAGCAGAATGAGGGAAAACAAAACATTGAGAATCCAAGGGGAGAAATTAACCTGATAGAACAAATTAAGGGAGAAAACACGGTGAAAAGAAATGGATATGTGAATGAGGATAGTGTCTATATTGCACAGATAAACACAATAACAGAAATCCCGGCATTAGATAGAATTTTAGAGGAACAAATTAAAGATCCAAAATTAAAAATAATCAGAGAAAATTTACAAAACCGGAATTTTAAAGAGGGTAAACATTATGACACATTATATATTGACGAGGAAACTAATTTATTAATGCACGTAGGAAACTGGAAGGACAGACCTTGGAGAGACAATTTGAACAAAACTATAGTTATACCCAGAAATTTACAGAAAGAAATTTTAGCGATTACACATGTAACACATGCAGGGATCGATAAAACTTATAAACTTTTATCGGACAGATATTTTTGGACGGGTATGTACAGTGACACACAAAATTTTATTACATCTTGCGAACAGTGTAGAAAGAAAAAGGGAAAAAATCAGCCCGTTCCCCTGGGAAGAAATCCTATACCTGATGGGCCCGTGCAAATTTTGTCGACAGACATTTGCGGACCGTTTCAAACTAGCACTTCAAATAATAAATATGTGTTATCGGTGGTAGACCACTTCTCCAAACATATACAAATGTTTCCTATCCCGGATATAACGGCCACTACGGTTGCTGATAGACTCTTAAATTACTTTATGAATTGGGGATGTCCTAAGACAGTGTTATCGGACGCAGGCTCTCAATTTACATCTAATATACATCAAATTATGACAGAGAAACTCGGAATAGTTGCCAGAATAGCATCGGTACGTTCGCCATGGGTTAACGGTATAGTGGAGGTTACTAACAAACAATTGAAACACACCTTAGCGACATTAGCGGAGAATTCGCCATACTGGGATACTGCAGTACAATGCCACGTAGCTGTGTACAACGCGACGGTACATTCAAGCACCAAAGAAACACCAAACTTTCTTTTTTTTGGAAGAGACCTTCCAACTTTTTTTGAAACTAATGTAACAGAAAATAATACAGAAACAACATATCAGGATTATATATCAAAAAAAATAACAGTGATGAATAACGCATTTAAGGAGGCAAATAAAAATTTAATTCTCGCGAAAGAACGCCAAGAAAGTCAACAACTCCAAAGAGCTAAATTCAGGGATTTGGAAATCGGGTCAAGGGTGTTCATGGAAAACAATAATAATCGGTATAAAAAGGGGAACCACACGGGACCTTATCGAGTAATTAATAGAATAAATAGATTTATATATGAAATAAAACTGTGTGACAAACCAAATTCTAAAATCATAAAAGCCCACATAAATAGATTAAGGACTCTTCCCGACCGCAAGCCACATCTAAAAATGCCCTACATAAACAAATACAAGTCACCTCTTCTCCCCACTCCTAAAAACGCACAAAACTCTGAACCGAAACCGGAACTAAAGAAAGACCACGGTCAAAATGAGAATATTCCGTTTATCATGTTGGAAGAGGAAATAGCAAACGGACAGTACAGAGAGTCTTGTCAAACCAGTGCACACAACGCGAAACCACACCATACGCACGAAAACACTCTTACTCTTGGATCCGCGAAACCAGTTACCGCACAAGTACAAAACGAAACAACTCAGAGCGCACGAGAGAATGCAATCATCCCTCCAAAAGACTCTCCGAACGCAAACATTCTTTCAGCAGGGGGGGAATCAGGCAGACATAGCACGCTAGAAACACACGAGAATTTGGAACTTTCAGAACAGGGGGACGGTACACGAATTGAAGCAAACACGAATGAAAAGGCGGGAGAAATAGAACGAGATGCGCAAGAGGGACCAACACAAGTGGATGGGGGATGTATACAGATGGAAAACGTTCAGGGGAAAGATGAATCAGCGGGAAATTCACAAGGGGACGATATAAGCAGTACAAATTGTTCACGCACAGTACTTCTTCCAACACCGGTTAGGCCGAAACACAGATATGATTTGAGATCTTTAAAGAATTTAAATTTAAATTGATTCAATTAAAACACGAAAGAAGTTTAAACATAGGTAAGAACGCGGACAAACCGTGATTCAAAATTTTGAGAATGTTAGTAACAAAGAAAAATCGCCATTCACAAAATGCAACGCGAAAGATGGAACGCAAATTTTAAATAAATATTGGATTGTAAATAAAGGAAATTTTAAATAAACATTGAATTATAAATTAAAGAAATGTAAATAAGTATTACATTAATTAAGAAAGTGTAAACAAATTGTGAAAAAAAAAAAAAATTGAGGAAATTTTAAATAAATCATACATTAATTAGTTGAAAGTTTAAATGAACAAGAAAGTTTAAATAAATATGGAACTATAAATAATTGGGAATTATGAATAAAAAGTGTGATTTAAAAAAATAAATAATTGTTACAAAATAAATAACAAGTATCGTTGTAGGACAAAAGAAATTTTAGGGTTGATAGGTTAAAGATGTGGATATATTAAATTCAAATTTTGGAAAGAACATAAATAACAGAGAAGATACGTCACATTTCAAAAAAAAAAAAAAAAAAGCAAAAGGGGGACATCGTTAGAATTCTATAAAAAGTCGTTATAACTCTATAAAAAGAAGGTTTTTTTTAAGAGAACTTTGATTTCCAGGCAATAAAAATTTCGATGGATAAGATATTTAGGAATATTAAATAAAGGGATATTTTGAATTTCTAAAAAAAAAAAAAAAAAAAAACTCTTTTCAAAGAACAGTGAAATTTTAAAACAAAAGTAAACTTTCTCCACGCGCTCTTCATTTAATTAGCGGATTGATCAACCATTGTTGGATGAATACGCGTGAGGAAATAGGAGTTATAGAATTATAGTTTAAAATAATTAGATAATTGGTAAATAAAAAAAAAAAAAAAGAAAAAAAGAAAAACAAATTTTTTTTTTCTAGTTTAAATAAATAAATAATTCATAATTAAAAATAAAAATTGTAATTCAAATAACTAAACAATGGGTAATTAAAAATTAAAATTAGAGTTTAAAATGGATAGAGAATTTTAATTAAAAATCATAATGGCAGTTCAAAGAAAAAAGATAATGGTAATGAAAATTATACACAAATTATAATTTAAAATGAATAGATAATTTTAATAAACATACGCGAATTGTAGATTAAATAAAAAGCATTTGAAAAAAAAAAAAAAAGCGTTTCTACATATATTTTGAATGGGTCGCACATATAAAATTTTTGAGAGAGACGAACTTTCGAAGGTAACGCTAGAACGCGGGAATAAACATGATATAATAATAAAATACAATGGTAGAACAAAAGGACACTAACCGCATTTTAATTAATCCGTGGGGTAAATGAATCCTTGCGTAATCCATAGGAGTCGCGAAACACAGACAATCACACACACTGCTACGCGCACATCCCGTCGTCCTAAACACTTTACACAACATGGCGGAAACGTAGACGAGAAAATTTGTATCATTTTGCCAAAACGACATCTTCAAAAATTTGTACAGCTAATTGGCCATGGGAAGTTACACGAAGAAATGCCCGTATTAGCCGCAGGCCAGAAAGGGGACCGCTTTCCAGGGATGAAGTGAGGCAATGTCCAGGGATGAAGTGAGGCTCATGAAGTGAGGCAATTTTTGTAACATTCCCTCGAACGCAGCTGCACCGGACATTCATTTCGAAAAGAGAGGGTGCTTCTCAAGTTCATGTCAGCGTTAGGTGTTACAACAAACGGAAGGGGTTGAACTTCTTGACCCCAGAGTCAATTAATATCACTCGAACCTTGGGAAAATTCTCGTGAGAACTTTCAACGATTTTAAAACTGGAGACTGCATATCTCATATTTCAGGGGGGCCTTGACCAATAATATAGCCTGAAGGGCGTAGCCCTTAATTTACTTAGCCAATTATGGACAGGGGCGCCTTGTTAAGGGGGTAGAGACAGAGAGCAACTTTGGACTTTAAGTTTTTGAAATCGAGGACTTGAATTTTGGGGAGTGAAAAGAAAAGGTCGCAAGAGCGACGGATCTCGGAGAGAGCGAGCCCACGGGACAGAGCCGGAGCGCGCGGTCATAAAGTCCGACATCGGCAAAGATGATCGAGGTAGGACAATTCTACACATATTTTTGCACTTTGATTATTATTATCTCTCTGACCCTCCTAAATAAGGTTAACCTGGGCCATTAAGACGTAGGCTAGTAAGAATAGTGAGTTAATGCACATTAATAGGTTAATAATTGTAATGCTCATATTATGATCATAGAATGAGGAGATTTGATTGTCTTAATGTACTACACTAAAGATGTTGGTATATGAAATTTACCAGATGTTAATAGTTATTAAATAAGGTTTGTCTTAATGAAATAAATTCTTTGTTATTGTTTAAAATTAAGCCTCTTCATTTTAATTACTGGTATTATGTATTTCTTTATTTACTCCACTTTACGAGATCGGTCTATATAGCGCCAATACCTGGCGTGTGACGACTCACATATCAGTGCTTTCAGACTATGAGAAAGCCTGTGGCGTTGACATTTTTAAAATCGCTCGGACGTAACTTGTGTCGTTCCATTATTCGTTCTTTCAATGCCATCTCATACAAAAATGTTCAACATTTTATTTCGCACTTCAACAAGTACTACTATTCTATTATTAAAAAATACCAAGCCATGATCTAAGACATGGCGAACGAAACGACAAAATGACGTATCTTGAGAAACGACGAAATGACGAAACGACGTATCTTGAGAATGATATGACGAAACGACGATCTTGAGAATGATATGACGAAACGACGATCTTGAGAAACATCATTCTGAGATAAAATATGTTAAGGGTTTTACAATGGTGTGGAAATGCTTTCATTCGCATTCTCATACCTACTCTATTCATTTGGGTACGTCTTGAACAAAAATATCATAGCATTAACCCATGAAAAGAAATCCAACCAGCCGTGTAAAGGCAAAACGACTTCTGCAATCACAAGGAAATGCAATTATATCATGTCTTAATTTAAAATAAAACCTAACACTTTCCGGTAATTTTCTCTTTTCTTCAGGCCAACCATTTTTATAGATTTGCAATATCTGACTTAAAACAGGATCACCTTTTGTCGCAGTCCTGAATTGCTGCATCCTACGATTGTTTACACATGTCAAGGTGACATAACACCGCGAACTAGTATATCAGTCGGGGAAGGATCATTGTCTATTTCTTCTGTATTGTAAGGCCTGCTGATCAGATCTGCAGCATACATATATTTTTCCGGTAAGTACTGCACATCTAAGTCATACAAAATAATCTAACTTTCAATTGCTGCAACCTACTTCATTAACAAAAAATTAGACACATATTTATTCATAATATTTACAAGTGGTTTATGGTCAGTACTTTACTACCATATATGTAATACTGGACATTTTAGTTACAAACATTATACTTAGAAATTCATTTTTTATTTGTGTATATTTTTTCTACTTTTGTCAATCCTCATGAAGCAAAGCCGATGGGCTGCCCATTTTGTAATAAGCAGCACCCTAAGACATCTTTTGAACTGTCGCACTGAGGTACAATAGGTTTCTAACTATCAAATATTCTTGGACTTCACTTGTTTTGTTTTTAAACTCTACTAAAGCCTTTGTATGTGCAAGTAAACACTACCAACTCACATTACTTTTAAACAAGTCTTGAAACGGGGCCATACTTCTAAACATGTCAGGAACAGATTTTCTTAAACAATTTACCATCCCCAAAATACTTTGCAACTGTTTTCATTGCTAGGCTCATGAATATTCAAAATCGCTTTTACCTGATCAGGATCTGGTTTCCTTGATTAACAACACGACACTTCAGACATTCGGTACAGCAATTTTTTAGTATTGAACATCACATTTAAATTTCTAGATCCTTCAACAGCAAGACTCAAGATTCTATCATGCTCAGTTTCTTTTTTATCAACTATCAGCATATCATTAAAATATATTAGTACACCTGGTATATCACCAAAATTACTTTCATTAAACTATTAGAAGTCTTCCGGGCATAACAAATGCATAAAGGTAAGTGATTAAATCTCATAATTTACTTGAAATTTCATCCAGTTCAATTTTAAAGAATCCATCCTTTAAACACATCACTGAAAAAAAAATAACTGATTTATTAAAATATCTGGGGAGTATTTCTTCCAACTGTAGGAATCAACACATTTTCGCGCTTTATTGTTTGTTCTATTAAGATCTTTGGAATCCAAACACAGTCTCCATCAAGCTTCTCAACTATTGATCCATCAAGTTTCTCAATTATTGATCCATCAAGCTTCTCAACTATAACCGTATTAAAACCCAGCCGTTAGGACAGTTAACTTATAATATTTTCCTGTTCAACCTTGTCAAGATTCTGCCTTTAGCTGTTATGGAACCCTTATGGGCAATTTTATAACAGGGTCTATATTTTCTTTCAGCATTATAGAACTTTTCAAACTTTCCTACATCTCTAAAGAAATCATTGTTTTCCTGAATAAATTTATCTGTAAAAATACTATTTACACTATGTACAGAATTTCTGGAAACGAAACCAAATTCTATACAGCCAGGCAAACCCAACAGGGGTTTTACATTTACTTTACAGTCCGCCACTACAAAATTTAAAAGTTTCAAAGAAGTAGCACTACTTATTTGACAAGTAAATTTTCAGCGTCCAGAGGTTTAATTTTAGAACCCCCGTATGCTTCCAATATTGACTTTGTTGAATGTAGAGTAACACTTCCATTAACCTTATTTATTAGACTTAGGAACTATATTTACTTCAGGGCCAGTATCTAACTTTTACCAATCTAAAAATCTTGATACCACTCTTTCCCATTTGGACTACTACTTACGCTTTGGAATTCTACTTACACTTTCAATAAACACACAATCGCTATTTACAGAATCATTAGACACCACTACTTTATGGTTGTTATTAACAGGTACCTCTTTCAAAATTTTAGTTCTACATACTATAGCAAAGTGATTAAAATTGCTACCATTTTTATATTTCTTACCATATGCATGGCACTTCTTGCAAAGATGTGTAGTTAGACTTGCAAGGAAACAATGATAGTTTTAGAAAATGTATTGTACTGGGAATTTATTGATGGCAAAAATTTTGCCATATAGTGGTTTTTACTATAAAAATTTTTGAAGCATCTATTTCTCAGCATCTACTGCAGATAAAGCTTAGAAGATGACTGACATGGATTCAGCATCAAAATTTGGAGATAGTTGAAGGGTTTGCTTAGGATTGCCACTTCCGGTGCTTTTTCTATTTCTGGTTCAAAAATTTACATTTTCCTTGCAACATCTAATTCTCAAGATCGGTTAAAGATGGAGTTTAAAGAATGACTAATATATGGATATAGCATCTAATTCCCGAAGAAGTAGGGATTTCCACTTCCGATTGAAAAAAATTTCTTGAAACATATATTTCTCAGGATTATCTATAAGTATGGTTTAAATTATGACTAATATGGATTCAGCATCAATTATTTTGGAGGGGGTAGGGGGGGGGGTTAGAAGAACTCACTAAGGATTTCCACTTCTGATTCTGGCGATGTCACTTCTGATTCAAAAATGTACATTTTCCTTGCAACATAGAATTCTCAAGATCAGTTATAGATAGAGTTTAAGGGATGACTAATATGGATAAAACATCTAATTTCCGAAAAGTAGGGGTTCACTGAGGATTTCCATTTCCGATTAAAAAATTTTCCTTTAAACATCTATTTCTCAGGATTATCTATAAATAAAGCTTAGATGTTGACTGATATGGATTCAGCATCAAATTCCAGAGTGGGTTGGGGAATTCACTAAGGATTTACGCCTTCGGATTTTTCAAAAATCTGTATGACTGTACGAATAAAGTTTTCAAAAGAATATAAAAAAGCTTAATAATTCTGTCGAAAAAAAAATTTGCACACCACTTGTCACCATAAGAAGGCTCCTTTATAAATTTCTATTTATTATTTTTAGTAAATTATTATTTACTTGGGAAAATCGTAGTTATATAATTATACAGTTTTTCATTACTAAAATTGTTTTTTACTACCAAAAATATTGTTTTTTATTACCAATCAACACATAGTGTTAACTAATTAGTTACTAACTTTGAAAAATAGACTTTTAAGTGTGTGACTTTAAAAATTAGTTATTTGAGAACGAAATAAATATATATTTCATTTTGATGTCATTATATTTACTATCATTATATCAAAATATTATTAATATAACTAATCTCATCAGTTTATTAATATTTTATATATATTTAATAGAATTTCATTACATCAAAATGAAATTATATATTTCATTTTGATACTTTTTATGATACAACTAGACCTCAACCATATAGAATATGACTGTATGACAATGCCGAGTGGTGCCTGTAGAGTATTAGACATAATTTTAGCATTGAAAGAAACATTCGTCTGGTACCAAGACTCCTGAATTAAATCCAGATTTGCTACCTATTACACTACTGCGGCCATATAAGACATTACTTGAATTCACAGTCTCTCACTGAGTATACACGTTAGGTTTAACTGTAGTAGAGTGACCATGCTCGATTGAATACAAGTGATTGCAGCTTCCCTAGGGAATAATTTAAAAAGTTAAGAAAACTGACTCGACAACAAAGTGAGATAGACGAAATAAGCAATTTAAAAGTTGGAGACCGTAGTCTGATTAGTAGACATAGACACCAGAAACAAACACGTATATGGAAGTCAATAAATATCTGCCAAAACGTCATATCATCAGGACATGTAACACGGTGACACCTGCAATGCGTGTCAAAATACGCGGTAATATACTTTTTCAAATTCAATTGGGCATTGTTGCTAACGGAGGGCATGTTGAAAAGGCTGAACGTTAAATTTCTGTGCATGTAGGTGTTATTTATATTAACATTCCATTAGGATAGCTATTCATCAATAACTATTTTTTTTAAATAAATAACTTCTATAACAGTTTTATTGTCGACTAGCAGTATACCCGTTTTTCGTACGGAGTATATAATATAAAGAAACTTAAAATTCACAATGATGTGCAAATTCCTATAGTATACTAAATGACATTGTTAATTAAAAAATATTCCGTTAAAATATATAATTTAATGCTCCTAAAAAGAAATTTAAGAATATCTGTTCTCGCTATATAAAATTATCTTCACGGGCAGATCTGCAGAATAAATCACCCTGGCCCCAATTGTAAGCAAATTTACAAAAAAATATGAAATTGAATAAATATATGCAAAATAAAAGCGTTAAAATTGTATGGGACCACGTACTACTTATATACGCGAATATTAGAAGATATACCCTGTATTGGTAGATTACGTGTATAAATTGAAAATATCAATAAACCCACAATCTTTAAATATGGATGCAATAATTGATTCCAATGTATGACAAAATGAAAGTGCTAAAATTATATGGGAAGATATACCCTTACTACTTATAATGTCGTAGATTAGAAGATATGTCCGTGTGTTAGTAAAAGATTACCCGTATTACAATATGAGTCTCAAACTCTGTGCCAAAATAAAACAAATGAAGTAATAAAGTGAAAATATCAATAATCCCAGTAATCTTCATACCAGAAGGCCGCAATTGATTCCAATATATGCCAATATATGTCAAAATATATACCAATATACCTGTACTACTTATATACTCGTAGATTAGAAGATATACTCATGCATTTGTAGAAGATTACTCGTACAACGTACACTATATGAGTTTCAACAATTTTTGCCATAATAAAACAATGGCATAATAACTTGAAAATATCAATAATCCCTGAATCTATAATCCCCAAAAATATCAATAATAATATTGCTTAAACCTGAAGACCGTAATTGATATTATCCAATCAAAAATGCAACATCAATAAAATCCATTTTATATATACATATCTTTATTATTCAAATCGGAAAACATTTAATAAAAATCATCTACCTCATAAACACATTGGATAGAACTGTAGAACTGGCAGTCCTTTTTTTTTTGACGAAACATCATCACAATACTATCCCCTAACAGAACACAATTAATTTCATTTATTTAGCACAATTTTATCAATTTCAAGATATTTTTATGGATTTACAAATATTTTTATCAATTTGACGACATTTTATAAATTCGCTTAATGTGTTACTAAATCGGACTGTTAGACTGACACACAAATGCTACCGAAACATCATTTCAGTACTCTCTTCTAACAAAACAAAATTAATTTCATTAATTTAGCGTCGTTTTTATCAATTTGGCGATATTTCCCTCAATTTGGCAACGTTTAAAAAAAGTTTCAAGATAGCGGTATCCCGCCAAATTTGTAGCTCTGAATTTGCAGATCTGAAGAATAAAACATCCTGATCCCGTTTGTATATACTAAATGAAAACCCTAAAATTGTATTAGACGATATCTAGAGCTGGCGGGAAAAAGCACTAAACTCAAGAACAAAGATTTTGAAATATCGAGGAATGAAAATTTTGATACTTTTAGGAGAACTGTTTTCATATTTAAATTTTTAGTTTTCAGAAAACAGATTATATTTTTATGGAGTCTGTTATATATTTATAAGCTAAATAAATAATAATTTTTCTTAATTTATATTTTATTACCCCACTGATATCCTTGTAAAGTCTAATAGGTGTTTAAGGTTTTCCTTTTTTGAACATCTTTAAAGCCCAGCCGACTTACGTGCTTTTCCCACAACAAAGGCCCTAAATTTCTCAAACCAAATATATATGTTATAAAGAATTGGAATTGGCTTATGTGCTTTTTCCCGTCACCTCTAGATATACTCATTCTACTCTTATTCTGTTTCAACAATAGGCTAAATGAGTTTATTGGCTAAACACAATATATGAATTTATTGGCTAAACATAATATATGAGTTTATTGGCTAAACATAATATATAAGTTTGAAAACTCATTGCCAAAATAAATGACAGTAATGTACGCAGTCCGTAATTAATATAATTAAAAGAAAAATCAAACAGTCCATTTATAAGATATATTTTTATATCCATTTATTTATTATTCAAATCGAAAAATTAATAATAAAAATTAACAAACACATTTGATTTAATTGCGTTGCTGAGCAGCATGATATAAGATAAAATCTTCGTCATAAAATGCTGATAATTAAATAACCATTTTAATTTCTTAATACTTTTCAATTGTTGAGTAAGGGAGTAAATAAACCATAGTGATAGAGTTTCCATTTAAATTCATGTTTCAAACCTGAGATTTTCAAAAAATGACTAATTAGCGCAAAAATCGCCCGCCGAACTCAAAGATATAGTTTTAATTCACTTTCACGTTTTAAACCAACGATTTCCAACCTTTTTCGTTTGGAAGAACCAGGGAGTTGGATAGTAGAACTCCTATGAAAAGTTTAATTTTTCATTAATATCTCGACAACCCCTGGTTTAGGAACGCGAAGCATGGACTAAATTTTAAGTGGGGCTATTTCAAGGCTACCCACAAAATTTCATCAAATGCAGTTCAGCCGTTCTCCCGTGATGATGGGACAAACAAATAGACAGACAGATTTTCAATTTTATTTATATAGATTCCCTACTCATTAGTAATACTCTACAGCTTTGTAATTTGCCTTTTTTTTTATCTATTTCGCTTTGTTGCCGAGTTCGTTATTCTAACTTTTTAAATTCTCCGTTAGGGACGCTGCAATCTCTTTTATTCGGTCGGACGTGTTCACTTTACCATAGATAGACTTAACGTATACACTTATGGACCTTTTCTTAAAAGTTATGTTTAAGTCTCATTTCCTCTAGTTTGTCGGTTACGTCGCTTCAGCTCATCTTCCGGAAATTACAGCAGTTTTCTAAGATAAACACGTTCCTAAATTATTAATAAAAATACAGACTACGCGAAGAAGAGAATAGAAACGTGAACTTAAAATAAGATTTCAATTTCCTCGTCATTTGCATTACAATTCTGATCTGAATTTTCTTTTGATGTTCCTTTCCGTATGAATAAACAGTTTGACACCAAAGGTCGTCGCTTCAAACTTACAATGGAATCGGAGAATCATCTCCATGTTTATTTATGCATTCTAGTTATTTAAACTTACAAAGTGATGCAGATGATACTTCACATTTCACTTGAGGTGACTCAAAATTGACAGCTTGTTAAACTCGTAAAAACGGGGGGAAATAATTTTTATTTCTTTCCCACGATTATCCCCGGGATTTTATGGCTCAGGAAAATTTTTATGAGAAAAAACACATGTAATCACATACACGCATTTATGACTGTAACTAGAAACCGGTGAGTATTTACAAACTGCACCCCGCCTGCACTTAAGGATATCGTAGTCTTACACTAGAACCATTTGAAACGACTATGGGAATTTTATGGCATCCATAGGATGTCTTAGTTTTCCGCTTAATACTTACATATATGCTGTCATTTTTCATTTTATGATGCCGGATAAACAAAAATCTGATATGTGTAGAGAAACTGACACATTTTGTATACATATCAAGATGTACACTTCTAAAAAATATGTTGATGTAGGCAGTATATGACTTTCGCTACGTAATACAATGCCACTTTACTTCTTTCACAGCGATATAATAGTTTGTAAGTTCCATGGGACATGCTATTGGTATTGAATTAACAGCATGTAAAATTCTCTTCATAAAGGAACATGCTGTCAGAACCCCCCTTAATCCTTTATTTCTGAAAAGAATTTACTCTTCTTTTCCAAATTAAAAGGCTCAAGGGCTCCTGATATGGGACTTGTCCCAAATCATTCCCGAGAGCAATGCTCCGATTCTCTAAACTATCTTATGTTAAAATATTTTACGTTATTATTTCCCAACCTCTTTTACATGGAGCTAAAAGGCAGTATTGCACTGTCCTGGGTTCTCCCATAATCACGTCTTGAGATCCTTGAGATCCTTAACAGCATGTAAATTGAAATTAAGCGCTTTTGGCAATTTGTTAGTCTAAACAGAATGAATCATTCATACTCATGTGAAAAATCTTCATCAAAATGCAATTGACATTTAATTAATAGACTATAAAATAAATGGCTATTGATGAAATCCGTCTATTACAAAAAGTAACGTTTCTCGTGAGTGGAACGACTGGAGTCACAAGAATGATGTTGACAGATGCGGAACCTATTGGATATTTACTACTTATGAATTTTGTGTATTTCTTTTATAAATTTATTTGAAAAACGTTCAATATCTCGAGAACGGTTCACACTAGCATGTTAAAGTTTGGGTTATTCGATTTCTAATGAGGAATTACATATGAAATTATAATGTATTTAATAGTTTTAAAGTTACTCATTTTCTCAAACATTGATTCAAAAGCCGTGCAATATCTCGCAAATGGTTCGTGCTAGCATTCTAAAGTTTGTGCTATTCGTTGTCTAATGAAAAATTACGTATGAAATGATTATTTATTTATCATTATTGAAATTCTTGATTTGTTAACGATTTTTAAAAAAATTCATTCGAAAATTGGGAGAACTTCTGAACATTCGATTGCTTCTAAAATTAATAGGGTTCCTGTATTTACCACTGATTGTAATAATTGTACCAAATTACATTCAAAACGCTCCATTCGTTCGTGAGATATCGGATTCATAAACTTATGAACGCACACACTAACATACATACGCACACTAACATATATATACACACAAACATACACGCACACTAACATACATGCAGACACACATATAGACATCACTTTAAAAAAATTCTATTCGGATTCAGATGTTTAAAACGTGCTCTTCCGTCTAAAAATCGAATTCGAATTTTTGACCCGTCACAATACTTCCAAAATACAATACACTATGTATGTCGGGAAAGTAAAAATTGTTAACACATTCAAAGGTATACAAGAAAATGTATTTCCAAGAGTCAGAGAGAAGAATCTGGGTGTGACCTCTCGATTTCGGACTTATATTACGACGATATTCGGAGAATTTTTAGAAAATTTCTTAAAATTGGAATTTCTTGAGAATTGGTAGTTAAGTGAAGTTAAATACTCGTAGTTAAGTTGAGACCTGGTAGTTAAGTGAAGTTAAGTACTAGTAGTTAGGCTAAGAACTAGTAAGTTGTTTTAAAAGCTGTCGGATTAATTATTTTTTCTGTGTGTGCTAAAATACATATAAAGTGACTAAATGGTTTGGCAACTAAATTTCAGTCTTTTTTGTTTTTTTTAATTAAGTAAACCAGTTAAAATGGTTTTTATTTTCGTTGTACATCCCCTCTCCTCCATTTTTTGCAGGGAACATGGTAAAAGTTGTCAAGTCAGTACTCTATAAGGAATTTTAAAAAAATCAAGTGTTCCCGAGGATCAGGTAGAAGAATACGTTGTTGTTGTTGAGACCCAGACCGTCCGACCTACCAGAAAGTTGTAAGGTAACTGTTTGGACGGCTGGGAAGAGCCACTCAATTTAGACCGGAACCCAGTGGGGGAGGCATCCACAGGGACCTACCCTCCTTCCCCTACCACCAACAACTCGGAAGGACTTACGGACCCACATGTTTAACGTGATCGTACTCCTCGTGAACACGGCGGCAGTTTTGGCAGTGGAGGGAATCGAACCCGGGCGTACCGAGTGCAATTCCCGAGCGCTAACCAGTGGGCCACAGCGCCCTTTAGGTAGAAGAATACGTGTAGAGATTCTCTCGATTTCGGACTTATAGGTGTAAATCAAGTCTCCACTTACCTTTCGGCTTCTGCAAGAAAACATACATGAATAATAAACATAGTACATGTTCCCATACTGTAATCAAGTTTTCAAACAAAAAAAATAGCATATTTTGTATTTTTATATTGCATATCAATATTCCGGATAAAATGAAAGGTTCTAATTAAATGAATGTCTGTTTAACAATCCTTAACAGGCAGTTGTTCATTATTTTCAGACCTATTTTAATTGCGTCATTACACTTGTTATTAAGAAACAACAAGGAGAAAGCGCGCGCCCATTTCGATAAAAAGAGAAACTAGAAACAATTGTCCACAAGGTTTAAACAACATGTGTGTTAGTGACCTATGACTTTCAACACACCTCCTGACGGGGCGCACCTTCAGAAACTTTTGTTCTCAATTCTAAGATGGTAAGAAAATAAATTTAACTTTAAGAAGAACCTCCACTATGAAGTTTTGCACTTTCTGTCGGCGTTTAAAGCAGGCATACTGATTCGGAAAGAGATATTGCATACGTTTTGAATGTCTTGTTTCATTTCTTTATTCTGCTTTTAATTTCGACCTGCATGTCTACATTACAATTTACATATTCAAATATATTTGCATACATAGATTGTCATTTAGATGGTTCCGTCCTTAATAGTTCAGCCCATAGCATAATAGTTACGACATTGCCCTCTGAAACAGGGCGATATTTCGCTCCTTAGACCAGAGGCTTAACAGACAGTGCTTGCTTTTATGGGTTCCCTAGTGTAACATAAATACAGTGCAATTTCCATCAAACTGTCCTCCTTTGTCAGTAAAACCATATCAAGTACTTGCCTTAATTCAGTAGCGTAGCCAACGGGGGGGAGTCATAACCGTCTCCCCAGTAACCCTTTCTTCAAATATAATTTTTCGGAACCCATTAAAGTTCAGAAAAATAATATTTGAAGACATGAAAAATAAGGTTACCAACCCCTCCCCCGCCTAAAAAAATCTGCCGACGCCATGTTTCCTTAAAGTGATGAAATCTTGAATTATCCATCTACACCAAGTTGATGTCGATGATCACGTTCAGTAAATTAGGGTACCTGAGGAAAAACATGAAATTTGCCCCCCCCCCTCGCACACGCATACCCACATACCCACACACACCACCATCACCACACGCACATACACACGTACTTCATTTATAAATGCCTTTCAAAACAGTGACTGAGGAGCTTCAGTCACTTTCTATACACTCTACTCTAACAAGGTACAGCTATAGAAAAAAAAGCCCCACCTCGTATTATTCGAGCATCGTTCATCGTAGAGCAAATTTAGAGATGCCATTCGATTAAGAATATAGTCCTCTACAAATTCTTGCGCATAAAATTTGTATAAGGGACCGTCTTCATATTAAAATGCGCACAAACTTCGAAATTTCCAATAGCAACACCCAAATATGACAACATATTTCGAATCTAGAGCAAAATTTAACCTCTGATACTAAATTTCAAGTCATTTGGATGAAGCGTTTCAGATATATTAGTATGTTAAGTTTTGAGCTCCTAATGTTAAATTAGTTTCCCAGAATTTTATTCATATTTTGTGTAATAATTAA
This sequence comes from Amaurobius ferox, assembly GCA_951213105.1. NCBI lineage: Eukaryota > Metazoa > Arthropoda > Arachnida > Araneae > Amaurobiidae > Amaurobius > Amaurobius ferox. The sequence continues at coordinate 132,403,365 of OX578133.1, read as the reverse complement.
CTTCTCACGCTGATTTTTTGTATTACGTTACTACTAAACTACCCAAACACAAGTACATGATTTTTATTTTACATGAAATATGAATTATGAAATTACTATTCGATAAAAAAAAAATATGAATAGGAACTTAGACATATTTTGATGCAAATCGTTTCACAAAAACATTTTATATGAGTACGCAATTTTTCAGCTGTTTCCTCACTGCAGTTCTTTGCTTACATACTCAAATGTTCTATGTTTACATATTCAAAATTACTATGATTTTAGGGTCATATATTAGTTGAAAAAAAATGACTAATTTAAAAAAGTTATATTAATTTTAATTTAATATTTATTTATTATAACAGACATGTCTTTCTACTCAGTTTTAATAAAACTTTGTATAAAATGTGTAGAATAGATGCAACCTAATCAACGTAATTCTGCAATTGTATTACGGAAGAATTGGTGGGCTGAAACTTGTATTGTTATAAATTGGACTCTATAAGCCATCTAATTATGTATTATAAATTACTCTACGATTAGTAGTTACGGCGTTAAGGCAAGTTGAAATCGGTCATAAAAATTATGTGATAATTTATAATAAAATATTTATAAAAAAATAATAAATATGCAAAATTTATAATACTAAAATATTTAGAAAAAATAATAAATATGCAAAATTTATAATAAAACTATAATAAATAATAACATTATACGATGCTAATTTCCATAAGATGTAACTTTACGTCAAAAGATTAATTTGCATATTTGCGGTTTAGTATGATAGTTATTACAGTAACCTAAAAATCGTTAGACATCGTTAAAATATCTACTCGATGAACTAATCTCATGTTATTACAATGTGCTGATTCCGTCATTTATGCTCTTCGTGCATTAATTCGACCATATTTAAATCCCATAATATGATTATTGAAGAGAGTTTTACATTCTCAAACGCAAGATGAAATATCAGAATAAACTTACTGTAACTTCTTTCAGTAAAATACACAAGAAAGATCAATCATGCATAAAACATTGATTATAAAACACTTTCCAACTACAATGCAATTTTATTTAAACATCTCTAAAATGTGATACATTCAGTGGTAATACTTTTAAAAGTATCACAATACTACAATAATTTATTATATTTGAAAACTTTATCGAAAAAAATGAACTTTATTCAAATGACGTCATTGAAATATAAATTGCCTGGCTCTCTATGAAAAAGCAGTAAAAATTTCATTCATAAACATTTATTCTATTCCTTTCATTCATCACAATACTACAATAATTTATTTTACTTAAAAACTTAAAACCATGGAGGTAAAAGTAATTTAACTCTGTGTTTAAAACTTCACCGAAAACGTCTGCTATAAGATCGTCTGTTCTCTATATAAAATCAATGACTGTTTCATTCATATCAACTATATTGCAAACTCCAGCGCTAAATAATTTTGCGTTAAAGAAATTCAGGAATTCTTATACAACTCATCTTACAGTATGATGTGTTTACAATCTTCATAAGTGAAAATTAGGCTTCGTTGTAGAAATGATCAAAATTTGATGATCATTTAAACTCAAATATATTATAATTTCGTTGTTTCAGAACATTGATGCACAAAAATTAAACAAAAATAAAGCGGTTTTAGGACGGATACAGCACCAAATATAAATTATAAAGAACTTTAAAAATCACGATTTTGGCACAAGATGGATGCCATATTTTATTTTGAAGTGGGTCATGTGATTTCGTCATATAATGGCCACTTGATCTCTTCATATAATGGGTGTAATTATTATTTTAATTTTTATTTAAAGAACTACTGAATTAATTTTTCTGAAATTTTTTTTTATATATTTTATGTGATAATTTGAATATTTCCTAAAACTTCCGAAGCAATTTTTGAATTTAAACTCGCTTAAAAAATATGTAAAAAATTAGGACCCATAGGGTTCAATGTATTTCATTTTTTCAACCTGGGTTTAATCCAAAACTAATTGGGTGATATTATTCATTTATATTCTCATAGGTCCCACAGACCGTCTGAACAACATACTAAAATTTCATTTTGATAAAGTCATTTTTACGGCAGTTATCGTGCTAACGGAAAGACATACAGACAGAATGAACAAAGTTATAAACACTTTTCAACTATGTTGTAAAGTGTTAAAAATGACCTACTTTATTAGAACAGTTTTGGTAAATCAACGAAATCTCGCCTTTCAAATTGTGGTTTTCAATATGGAGCCGACTCCTGAAAATTGCACATTTCGGAATATTGAATCTGTCTAGATATAAAGATAGAAAATACGCGAATATTTATATTTGGACTAATTTCGGGGGGGGGGGGGGGTCTACAATTTGTTTATGACGTCAAAGTCGGATATTGCCATTGAAAATTTTTAAGTTTGTGTGCATTTAGATATGAAGATGGTACCTTATGCAAATTCTATGCACATGAATTTATAGAAGACGTTATTCCTAATCGAATTATGTCTTTAAATTTGCTCTACGATGAACGATGCTCGAATAGAAGTAGAGCTTTTTTTATTTTACCGCAGCTGTACTTCTTCTTCAGAGAGGGTGGCAGAAATACTAGAACTCAGTTGGGGAGGTGGGGAGCTTTCTCCTAATTGTAAATATAACATAATCGGTAGGGTTGAACACTATATTTTTGATTGTCCATACACACTAAATGTTCATCTTTCAAAGCCCTCGGAGGAATGCCGGGCCCTTTGGGCTAGGGTGCTGGATAATCCGCTCTCCATCTAACTAATTGTAAAATACACTTTGTTGCAAAAAAAAAATATTACACTCGCAAAAAATTGAGCTAAAACCGCAAAACTCGGCATGCAAATGTCGTTTTAAGAGTTATGCAAATTACCAAACTGTTAGCACTAATGATGTTATACGGTTCATGTAACGTGCATAAGAACGACGTACCATGTAGCATTTTAAACTACGGCTGTTCTCACTTACGGGCAATTGGAACTGTGTTTTCTGCTTTGATATTGCAAGTTGTGTACAAAGATGCCTTTTAGACGTACTCGCCGGCACTATGAACAATTGTCGGATTTAGAGAGATGTTGCATCATAGGCGTAAAGGAAGCTGTTTGGTCCAACAGACGTATCAGTCACCGGAACGATATAGTAGTTTCTCCGTATTGGCAACAGTGGATCAGAAAAGGCACATGTAACAGCCACAGAGGCTCAGGATGCCCGAGACAGACAACTGCTGGAGAGGATCGTGCAATCAGAAGAGGTGTCACGTTCACACCAATGGTGTCGCTAACAGCCATTCGAAGGCATTTGCTGTCCTCCATGCATCTTTTATCAAGGGATACTATTCGAAGACGACTAGCAAAAGGGAGATAAGGTGTCGACGTCCATTAAGGCACCTACTGCTGAATTGATGAACCGTTTGGATTGGTGCCGAGCTCAGTGACAGCGTCCGATTGGATGCATGTTGACTTTAGCGACGAATCCAGCGTTCTCGCTCTTTGCTCATACGTGTGGAGGACTGGCCCGCGTTCCGATCCCGCATTTGTTATCGAGCAGCACCCGGCTATCACACGTTGAGTGACAGTCTGTGTAGCCATATCGTGGGACAACAGATCTCCTCTAATTGTGCTGCAAGCCAATCTGACGGCTTGTTTGTACATCGAAGATATTCTGTATCCGTTTCTGATGCATATGTTGTCAAACCTCTCATTTTCCATATTTACCAACAAGACAATGTTCGACCACATACTACAAGGCTTTCTCAACAATGTCTCAAGGCCAATGTGTCAAGGCTTTCTCAACAATGTTATTTAATACCATTCCATGGCCATCCAGGACCCCAGATAGAAGATATAACCTGTATTAGTAGATTATATGTATAAATTGAACATATGAATAAACCCGTAATCTTTAAACCGGAAGGCAGTAATTGATTCCAATATATATCAAAATGAAATCGTTAAAATTGTATGGGAAGATATACCCGTACTACTTATATTGTCGTAGATTAGAAGATATGCCCGTGTGTTAGTAGAAGATTACCCGTATTACAACATGAGTCTCAAAATTTTGTCAAAATAAAACATATGACGTAATAAATTGAAAATCTCAATAATCCCCATAATCTTTTTCCAGAAGGCCGTAACTGATTCCAATATATGCCAATATATATGAAAATATATGCCAATATACATGTACTACTTATATTCTCGTAGATTAGAAGATATACCCGTGCATTTGTAGAAGATTACCCGTACTACCTACAATATATGAGTTTCAACTATGCAGTTAGAAAGAAGGTAATAAAATCCTTATGGATACATTGCTTGAAAATGCCATAATTCTTTGAGAATTATATATCTAAGTATCACTAATATTAGTAAAGTAGCTGATATTGATAGTTGACACAGCAGAAAGGCATAGTATTTATTATATGCATTTTTGATTATTTTTAAATGAAAAGTTCCCTAATTATGAGTACAATTCACCAGTATTTATTCATAATTGTACGATAGAGTACAGAATATATAGAGATAAAAATAAATTAAAAGTTAAAATAATTTTGAATACGTTGGAACATTATTTATTGTTTAAGTTCTGCCTTGCATTGCGCCAATAATTTATTTTTACAAAATTGGCAGTTTAAATAAATATTTTAGGCCTTTCGCCATAGAAATACATACAATGCAGGGCTACTTATTTTATCCCAGCGCCACCTGAATTATTGTCACAAACGATATTGGCGTTTTCTTAATTTCTAAGTTTATCTTTTAAGTTTTATCTCCTTACTTTTACCTCCATGGTTTCAACAATTTTTGCTAAAATAAAACTATGACGTAATAACTTGAAAATATCAATAATGCCCGAAAATATCAATAATAATGTTTAAACTTGAAGACAGTAATTGGTATTATCCAGTCAAAAATGCAATATCAATGAAATTTATTTTATATACATATCTTTATTATTTAAATAGGAAAAGATTTAATAAAAATCGTCTGCCGCATAAACACATTGGATTTAAATCCGTTGCTAAGCGACATGATATCATTTTCTTCAAATAAATTGGTGGAAAAGTATATCGTCTGCCGCATAAACACATTGGATTTAAATCCGTTGCTAAGCGACGTGATATCATTTTCTTCAAATAAATTGGTGGAAAAAATATCATCGGCATAATGCTATCTCTATGGAAGGTTTATATGTGCGTTTTTAATTAATATCTTGACAATCTCTGGTCCTAGAACCGTTAAACATGGACTAAATTTTAAATGGGGCTATTCCAAGTCTACCCCGAAAATTTCATCCAATTCGGTGCAGCCATTCTCCCGTGATGATAAGACAAACATACAGACAGATTTTCAATTTTATTTATATAGATTCTGGTGGTTTCTGTGTCTGGCGGTTTCTGGTGGTGAGGATTAGCTGGTGTGTTCTGGGGCGGGCGGGGGCCAGGCCTGCGGGAGAGAGTTATATTCGTCTCCGCGGGACTCTACAAATCTGGCTACGCTCTGCGAAGCGGGGGCGGGGGGGGGGGCGCTCGGGCGCCCGGTCTGTGGCGCACTGTGGGATCGGCGTGTTTTCTCTGTCAGAAATCTGATCGCTTTCTTTGTGTTGTTGAGTTCTTTCGATTCCTACCTGTATGTTTAAAGACTCTGAAACCTAGGGTAAATCGTGTGGGTAGAGTTGTAGAATAACAATTTAGCTAATCTTTGATGAAATTGAAGGTTATAATTTCTTACAAACATTTTAGCTTCTCTATGGGTTGAATTCTATTCTGTAAGTAATGAGAGTAAATTATTTTTGTCGACCTGCATTATAAAATTGCGGTCATCTAAGATATTTTTCATTCCACCAAACTAAAATTTACCTTGGGGCCTTTTACTTGCAACAACGCTTAATATAGTGCGATTTTATTCAATCGCCCATAAAAATATTTTAATTAAATATTTTTGCCATTCACATTTTTTAATTAAATATTTTTGCCATTCAAATATTTTATGATAAATATTTATTGAGCCTAAGATATTAATATGCAAATTCAAAATAGATACGCCTAGTTTTACATACACGTATAATTTTCATTTCATTGTTACATTTGTTTTACCCAATAAATGAGATCTAAATTATTTTTAATATTAATATTATGATAGTAATGAAGTGACATCTGGAATTCTTCCCACAATAAGCATATTCAACTACTTTTCAGAATAAAGTTTACTAAAAAGTTTACAATTTTGAACGCTTTACTTTTAAAAGAAATTCCAAAATTTCCACAATTTTTAACTTCTTAGCAATTCTACAATTTGAAAATATTTATCAGAGTTCATTCAATTACTTTAGACAGAACACGGAAACAAAAACCTAGAACAAAGCCGAGACATGGCATATATATGGGGGGGGGGGGGGGGGACATAAGGCTGAGAGCCTTAATAAAACCCAAAAAACTAATTATTTTTTCATTTGGAAGAACACATATGAACACGATTTTTGTTTTATTTTTCTGTTATTCAAATGTCATGTTATATAAAAATGTTAACATCCCGTTTGTAATAAACCGAACCTGGAAAATTAGTCTTGTCTCGACCCTATCATGCTTGTGTTTAATAACACCATTGAATTAGAGTATTAAACACACAAAAGTTAATCACATCTGCATGCCACTGGTCATTGCAAATAATTATGCAACGATTTTATTACATCGTTTCATAATAGATTTATACATTTATTTTTATACCTTCTAATGGAGTCCGAATTCTTGTATCTCCTCTTTTACGTTAAAGTCTGGCATCAGCCAAAATATGTAAAAACGAATCATGAATTGTTCTCAAAGAAACACGAAATTTACCGCATACATAGCACTTAAGCAAGGCTTTGAAAATTAAAGACACGACTACGTTTCAAACCCATGTCAAACACAAATCTTCGCACGAGGATATGAGTTGAAGCTGGTCTTTACCGCCCCATTATCCACACTTTATTCGGCATTAAACCTTGAATCATCCAGCTCTCTACCTCTGAACTACAAGTGACCTTCTCTCTTTCAAGCTTTCGTGTCAGAAACCACGAGTGAAATCAAGTGATCTGCACTTTGAGCCACACCTTGAGCATCGAGAAATCGATTTCACAATTTAAACTACAGTTTGATTAACATGAAAACAATTTCAAATATTCGCTATTATGTCAATCTACAGCCCTTAGAAGTTCAGTATGAACAATCAGCGCTAGAAAGTTAGATACAAGAATTTTCAGAACAGAGAATGGAAAATGTAATGTTGTACTTTTACTTTCCCTACATGCATAGTATAATGTATAGGGAAAGTATTGATGGGAATTTCAGTTTTCGTCGAAAGAGCACATTTTAAACATTCCTGAACTTGAACCAATTGTGTTTGAAGGGATATCTGTGTATGTGTGTATGTATGTATGTTACTGTGTGTGTATGTGTGTACGTGTGTGTAGTGTATTTGCCTGTGGAAGCGATATCTCACAAACAAATGAAGCGTTTCAAAAATAATTTGGTACATTATTACAATTAGTGAATATTGGAACCCTATTGATTTTAAAAGCAATCGAATGTTGGGAAGACCCTCCCAATTTTCGAATGAATTTTTGAAAAAAATCATTAGAATGTCAGGACCTTTAATAATGATAAATAAACAACCATTTCAGACGTATTTTTTATTAGAAAACTAATGATACAAACTTTTTACGTTAGCATGAGCCGTTCTCGAAATACTACACGATTTTCGAAGGCATTTTTGAAAAAAAAATCATAAAAAAAATCAGAGCCTTCAATAATATTAAATACACTCTGCAAAAAAATATATGCACCCATAAAAAATTGAGCTACACCCAATAAATTCGGCATGGACATGTGGTTTTAAGAGTTATGCAAATGATCAAACTGTCAGCGCCAATGATGTCATAGGGCTCGTGCAACGCGTATGAGAGTGACATATTGTGCAGCATTTAAAACGGCCAGTGTTCTCACTCACGGGCAATTGGAACTGGATGTTTTATTTTACTACTGCAAGTTATGTATAAAGATGCCTTTAAAGATTACTCGACGGCGGTACGAACAATTGTCGGATTTAGAGAGAGGTCGCCTCATTGGCCTAAGAGAAGCTGGTTGGTCCAACAGGCGCTTCAGTTGCCATCTTGGTCGGAGCGATATGGTAGCTGTCGATGTTGGCAACAATGGATTAGAGAAGGCACGTATAGCCATCAAAGAGATTCAAGACGCCTCAGACAGACAACTGCTCGAGAGAATCGTGCAGTCAGGAGAGGAGCCACGTCCATACTAATGGTGTCGCTATCAGCCATTCGAAAGCATTTGTCATCCTCCATGCATCCTGTATCAAGGGATACTATTCAGAAACGACTGGCAGACAGCCAATCTCCTCTCGTTATGCTGCAAGTCAATCTAAAGGCACTCTTGTACGCCGACGATCTTCTTTAGCTGATTATTCTGCCTATGCTGTCAAGCCGCCTAAGTTCCCTCTACCAACAAGACAACGCTCGACCACATACTACACTACTTTCTCAAGAATATCTTCGCGTATTTAATAACCACCCATAGCCATCCAGCCAGATCTCCAGGCCTATCACCAATAGAACACGTCTGGTACATGCTAGGAAGGTAATTGCATCCTTCTCAGAATGCCACTGTATTAGCTAACCAGTTGCAGCATTTGTGGCAGACTCATCCGCAGAGGGACATAAACAACTTAATTGACTCTAAGCCACACCGAATTTTGGCTTGTATTGCTACCAGGGGAGGATTTACCATTTACTAAAATGCCATCTTCTTCTTACCACCCTTTCTTAATAAAACGTTTTTTTTTTGCTCTCAAATTCTAATGTCTTTCATACCTCCTCAAACGAACATGCCGAGTTTACGGCTGTAGCTCAATTTCTTATGGATGCATGTATTTTTTTGCAAGAGTATATAGTATAATCATCTCATTCGTAAGTTTTCATTAGAAAACGAAAGACACGAACTTTGGAATGCTAGCATGAAGCGCTCTCGCGATATAGCACGTTTTTCAAATAAATTTATCAAACAATTACATAAAATAAAAAAACAGTGAGTATTTTATATGTTCGCTTTAAATCTGCAATATTATGAAACAAATCTATTAACATCATTCTCGTGAAGGAAAACTTGAGCAACTTATTTAAGCACAAATAAGATAATGGTGCGACATACAGCTGTTTTGATGATACGCTGGATCCCCCTTCGTCAGTGCAAAAGGCACAACAAACCCGACTGAAGAAACACGAAATGGGCGCAAACAGAAGAAACAGAGGGGTTTATATACCCAAGACCTGAATTAGAAGTCCACCTGAGAGAGCCAATCAGAAAGTTGAATGAAAAACAGTCCAACCAATTCGAAACGAGAAGTTACACACAAGAACGGCGTGCACCAAAGTACAAGACAACATTTCTTGACAAGAAGAGTCAAGTCCGAACAAGAATAAATGAGACTTAATAAGCCGAAAAATAAGTCAAAACGACTCCAAAGACTAAGAACGACTCAAAGATCCCCAAAGGGTAAGAAATAAAAAAATAAAATAGAAAATATTACAGGCAACCCGTTAGACTGAAGACAAAAATGAAGTAAATTACTAGAATTTTTCGGGGTGTGGGAGCCTTCAAAGAAGTCAAAATCGACGTGCATTTTTGTGTGATCCTTGCTGAAGAAAACTCTAAACGGTGGTAAAAAAATTATAGCAATATTGAGCAATTGAAGATTTATTAAATTCCTGTTTTTGACATAGTTTTCGCGTTCCTTAACACGAAATTTTAAAGCACGTTTAGTTTGACCAATATAATAAGAACGACCACACGGCAAGAAATGCTGTAAATGTCCCAACTATTAAAAATTTCTACAGGATCTTTTAGATTAGAAAATTTGGATTTATTAGAAGGTTTAAACACAGTATTAAATTTGAATTTTTCAAGGATTTTAGTAATCTGCTGGCTGATTTTTGGAAAAAATAGTAAAATGTTGGATAGTTTTATTGAAATCCTTTTCAGAAGCAAGTTTATAGCGGAAGGTTTAGAAAAAATTTTGGATAGCACGATCAGCAATTCTGGGAGAAAAACCACAATCTACAGCAACAGCTTTTAAATAATTAATCTCAGAATTGAGCAAATCCGTAGTAGAACAAGTGTTCAAAAGACAAACGTATTAAAAGCAGCAATTCTTTAGTTGGGTGGATGGCAGGAATTTTTATGTGGCGGTAGAGAGACCGAAAAAGAGTGAGTAGCATCATCGTTGAAGATGACCAAGACAACCAAAAATGAAAGATGATTGTTGTTTTCCACCTCAATCTGTCTTTCTGAATGCAAGGATCAAAGGAAGTCAAAATATTCAAAATACCATCAGCATCATTAGAAAAGTGATTCAGAAGAGCAAAACTGTTATCAACATAACGAGTATAAAAAACAAACTGGATAATTTCAAAAAGCTTAACTTCAAAGTAATGCATATAGAGTCACTGAGAATAGGACTAAGTGGTGCTCACAGCTACCATAACTCGCTTTGGGATTTTGAACTATCTGGAAGTACTGACTAGAGCCTTCCTGCAATCTTTCGTCTTCCACATCAACAGACCACGTTTTGTGACCTTCTGGTTGGTCTGAGTCCCTCTGCTCCATTGACTCTTATGAGAACATCGAAACACATTTTGATTAGGGGAAAAATATTTGGTGTATGAGTTTTATCATAGTATCTCATCTGCGAACTCTGGTTCTGCTCTCAAGCGCATGTATACTAGGGCTCTCCGACATTGGTCCACAACTAATTTCAGAAAATTTAAAGGTTTTCTGAAAGCTAATGCAGTGAAACATCATTCCAATGTACCATCCGCAACCGAACGGTTTGGCTGAAAGGACAATTCAGACCTTTAAAGAAGCGTTAACGAAGATGCCAAGACCGCAGCACATTGAATAGGAAGATATCCCGTTTCCTTATGAGCTACCGCTCAACACCTCATTTTACCACACGGTTGTCACCATCGAGAAGCAAGGCAGCATAACGCTTCCTGCCTAGAGCGTTCGTTTCCCCTGTAATTCAATGTGAGATGGCGAAAGTCAGAGCTCCCTTGAAAGAAATTTTTTGATATTGTCAATTATTTCTACTTTCCCTAATGTTTAAGGGACAAAAAATTGTACGAGATGTTGATGAGCTTTCTTGATGAAACTTTTCCAGCAATGTATTTATCAAAAAATATTCATTAAAAGACTTTAAAGTGTCTTACTACATTTTGCCGACATTTAGCGGTTTTTAAAAAACGAAACTATGAAACCGCGCCCTCTAAGAATACGCGCAAAAAATTGTTTGTGCTTCATAAAATATAAATTACAGATTTAAATCCCAAGTATTTTTTACATCCCTGGATTTCAGGAATAAACATTTTTCAAATCCGGTATCCTATGGGATTGGGAATTTCACTTTACTTCATTTAAAAAAGACATATTTTAATTCGATTTATTTGTCTATAAATATTACATGTATGTGAACGATAATAGCATGTTGAGATTTTCTTATTATAAACTTTTAGCATAAAGGAATTTCGGATATAATGAACAGTTTTATAAATTGTTGATATATTTTGGTACTGTTTCGCATTTGTAATGAACACTGAATATACTCACAAAAAAAAACATTAGACAATAATGAACCGTCTGAAACAATACACCTTAAATTAGGCAATACAATATACACTACCCGACACAGAAAATGCAACACCATGAAAGAGCGAATAGACTGTGATGATAAAGGACACACAGACTGAGATAGCATATATAAATAAGTGATGCTAATTCCAGAATGATAATGCAATACAGTAATGGCATAAACATGGTGATCAGTAGGCAGTAGGACCACCTCTTGCAGCGATACAAGCAGCAACCCTTCAAGGAACAGATGCAATGAGCGTACGGATAGTTTCCTGAGGGATGTATGGCCATACGCCTTCAACCACAGACTAATATAAACATACTTTTCACTCGACCGCAGCGCCCTCAACCGCCAACCAAAATATCAAGGCTGGCACGCTTGGCGATGGTCTTTGACGGTTTTCGCCAAGACGTTCTGCTAATATAACCATAACCCTATTTGGCACTGAACTAAACACTTGGAACTTGGAAGAACGTTGTTCTATCATCGCACGTTTACACGTGGTAAACATAATTTCGCTGCTATTTTGGATTTTATAATCAATTATTTTATTTTTTATGGATTACTAAAAGAAAAGGAATTACGTTTACAAGGTATGTAATTTATTTTTATTTAAATAAAAAAATTATTTGTTATCCATCCCATATTTCATCCTATGCACGTGCTCATCATAAGAAATTGGTGCAGTATTATCACTGCCGACTAGATTAAATTCTAAGAAGCAGTGCCATTATTAGTTAAAAAACCTTTTCCTCATTTATATAAAATGTATAAAAATTGATATTTGGATAGCTTTTTCTAGAGAAAGTTAAATATGATATTGAATGTGTATATATTTTACACGCTTTTTACTAACTGACGTAATGTGGAAAATAATCCCCCCCTTTCTAATTAACGATTGAGTTCGACACCTTTAATAATGCATTTATGTAAATTTGTTATTTAGTATAAGACTATTAGTGTATTTAAAAAATATATATAATAACAGCATTCCAGAATAAATTAAGAACTAAGCAATTTAACAATCAACACGCTAGTATACATTTTACGCTGAAAATATTGTATAATATTTTAGTCTTTTGGGCATGTTAGCTTGTAATTTTTGGTGTATAATAATTTACAGTGATGCAATGCGTCAATTTTTTTTATTTAGTTTATGATTGCATGAATTAAATATATATCTATGTTTATTTATTTAAATTTACACATATTACAGATAAAAGTATTTTTAAATGCTGATCATGTTTACAGTTTAAAAAATTATAAAAGTACAGTTCCATAATTTTCTTTTTGGCCGCATTAATATAAAATCGCCAATGAGGAATTTTTACGTTTTTTTTATTTTTATCGTGTAGTAGAGAACAAATCATGAATGATAGTATATATTTTTAATTTTTAAACTTAGGTAGTTAATATAAAAATGTTTAAACTCGCACTTGAAATTAGACCTTTTAGCATAAAAAAAATCTTGAATTCGTTCATAGGAAATTTCTTATGTTCCAACTTTGTAAAGCAGAAGCAGGATTCATACTCAATTTTGAAAACAAAAATTAAGGAGATTTTATGGCATATCAAAAATTAAGGAGTTTATAGATTACACACTCAAACCCTTTACTTTATACTTTATATCAGCATTATTTTTCAAAGAAAAAGATGTTCCAGAAAATTAACTAAAACCGGAATTGGGCAGAATGATGCCAAATTTTGAGCCAACAAACATATTTTTGCCAAAAATTAATCAAAATAGCGTTTTTCTTTTTGTTGTTATTTTAATCTCTCCAAATGATTAGAAGTATTATTTTTACCTATTTCTTCGTAGTTTCTACGGAAAACGTCCTCAGAATACGAATTACGGTTTTTCCATGTTTTCCTATGGAAAATTGCCGTTGACCGCCGAAATTTTACAGTCACGTGCGCTGTTAATCCACGCAAAAACGGAAATTTACGTCCGCGTTATTCATTATCACGTTTTTCTTGGACATAATATATTATATGCTTCATAAAAAAAATTTACATTTGGTATAAATTGCTAAATCAGCCATCGAGATTGTTACCTCCGTATAGCACCTCTCAAATTACAGAAGGTTTGCTCTTTTCTTATTAGATCCGAGCAATGCGTCCAATGTTTTTTTCGCCAAAAGAAAATAACAAAAAAATTATTATTTCCCAAAAGTTTATTACGACAACTACAGAGCATAATTTATACAGATTTCTAACTGTATCACTCTCACGTTTGTGCAATGCAATTTTAGCCAGATATATATATATATATTATCGAATATTTAAAAAAGCATTTTAAAATCCCGATTTCCGAAATTAGAGTTATCCTTGTCTAAAATGCAGAGAAAAAAAATTAGCGGCTGTAAAAAGTAATTTAAAACCGATCTCCTTTTGACTTCTTCAGACAGTGCCGTTTTCTAACGAGGCCCTGATTTATATATTTTTTGCCGATTTTCGGCCAAATATGCAAATCTCTTGGTGTTTAAGAAGAAATTTTCTTCTTTTTTTTTTTAAATGAAAAATAGCTCATTCGGCAACCATAGCTAACATTCGGCCCAAAATTTTAAATTCATATGTCATAGCTGCCAACCCAGAGAATAAAAAATTAGGAACTCTGTACGCGAGAAAAATGACACGCAATAGTTGCACATAAAAAATATATACATATTATGTTGATAAGTTTTTAATGTGTTTTATTTATTTGCTGGCAATATCACAAAAATCAGAATTTGCACACGATCCTCGTTATATTCCGTTTTACTGTAAAGATATTTTCAATTTTAGCAATCTGTTTGCATCGGCTAAGATTTTATTAATAATTTTATGTGGAAAATTACTTTTCAAACATGTAGTTAATAAAATGAAGGGCTATTGTCTAAAAAAATGTATTAAAACAATGATTTAGGCACTTGAAATACAGCCATTTTGACAGGATATATTAAAATTTGATGTATTCCCATCTATAAATATGGTGTTATAACTTTATTAAAAATAAATAAATGTTATCTTTAGTGTAAACTTGTGTTTTATCAGCCTTTCATATTTTGACCCTTTTTCATAATTTTTTTAACTAGACCTGATTTTAACTTAATTACATAATTTATATTTTTAATAATATATAATTTTATTTAATTAAGCATATTTTATTACAAAATAAAGTTTTATGTAATGCATTTATGCTTAAAAATTGAATTATAATTTTCTACAAAACTATAGAACATTCCAGAAGATTTTCAAAACGTGTTCCAAATTAAAGAAAAACCCCTTATCCAAAAAGTTCAAAGTCCCAAACATTCCGAATAATAGATATCATACTGTATTTCAAAAAATTCAAATTAGGAGTAATTATGGAAAGGAATAATTAAGAAATTCAAAACAACTTGCTCAAGTGACAATGATAGCGTATTTTCACTTGAGCAGGGTTAGGAGCACTTGCAAGCATAAATAAGAAAGATCAATCATGCATAAGCATTGATTATGAAACACTTTCCAACTCAAATGCAATTTCATTTAAAAATTTATAAAATGTGATACATTCAGTGATGATATCTTTTACATTATCACAGTAATTTACTATACTTACATATTTAAAAGTGTATCGAAATATAAATCATCTGATTCTCTATGCAAAATCAATGAATATTTCATTCATATAACTTGTATTCCAGACTCCAGAGCTAAATAATTTTGTGTGAAAAAAATTCAGCAATTCTTATGTAACTCACCTTACAATCGCTTGAGATATTTGCATTCTGCATAAGTTAAAATTAGGCTTCGTTGAAGAAATAATAAAAGTTTAGGGATCATTTAAAATCACTACTGTAATCGCGTAGGCACGGAATTTAGATACACAGATAATATATGTGTGTGTGTGTATGTATTCAAAGTATTGGAATCGTGCCGAAGATCGGAACTCGCATTTTCGAAGGATCTACACGTTTTGGGACCTCTAGAATACCAAAAAACTATTTTTAGGAAGACGTCTGTGTGTGTAAGGGTGTATCTTGTGAGGATATTGCATCCACTCTAACTGAAAAACTAATGGACCGAATTTCATAAAATTTGGTATGTTTTTGTGGGAAAACCTGATGTTCATTAGATTATAATACGATTCGTAATAAAAGAATCTGCCTTCTTTGCGAAATGGCCGGCAGAAATTACCTTTATCCACTCTAGCTAAAAACTAATGGAACAAATTTAACAAAATTTGGTATATAATATTTCAATAACCTACAAGTGATTTATATACCAAATTTAACAAAATTTGGTATATAAATCATTTGTAGGTTATTCTAGTACGATTCGGGAAAAAGGAACGGGCTATTTTTGCGAAATGGCCCGCAAAAATCGTTAAATATAAAAATAAAAGACTACGTGTGCTCAATTACATCAATTGAATTCCCATTTTATACGTGATTTTTGACAACAAAAAGAATAAGACTAACCACATTACTCTAGGACTAGCCGTTCTTGAGATATTCTAGTTTTTTCGCGTTTTCGCTACGTCACCTTTCACAATAAGTCCAGCTATCAAATGAGAACCAAATTCAAGTTTAACGTGCAAATTCAATGACATTTAAAATACTTATGGCTGTTATTTTGTGCAGATAAACTCAAATTATTATTGAAGAAATAAAGAAAACGTGAATATGAGTCTGCAGGAAAAGACATGTGCTGCCCACATCAGAATTTTTAACAATATTACAACAATGATTTATGGAAGTGAACGGGGATTATTTGCAGGCCTTCTCGAAAAAAATGTAGGATCTATATTTAAAGATCCACCAAATTTTTGTAGAATAAAATGTTCAACCAATTTAAGCTGTGTACCAAATTTTAACTCTCTAGGACGTAGGAAAGTGCATTAAAAATGCCATCAAAAAAGTACATCATGAAGAGTTATATAAAATTAAAAAAAATTCGAAAAATTGTTATCTACCAAATTTATTTTAAAATGTGAAGCCTCTCTCATATACAAAATAATTATGTATATGAGAGACATATGTATGATTAACCTCTTGGAAAGATATTTATTATATAATATATCTCTTTTCTTTCTGGGGGATATCCCAAAAGTCAGAATTTAATTGAATGTGTTTTTCTCCCTATATTAAATAATTTTTAATTAAAAACCTAACATATTTTACTGAATTTTTTTTTATATATTTTATGGGATAATGTGAATATTTCCAAAAAATTTTGAAGCAATTTGTGAATTTTAAATTTGCTTAAAAAATGTTTGAAAAATTAGGTCCCATAGGGTTCAATGTATTTCATTTTTTCAACCCGGATTCAATAAAAAACTAATTGGGTGATATTATTTATTTATATTCCCATACCCACAGCCCATCTGAAAAACATGCTAAACTTTCATTTTGATAAAGTCATTTTTACGGCAGTTATCGTGCTAACGGACACAGACAGAATGAACAAAGTCATAAACACTTTTCAACTATGTTGTAGTGTTTAAAAAAGGGTGATTAAAAGGTGACTTTTTACTATGATCACTCGATAGCATGTTATTGTAATTTAACTTAAGCACAGTACATTTGTTAATGGTAATTGCTACATACCAGTTTTATTGTAATTTGATTTTTAAAATCTTATGAAGTAGATACCACAAATATAGAGCTAGAGGTTTACGGTAAAAAATATGTTTTTTGAAAAAACCCTACCAAAATGAACTGGTTTAGGATACTGGATGGTATATGGCCTTTATTTTACAATTTTGCTTAGCTTTGGTTGGTATGTGTCCATTTTTATATTCACAGGCAGAGGGATCGCATCTGCACTCACTTTTTACAAAGGAGGGGGGGGGGGGGGGGACAGGAATTCTGATGTGAAAAGGTTGGAATTTTAATTTCCACCCCCACCCCAATTAATGTTTCTTCCCATAGTATCGAAATATGCCTGACACAATGATCTGACAGTCACATAGTGCTTTTGGAGCAGCAAAAATTCCATTTTATAAAAGTTCCGCACAATAAACTTTGAAATTGGAACAGAAAAATTCTAAATTTATAATAATTTGAAGCAACAAAATTCTGGAAATTAAGTATTAATATTTTTATCTAATTAAACTAATATATCAAATTTTGAAACAGCTCACAAGAATTAATCCTGAGAGGGAATCAATATACAATGTGAGCATAATCATATTGTCAAAGGCGCAGAAGTTGTAAGTAGCAATGCTGCATTTTGTGATATTAAATAACACGCTGCAATAAAATGAAAGTTAGGAAAATTTAAGCAATATAATTATGCACAAATTATTACACAATACAAGAATGGAACTTCTTAGTCAACAAACATTAAGTCTAAAAGACTAAATGGGCTATATATTTGCTGTGATGCATAATTTGTGCTGTAATTCATTGCTTAATTATTTTTTTTAAGTGATTTTAATTACTGAAAATCAAAGTTACCCAACTAGTAGCAAGATTTGGCATTGTTGATTTTTTTTTTTTTTTTTTTGTAAAAATGCTAAAAATAATGATTTTTATTAAAAGTGTTAAAATTTGTTTAACTTTTATGGAAAAGTCATGAATTTTACAAAAGAGCACTTTTTTTTTTAAATAATGACGTTTAAAGAACATTTTTATAAAATTCGTGGATTTAATAAAAAGCACTGAAAATTGAAATTTTTTAGATAGTGCTGAAATTCAAATTTCCTATAGAAAGAACACTAAAAATTGCAATTTTTAAGAAAGAATGCTCAGAAGTGAGATTTCTTTTAAATATAGGCGATTTTTTTAGAAAGAACACCATGTGCAATTTATTTTAAATAGCATTAAAATTCTTGGATTTTTGAGAAAGAACTCTTAAAACATGCGATATCTTTTAAATAGCATTTTTAAGTCTCAAATTTTAGTGCTAAAATATGTGATATTATTTAAGTGTTAAAATCGCGATTTTATTCAAGTGCTAAAATACATAATGTAATTTAAAAGTGCCAAAATTTGTTATATAAAAGTGCTAAAACTTAGTAATTTATTTTGAAAATGCTAAAAACAGGAAGGTCTTACTAATCTCCAGTTTTAGCACTTTCATTAGTTTTTCTCAAATAATGCAATTTTGCACCCCCTTTAAAAAATTGTGATTTTTTTTTTAAATCAAAATTTTTCACACTCAAAAAAATTGCAAATGTTAGCAATTCTCCAAAAAAAAAAAACAGACTGTCAGACCAATTTTCGTCACACTGTTTCATGCATTGTATCAAACTCCTCCCACATTTTTTCTGATACATCCATAATTGGTTACACAAGCAAAAAAAAAAAAGCTTTCAAATGTGGAAAAATAAGGAAATAAAAGGAACCAATCCCTGTATTCACTATCATTTTGTTTTTTAAGGGAAAAAAAGCAATGACTGCTGATTTTCATTTTTCAAGCAGACTTTTCTTTTCAAGTCTCTTTTCAACATAGCTTTAATTTTTTTCTTCTGATTTAATAGTCTTGACACCCATCAGCATATTGTGAGCAAGTTTCCTTCTTTTACGTTTTTTTTTTCTAGAGTGAGCCTTTCTTAGACGATTGGTGGCTTCCATAAACAAATTGTCGGCTGTTTCTTTGATCTCATTGTGTACCTTTTTATTTTCCTTCAGTTCAAAACATTCAGCCTTTGTAGGTTTTCCAAATTTCTCCATTCTTTGCAATTCCTCTACCATGGCTTTCCAGTTATTTTTTTTTCTCCTTTTCCTCTTCAACTATCTTGTTTTTTTTATTCTTCCATGTAAGTTACATATTATTGATGAGCTTGTAATCCATATATAATTAAAGTATCAGTCATTGGCACAAGATAAGGGGAGTTTAAGTACTCTTATATGGTGATGCCAATTGGTATCAATCTTCATATTTTCACTAACATCTTTTACCAATTGAAGTAATTTTTACTCATCAAGCAGAACATAAAATGTCATTATTTTAGCAAATTAAATTCCCACAACTTTGTTTCTACCGAATTTAAAAACCCTAATGTTTCACCGACAATTCTGACAAACCGATTTCTTTCAATAACGTGTTTACCAGCACCAATATAATGCTTTTGAGCCTTGAACAAAAGTAGTTTATCTACATCCCCTAGTTTGATGATTTCTTCTTGAACTTCTCCACCAACTAGAACTGATTTAAATGAGAGAAGATTTACTGATAAAAGACTGCTTTACTACTTAAGACTTGAGAAATATTTTAATCCCTTTAAAACAAAATCAAAATGATTTCCATTAAAATCAGGAGAACAAAAGAAATTTTATAATACAGCTTATGTATTAGGGGTTCTTCTCTTTGAAATAGTTTTGTGAATTTAGTGAACAGTTTAAGATTATACGACTATGAAATTGAGTTCTGCTTTCATGGTTCGTTGCTTCTAGCATCTGAAAACTGACATGTGTCTGCAAAATAACCAGTGAACTGCAAAAACTGCCTAAATTTTTATGAATATATAAATCTGCAAAAATGTGACAAATCTAAAAAAAATGACAAGTAACTAGCCCTCACAAGTGGTGACAAAAGGTAACTCACTCCCCTACCCTGCTTAAGCCAGAATATTGGCTTTGGGCTCAATCAATGTGTCTCAGCTTTCAGGTCAAGGGAAAATTCCAAATAGGTATGATGATACAAAGGGATTTTAAAAGAATTTGCATCTTTTTATCTCTCAAAATGTGCACCAATCCATTTTTATTTATTTTTTTTAAATTGAAACAGATATTTTGATATTCAGAACTTTTATCAAGTGTGTAGATTCCACATTTAGTGGCCACTAGCTATTAAGAATGGGCAAAGTACATGTGAAATGGCTAATTTTAAAATAAACTCAGCATGGCAATTTAAAAACCTGAAATATTAAAAAATGCCTTGAGATTCAAAGCATTACATGAGAATGTTAACTATAAGAATAATCTTAATATTTTGATAACATTACTCACCGTGCTGATATCGGACCATCAGTCAGTTCTTAGGTTTCAGTTTACATTTCAGAATTGGAGCAGCTAAAATTTTAATGACTTTTTGGCCAAAAATAAGGAGTTTTAAGGGCCCTTAAATTCAGTATTTAAGCATTTGTACCGCATTTATTTAATAATTCAAATTAATTCTGAAAGTAAAGTAATGTAAAATGTAATATTTCATACAATTGTATTTTTTCCATATTTATTTTTTGTGATTAACTTAAGTTCTGGGTTTATTATTTAAGCATTTGATATGCACTCCTTATATGCTACTTTTTGGCTGAATTCTTCAATCTAAATTTTATATTAATTTTTGATTGGAGATTAAGATAAAATACTAGTTGAATGTCATGCATCAAACTATTCATTAAAATCAATAGAAATTCAGGTTTTCTAATATAACACAAATGTTTATTTTCACTACCACACATTAATAGAAAAAAAATTGTATGTTAATATTTTTTTTCACACTTCTTTAATACTGCAAAAAGACAATCTGGGGTTAAACAATGATGCAAGTGAAATTGAATCTTGTATTTCAAGACTAAACACACTTTCAAAATGTAAAGGTGAGAGTGAAGCAAAACTCAATGGTTTGCTTCAAGCTGAATTTCAGGGACTAAAAATAGTTTCAAAATACAAGCGTGGTGAAATGGGTTCTTTTGAGGAAGTAGGAGACTGCTTTTAGTCACATCATCTAGCCACATAAAAGAACGTTTATCTTTAGTGACAGACAGCCCAGTTATGCTACTACTTAAACTTTTGGATCCTATTTATTTTCCTGATGAACTGGAAAATATAAAGGTGTATAGTACTGAGGACATGATAGATATATGTCATCTTATCTAAAGCAGTTATGCACACTTTTGATACTGAACCTGTTGTAGCAGAGTGTTCTAGATTGAAAGTTTATACCTGCGACTTAGTTAAAACTACTGGGAAAAGAGTGTCATTTACTTTTTTGTATAATCAATTGATTATAGAAGAAAACTATGCAGGAAGGTTTACCCAAATTTTAAAACTGATGGATTTGATCCAGTTAATCCCTGTTAGCACAGCTCCATGTGAACAGGGATTTTCTGCTATGAATAGAATAAAAACAGCTTTTCGTTTATCAATTCAGGAAGAAACATTAGATGATCTAATGATGGTCAAATGTAATAGTATGCCCATTGATAAATATAATCCAGATGAAATTACCCTGTGGTAGAAAAATACCAATGATGGGGGGAAAAAAGGAATACATATATCCGATGATGCTGGTAATTATTAATTGTCAGTATAAGCAAAATTAAATTGAATACATTAAGAATCCTCAAATTTTGAGTTTTTTTTTATTATGCTACAAACATTTTTTGATGTTTCCTTGCAACGTAAAATTAAGTTGCTAAAATACTTTTAAATTGTATTTTTATCCTTCATCGTCGAGGTGGTATGTAGATTCTTCTATGTGGCTGGTAAAAAAATTAGCAGTACCAGCCATAGTGGCTGGTAGAAATTTTTCACTTTGGAGAGGGTTGATGGGCAGCCATCCCTTAGGACACCATCCGCATGCTCATTGACTCTGTACCTAAACGTGTTGCTGCCTGTATCACCACCCATGGTGGTCCTACAACCTACTGATCACAGTGTTATCACTCAGTGTATAGGTGTATCATATTGCAATAAACATCACTTATTGTTTGTTGCTGTTTCTCTCTGCCGATTTGCATCACTTTCTGCCCACTCCTTCTTGGTGTCTCATTTTCACTGTCACATAGTGATATCCCCCCCCCCTTTTTTTTTACAAATAATACAATGGTGTAACACTGCTAAGAGGGAAATTCTGTATATCAATATTAAAGTGCCAGAGTGCAAGAAATGCCGGTCTCCGATATTGATGTTTTGGGGAAATTTATTTTATCAATGTGATGCCATATACAAATCTTTTAGAAAGTAGACAGGTAAATAATACAATTCTAAAATAGGCATTGGATTTTGCCTAGCATCACAATTTGCAAGGGACAAAAAAAAATTACTCAGTTTTGTAGTGCTGGACATCTTTCTTTTTACAGGCAATTTTTTAAGTTACTTGTCAATCTGCAAATTGGCAATCCACTAGAACTTATTTGGTGATAAATTGGTAAAACTTTTCTCCAAACTTTAAATTAAACAACAGCATGCACATAACAATTTAAAAACAAATTTATATCAAGATAATAACATTTAAACTACTTTATGTTTTACCTTATTCCAATAGATTAAGCAACAGCAAGTACCAATCTAAAAAAGAATTAAACCAAAACTGTTTTTCCCTTTAATTTCAGATAAACAATTACTCAATTCTTGCCAATCAAATTACAATGGTATTTTATAGTACTTTACATAGAAAAAGCAAACATTTTTCTGAACACAATTAAAATTATAAATCAAATAGAATTAAGATTTTGTGAATCTGTAGACATATGCATAAGTGTATCATGCTGTATATCATATGTTGTATAAACCTTCATAATATAAAGAGTTTTATCTTGAAAACATTTTATGCAGTTGCCTCTAAAATATTATTCACAAGGACAATTACCAACATTTCATTTAGATAACTCTTTACTATAAAAAATAATAATTTGGACTTTGCAAAACACAAAAATGACAGAAGTATGATTGTTTATCTACTGCACATTTATTAATGCAACCATGTTGGCATAAATAAATACACATGTTTGGAAGTGTTACATGGACTATATATTATTACATAAGCTTCATCCATAGGAGATGCTTCATATACAATCACTAATCTGTCTGAAACTACACAACAGCACCCAGTTACCACTAAAAACATATGGGCAACTTTAGGTAAATAAAATAGGTGGTAAAATTTTAATAAGTCTTAAATAAATTAATGTAAGAAACAAGTATCGTCAACACTTTGAACACAAATTCCAGTGGCTGGAAGTAAATAGTCGAAACATTTTAAAAAAATTACATACCTGAACATAAAATATGCACAGAACTTGAATTAACAAAAACTATACAGAAATGGGATTTTTAAGTTAATGTGTAGAAAAGAAAACCTAGGGTGACTTTTCAGTCACTAAATACGGCACTATATAATATTAAAACATGTTATGCACCCTTTGATGAGTATCAAATACTCAAAGAAAACTGATGTATATAAGATGATCTTAAAATAACCATAGGTAAAATGATGCTTCAATAAAAATGTATTAATGAGGAATGCATTACAAATCAATTTATAGAACAAAACTGTACAATGCTTTCGAAGTACTAAATTGTTTATATTTGATATAATAGATCACATGAAAATATCAATACAGAGTACAACCTAAGTCAAACAGATATGCAGTTTTATATATTTTAGATCAATATAGAAATATTTTCAAAGAACGTGCAATATGTAAACGTTAATTTCATGGGAAAATAAATCATAGCTAGAGAAACAAAGCAAATTAACAATAGTCTGAGAAAACAACTCTAATTGTCAGACAAATTTCTAATAAACGAATTATATGTTTTGCTAAAAATATAAACATTTGAAAATATTTCTTTTATGGTCAAGAACTTGAATTTATGATTTTTCCACATTAAATGCAATAAAATATATGCAGTATATTATTCATGGATGGATAATTATATAAACTACATTCTCAGTTTTGATTAGACTTTAGTTACATCCTGCATTAAATACCTTTTACAAAGTGCCTTAAGCAAAATGATCACAGATCCAATGTTTTTATAGTTTATAGTTTAATTTGTTTCCATATTTTCAGGTGGTGCTTGATCACCAGCCTGCTGTTCAGGTTTTGCAGTTTTCTGAGAGTCATTGGCAGAATCTTGCATTTCACTATCAGCAGCTGGTTGGGCACTATCAGCATTGGCTTTATTTTCCTCAGCTGGAGGTTCAACTTTTGGTTTAGGTTTAGTGAGAATGGGCTTTACTTGATTCTCAAAATTCTGAAATGAAATAATAGATTGCAATATAAAAATTAAGTTAGCATTCAATTTTGGCGATTAAACAATTTTCACTTTCCATAGCATATACAATCTGTCAAAAAGTATCCATAACACCAAACAGTGTTGTACAGTCAAACCAAGTAACATTATCTATACATATATATGCATAAAAATTTACATAAAGGGACAGACTTTGTATCTAGTTTTATACTATTTCCAAACATCAAAATGGTAACATCTAATTTCTGTGATCATTCAATTTGTCATGTCACAATTATGATAAATATAAAATTGTGAACAAGTTCACTACAAAAATACATCAGATGTGCCAACTTTACAAACAGATAAAGCAGGAGACTATTTTGTCGCAAATATATTGTTTAAAATTATATGTTTCTTATAAATAAAACAATAAAATACTGTACCATTTTAGTACATTATGCTTTAAACTCATCTGAAAAAAAATTTCATTAACTATCTTTTGAATTAAAATAGTGCTAGTAACAAATTATAAAGAAAAATATCTTGATAACATTAATTCTTGATGTATTTATTAAATCTTAATGCTTCCCCCCCCCCCCCAAAAAAAGTACTGCTTTAAATATCAGGGGTAGTACTGGTAGAATATAAAAATTCAGGACACCAATTTTACAAAATTTCAGGATAATAAATTATAAAACAAAAAATATATAAAGTTTTATCCAGTGAAAATTACTTAATGAAAACAAATATTATGTTTGATAAAACACAGGTTTTCACTAAAGAGAGTAACAAATATTGATCTTTAACCCTTTCACAACGGTTAGCACGCCCACGTGTCGGATGCGAACTTGCATTCAAGGACAGACGGCACACATTTGTGACGAAGGAAACTTTACCGTAAACGGCGAGTGGCACGCATGCATGTTTTCACATGGAACGTTTTGTAGGCCAACGGCCGTACCGTGCTGAAAACACCGGTTCTCGTTAGATCACCGAAGTCAAGCAGCATCGGGCGCGGTTAGTACTTGGTGGGTGACCACCTCGGAACACCGCGTGCTGTTGGCCATCTCGGGTGCGGTATCCCCGTGGTTTGCGCGCTAGATTTGCACGCTACCACAAATGCCGCAGTGTTCATGCGGAGTACGATCACGTTAAACATGTGGGTCCGTAAGTCCTTCCGAGAGGTTGGTGGTAGGGGAAGGAGGGTACGGTCCCTGTGGATGCCTCCCCCACTGGGTTCCGGTCTAAATTGGGTGGCACTTCCCGGCCGTCCATACAGTTACCTTACACCTTTCTGGTAGGTCGGACGGTCTGGGTCTCAACAACAACAACATGGAACGTTTTAATTTGTCTACTAGATGGCATTAAATGTCTGTGGAAAGAACTTCAATGTATTGTGCAGATATGCGACCTTGGCATAAGGAGGAGTCAATGCATTATTTCTCCATTTGGAGTAGTGAAACATGGTTTTGTAATATAAACAAATAGAGCACTTCTCGCAGCATCAACAATTTTATAATTGAATTTCGGGTCTTGTTTGGATTTCAGCTTTATGATTTCATTGGTGAATCATAAGAATATAAGAGTATTTTTTTTTTGTTTGGGTTTTGGAGGAAGTGAAATTATTCGTTTATTTCAGATAAAGAATGGGAGCAACTAACGAGTATTTTGTATTCAGATTTGTATGAAAAATATACATCAAATAGCAAATAAATATTTCTTTTATTCCTGAAAAAAGTAGATTTCTGTGTTGAATAGGCGAATTTTAGTGAATTTTTTTTCGAGAGTTAGGCTTAGTTATAAAGGGTTAGGCTTAGTTATTAGCTTAAAATTTGCCGTCCTTTGGGAACAGTTCGGAAGTGAAGCGCTCAGTCTTTTGGGCCGTGGCAGTTCCGGAATACCACCGTCGCGAAAGGGTTAACCTAAATAATTAGCCATAATATGAAAATAAGCTAGTTTAGTCGATCTAATATGCAACATTTAAATGATACAGATGGATGGTAAATACAATTCAAAAATTAACCTTAATAATTAGCCATAATATGAAAATAAGCTAGTTTAGTCGATCTAATATGCAACATTTAAATGATGCAGATGGATGAAAAAAGATACTAAAGTACTCTCAGCAATTCACGCGACATAACTGAATTGCGCAATCACACTGTTTATGCGAAAACAATTAAGAAATTACTCATAATAATTAATCAGAATATAAAAAGAAGCTAGTTTAGTCGATCTATTATGCAACATTTAAACGATGGAGATGGAAAAAGATACTAACGTACTCTCGGCAATTCATGCGAGGAAACTAAATTGCGCAATCACACTGTTTATGTGAAAACAATTAAGAAATTAACCAAAATAATCAGAATATGAAAATAAGCTAGTTTAGTCAATCAAAAATGCAATATTTAGAAGATTTGAGATGGATAGAAAAGATACTATTGTACACTTGGCGATTCATGAGAATAAACTGAATTGTGTAATTGCACTGTTTATGCAAAATTAATGAAGAAAATAACGTTTCAGTGATTTATGCTGAATTAGAAAACCTTTGAAAAAGCACATTTATTACTTTCATAAAATAAGCAATCGAGATCTTAATTTACATTACACACAGCCGTAAATCTCTTAATTTGATTGGCATTACCATGCATTTTACTATGAATTTGTATATGATCCCGGGAATGATAGAAATCAGTGCTAAAAAAGCAGAAAATCTGTGTTACTGAGAAATTATACAATGTCTGGATAATTGATAAATTTCAAACAAAAAAAGTCGGAGAATTTCATTAGTAATCTCGGAGGCCAGAGAATTAATAAAAAATCCGGAGAATTGGCATATCTGAAAACATCAAAAACCATTTAATCTGTCTCTATCAGATAGTAAAATGAAAATCACAGATACTGAATTTAGAAATTTATTTATTTTTATAACATACAAATGTGTACTAAAGTCACCTTATTAAACAGCTTGCAAGACCTAAAGCTGGGCCCAGGACACTTGAATTTTAAAGGCATGATAACTGTAATCATAATGGGGCCAAAATTTGACAGGGCTTCATGTTATCAACATTAAGGGGCTTCATCAGTGGCAAGCTTCAATCTTCACCTTCCATGTTAATGTATGGCCGTTTTAATGCTGTTGATGGATAGCATAGCTCCTCCAAAAATCAACCTATTTCAATTTTGTTTTCAGGATCTCAAAGCTAAAGAAATTTAAGTTTATTTCTAGTTTTAACTTTTCATTTAAATTATTGCTAAATATTTTTAACAATTTATCGAAGTCGAGAGTCATTAATAAAAGTCAAAACTAAAAGTTTAATAGACTTATCAATTTGCATTTCATAATACTCAAATTTGAAAAACGCAGATCCTATGAATAGAATTCTAGCTTTCGATAGATGCCTAAATTTTTGCGCTACCATAAATAGATTTCCAGCAACTTTTAATTGAAGCAAATATTGATCTGAAAAAAATTGTATTTTGCTTTCCCCCTCTTTCTTATTTCCTTCAGTGGTTGACAGGACTCCCGTGGGGAGACGTTGTTTATGGTGTACAGGCACGTTTGTGGTGCTCATGAAAGGAAGAAGGGTAAAGGGTGTGAAAATTGTTCTCACGTTACGTGGAGAGGCATTTCGCGTTGGGAGTGGAGAACGGTTTAGATACTGGACCTTTTTATTTCAGTATGCTTACTCGATATAGAGCGTCTCTTTCCTCATTCTCGAATTAGCTAGTCTTACCAATCACTATTTAATAATATTTTGCTGCAATGAGTGCTGATATTGGTATGTATCTTATTAAAGTTGCAGACTTCAATTTATTGGAAATATAAAAATCACGTTATTTGCGGAAGATACACGCCAATATATAAATTGGTTTTGCAATTTGGAGGGGGGGGGGGGGGGATTATGTATACAGCTTGCATGCAATTTTCACTGTTATTTATACGAATAAAAATTATATATTTCGTTATTTTATATAATTACCCTACTTTAACTCCCGTGTAACACCGGGTGCATTTTCTAGTCTATATAAATAAAATTAAAAATCTGTCTGATTGTCTGTATGTTTGTCTCATCACCACGGAAGAACGGCTGAACCGAATTTAATGAAATTTTGCGAGTAGCCTTGAAATATCCCCACTTAAAATGGAGTCCATGTTTCGAGTTTCGAAGATCAGAGGTTGTCTAGATATTAATTAAAAACAAACAATTAAACCTGCAATAGAAATAGCATTATGTAGACGATATTTTTTCCCGCCAATTTATTTAAAGAAAATTATATCATGCCGCTTAGCAACGGATTTAAATCCAATGTGTTTAGGCGGCAGACTATTTTTATTAAATCTTTTTGGATTTAAATAATAAAGATATAGGCATATAAAATAAATTTCACCGATATTGCATTTTTGATCGGATTATATCAATTACGATCTTCAGGTTTAAACATTACTAATATTGATATTTTCAGGGATTATTGATATTTTCAATTTATTGCGTCATTGTTTTATTTTGACAAAAATTGTTAAAACTCATATATTGTACGTAGTACCTGTAATTTTTTACAAATGCACGGGTATATCTTCTAATCTACGAGAATATAAGTAGTACAGGTACATTGTCATATATTTTGGCATATATTGGGAAGAATTACGGCCTTTAGGTTTAAAAATAGCAGGTTTATTGATATTTTCAATTTATTACGTCATCGGTTTTATTTTGGAAAATATATTACAAATGTTCTTCCTCTTGTATGTATGAAATGGTATTACGTTGGACTCGTCAGTCCATTTTCAATCAATTGCTACAGATACGGTTTTATTTTGGAAAATATATTAGAAATTCATATGTTGTAGTACGTGTAAATTTTCTACTAATACACGGGTATATCTTCTAATAACCGCGAATATAAGTAGTACGGGTTCCATACAATTTTAGCACTTTTGTTTTGCATATATTGGTTCAATTTCATATTGGGACCAGGATATTTTATTCTTCAGATCTGCCCGTGAAGATAATTTTGTATAGCGAGAACAGATATTCTTAAATTTATTTTAGGAGCATTAAATTAAATATTTTAATAGAATATTTTGATTACAATGTTATTTACTATAGGAATTTGCACATGGTAGTGAATTATAAGTTTCTTTATATTATATACTCCGTACGAAGAATGGGTATACTGCTAGTCTTATATAACTACAAATGTTCTTCCTCTTGTATGTATGAAATGGTATTACGTTGGACTCGTCAGTCCATTTTCAATCAATTGCTACAGATACGCAAGTGCATTTCGGAGGATTTTCTTTAAACATTCAATGTTCCGTTGACTGAAGTAATGAATGGCACGTATAATAACCAAAATTTTACAAACTTTCACATTTAATACATGAGTAAAATTACATAGCTTATTGTTGCGCTAAACAAATAATTCCTATGTGAAAGTATTAATCATGTTAAATCTTTAATACATTGCCTTTATTACTTTCCTTATATACATAATGAATAAGGAAAGTATTGTGATATTGTGACGGGGGTCGAAAATTCGAATTAGAGTTTTCGACGGGAGAGCACATTTCAAGCATCACTGATCACGAGTCAAACATTTTTGAGGTGATGTCTGTGTGTGTGTCAGTGAGTCTGTGGAGACGATATCTCACGAACGAACGGAGCAATTCGAATAAAATTTGGTACAAAAATCACAATCCGTGAATACTGGAAGCTTATTGTTTTTAAATGCAATCGAATGTTCAGAACTCTCCTAAATTTTCGAGTGAAAGTTTGAAAAAATCATCAAAAAATCAAAATGTTTAAAAAGTTACGCAAGTAGACATTTCTTATGTAATTTTTCCTTAGAAAACGATTGACATAAACTTTAGAACGCTAGCATGAACCATTCTCGAGATATTGCACATTTTTCAAATAAATTTATAAAGAAAATCCCATAAATTAAAGAAAATATATTAACTGTTGAGAAACATGTTCACTTTTCATATGTAATATCATGCGATAAATTGGGTGACATTATTCTCGTGGATCTAGCTCGTTCCATTTATAAGAAAAGATACTTTGAGTAATAGGTTTGTATTTGAACGCCAATAATTATTTATCTGCTGTAAGAATAACTTATTTCTCCCTCCATAACGCTTGGCGAGATTTTGCCGACGAATTTGGCGGAATGCCACCAACTTGGTAACTTTTTTAAATGTTGCCAAATTAACTAAAATCTAGCCAAATGGATAAAAATGACGCTAAATCGATGAAAATGACGACTAATTAACGAAAATTTAATATCTTGGAAAGAATATAAGTATTTACTATAAGAATAACCTATTTTTTTGCTGTAAGTTTTTAGTAAATTTATTGCAGTATATAAGGAAAGTCATGTGCTGCCCATATCAGATTTTGTCTGAAATACAAAAAACTAAAATATCTCGAGAACGGCTAGTCCTGGTGTAATGGGGTTGGTCTTATTCTTTTCTTCGTTAAAAATTACGCATTAAACCATCATTTAATGGATATATTTGATTACACATAGTTTTTTATTTTTGATTTTGCCGATTTTTGCGGGCCATTATGCAAAAAAGGCAGATTATTCTTTTCTGAATCCTACCAAAATCTAATCAGCACCAGGGTGACCCACAAGTGACTTATCTACCAAATGTTGTGAAATTTGGTCTATTAGTTTTACAGCTAGAGTGGATACAAGCTTTTGCGAGCCATTTCACAAAAAAGGCGGGTTCTTTTATCTCGAATCGTACTCAAAACTAATCAGCACCAGACTCTCCCATAAGCGACTTACCTACCAAATTTTGTGAAATTCGGTCCATTAGTTTTTTAGTTAGACTGGATACAAAATCTGCACAGACAGACACACAGACGTCACGCTAAAAATGGTTTTTTCGTATTCTAGAGGTCTCGAAACATGTAGATCTGTCTAAAACTCGAGTTGAGATTTTCGACACGATTCCAATACTTTTCCTATACGCAACCATGTATTGCAGGGAAAGTAAAAACCTGATGTGGGAAGCACATGACTTTCCCTGCAGACTTATATACACGTTCTCTTTATTTTAATTAAATTTATTTCACTCTTAATTCAATTTTTGTTCTCATTCGGTAACCGGACTTATTTTCAAAGGTGGCGTAGGGAGAATACAAAACACTAAAATATCTCGAGAACGGCTAGTCCTAGTGTAATGAGGTTGGTCTTTTTCTTTTCTTCTCTAAAAATTACGTATTAAACAAGCATTTAATGGATATATTTGAGCATACGTAGTTCTTTAGTTTAGATTTTGAGGATTTTTGCGGGCCATTTTGCAAAAAAGGCAGGTTGTTTTTTTCCGAAGGATACCAAAATCAATCAGCACCAGGGTGACCCACAAATGACTCATCTGCTGAATTTTGTGAAATTCGGTCCATCAGTTCATCAGTTAGAGTGGATACAAGCTTTTGCGGGCTATTTCGCAAAAATGGGCGGGTTCTTTTATCCCGAATCGTACTCAAAACTAATCAGCACCTGACTCGCCCATAAGTGACTTACCTACCAAATTTTGTGAAATTCGGTCCATTAGTTTTTTAGTTAGACTGGATACAAAATCTGCACAGACAGACACACACACAGACAACCACGCTAAAAATGGTTTTTTCGTATTCTAGGTCTCGAAACGTGTAGATCCGTCGAAAACTCGAGTTGTGATTTTCGGCATGATTCCAATACTTTCCCTTTTTTCTTTCCCTGCCATGTATGGCAGGGAAAGAAAATCTGATGTGGGCAGTACATGACTTTCGCTGCAGACTTATATCCACGTTCTCTTTATTTTAATTAAATTTATTTCACTTTTAATTCGATTTTCGTTCTCATTCGGTAACCGGACTTATTTTTAAAGGTGGGTAGAGAAAATACGAAAAACTAAAATATCTCGAGAACGGCTTGTCCTAATGTAATGGGGTTGGTCTTATTCTTTTCTTCGCTAAACATTACGTATTAAACAAGCATTTAATGGATGTATTTGAGCATACAAAGTTCTTTAGTTTAGATTTGGACGATTTTTGCGGGCCATTTTGCAAAAAAATGCAGGTTAATTTTTTCCGAATCTTACCAAAATCTAATCAGCATCAGGGTGACCCACAAATGACTCATCTGCCGAATTTTGTGAAATTCGGTCCATTAGTTTTTTAGTTAGAGTGGATACAAGCTTTTGCAGGCCATTTCGCAAAAACATGCGGGTTCTTTTATCCCGAATCGTACCCAAAACTAATCAGCACCAGACTCGCTCACAAGTAGTGACTTACGTACCAAATTTTGTGAAATTCGGTCCATTAGTTTTTTAGTTACAGTGGATACAAAATCTGCACAGACAGACACACAGACAGACACACAGACAGACACACACACACACACACACACACAGACGTCACGCTAAAAATGGTTTTTTCGTATTCTAGAGGTCTTGAAACGTGTAGATCCGTCGAAAACTCGAGTTGCGATTTTCGACATGATTCCAATACTTTCCCTATATATTACCATGTATTGCAGGGAAAGTAAAAATAATTGCTTCCTCTGTTGTTTTTTAAAACAAATATTTTACTACCTTGAGCA
Source organism: Amaurobius ferox (assembly GCA_951213105.1). Lineage (NCBI taxonomy): Eukaryota > Metazoa > Arthropoda > Arachnida > Araneae > Amaurobiidae > Amaurobius > Amaurobius ferox. The sequence continues at coordinate 132,370,204 of OX578133.1, read as the reverse complement.
ATAATCAAGCATGGTTTTTATTCAATATTACCCCCACATTTCTGACGGCATTTTTCGTTTTCCTTTAAACAGCCTTGGGTGTTGGTCTCATTATCGGAGGTGACGGGTGAAGACTCACGCTCAAAGTGATATAGTACTCTGCGGACACATACAATGGTAAGGGGAAGACCTCCGGGGGTGGGAATTCGACCCTCCTGGAAGCTGTCAGTCCTGTTGTGGGGGAAAGCAAAGTAGTAGGTCCGATCGGGGCCAGCGGGATTAGTTCTGCTCCTTATCGGGCCTATGCCTGCGGCGCTGCTGTAGCTCGTGACGTCATAAAGTACATCCCACAATTTGCAACTTACAGCATGTGTTTGAAAGTATGATCGTGTAAATATTGACAAAGATACAGATGTATCCTAATAAGATTAGCTATATCGTTAATATTTTTATTATCTAGGTAATAATAATAATGCATGGTGTTGTTAATTTCTAATATTTAAGGGAAAATGTAATCAATTTGTCCACTTTTTTCAAGATACTTAAAGTGATGCACATGCAGTATAGGTCTAACGAACGTATCACCGAAAGGGGTTTTCTTTTAAGTGTATTTTTAAAATCTAGAACATGATTAGAAGTGATCTAGAACTAGATTCATGGATGTCAAGAATTTAGGTAGCGTAATTTTTTCAAATCCAACGTCAAATTTGTCCATTGAATGAGTATTTTTGCTACGTAAGAAGCTGATGGAAATCGCTGAACAATGAATGTAAATTCAGAGAAACAATTTCAGAATACAAAAGCTGTAAATTTGGAAATACAAAATGAAGTAGAAAATGAAAATTTTATCATTTCCAACTTTTCAAAGGTATAAATAAACATACCTTAATGGAATAAGTAGAATGCAAATACATGTTTTTTTATTTATGCATTAGCATAATGAAATTTTTCTTAGTAAGGTTTGCTGTTGTCAATATAAACAATTGTTCGATTTATATATGTAAAGTGTAGAGTTAGACATTTTTGCGGATTGTTGTTGCACCCCTCTTAAAATTTTTGGTACCCCCCCCCCCAAAAAAAATTTCATGGATTATACACCCTCAAATATTTTGGTGTAAGTAATTAAAAAAGTAAATGTGCAGAAAATTTTATGTACGTGTTTTGATTTTTTATTAGTGAGTCAAAAAGGAATCATTGACCTGCAATTTGTAAATGGTCTATAGACAATTAATTGTCATATTGTCGTAGCAAAAGGCAAGATTAAAATTGAATTAATGAATAATGTAACTTTATTCTTTCAATCATCTAACCTCCAAAGAGACTGGAAACCAATGGTTTTATTTATTTTATGCACATGTGTATTAAATATAAAAATGTGAAATACACAAATCATTGTTTTTTTTCTTTTACATGCATTTTTGTAATTACAAAAAAAAATCTGAATTTCATAATTTTTTTTTTGGAAAAACTGAAATTCATATTGGCTCCGAAAACTTTTCGTGGATTATTTAGCTTATTATTGTTTCATTAAAATGCAGATGACAACACTCAGCAACCTTAAAGTGTTAAAAGTAGAATTTTCAAAACTTCACATCACAGGTGAAAATCGTCTGTCAATAAGTAACGTCTAAAATTATTTTCGTTAAAAAAAAAACAGGTAAGATTTAAGCTATTAAAATAAGCTTGGTAAAATAGTTTGTCATTGTAATACAGTATTATATTTGATATTTAACCGATTTATTCAAATTTATTAAATTATTTCTGTTGCAAAAAAGCGTATAACCCGAAAGCGATATTTTAGTTTTTTTAAAATTATTGCTATTTGAGACTACTGTCTTTTCCTGTCAGTCACGCTAATCTCTACATTTCATTTTACCAAAACAGGGATTTCAATTTAATCTGAAAGTGCACAATAACAAAAAATAAATATTTTTATATCACAACCCTGCTGTCAATTACAAATGTAACTTCCGGAATAATCGTTCATAATGGGCGTGATCACTTATTGACTGTTAAAATATAACTCTAATGTCTGTATTATTTTTTATGTATGTATATTATTATTAAGTATGTATGCATATTATTATTATGTATGCATATTATTATTAAGTATATATATATTATTAAGGTATGTATGTATATTACTATATATATTAAGTATGTATTATTATTAAGTATATATATATATTATTAAGTATGTATGTATATTACTATTAAATAAGTATTAATATTATATTAATTAATAGTATTAAATATTATTACTATTAAGTATGTATGTATATTAGGATATATGTTATGTAAATCTGACAGTTAAAACTTTTGAAAGACCTTATTACAAAAATGTTTTAGGTAAAATGTTTCTATGTAATTAGAAATTTAATTAACTCTGCCCAAAAGCATTATTATATATATATAAGAGGTCATAATGTGTTTCTGTGCATTAGGTTATTTAATAACAAGAGTCAGATTTCTCAAGTAAATGAATTTTATGAAAAAATAAAATTCAAATTAGGTTATTTAATAACAAGAGTCAGATTTCTCAAGTAAATGAATTTTATGAAAAAATAAAATTCAAAAGGTTAAAACGTGGCATTGAATCTTTTAGAAGGGGAAAAAAAAAAAAAAAAAAACCTCGTAACTACGGAAATATTCAGTATTTTTTTACTTTACAATCTTATTTATATTCCTTCTTTATATATATAATTTGTTTTCGTTATATTTATTCAATTAAATCGTTTTTACTTAAGAACTGGAGCAAAGTGTAAACGCCGTGGATGGGATGTAAGTTGTGATGTCACGAAACCTGCATCTAGGCCCGATAAGAAGAAGAAATCCCGCCGGCCCCGGTCCGATCTCGGACCCAAAGGAATCTGGATATTTTTTGTGTGATGAGGAGCCTTAATGGAAGATCTCAAAACATTTAGAAATCCGAATATCTCTCAAATAATTTTTCTCATGAAGCTTGTAAAAATCATTGAAATTTTTTAATTACATTTAAAATATATATTGAGTTTCAATATAGGTTGATTTAGTTACAATATTCAAAAATAGTCTCATCTTATTTTTAGTTCTTTATCCCAAAATTCGAAGCTGTAGCCTCTTATTCGTGATAGAGAATTTCTACTGCAACACTTCCAAGTTCCAAATTTTTCAAAAACCTAATTATAATTATCTGTATTTCTCCCTCATTTTTCTTGAAAAAAAAAAAAAAAAAAAAGCACTTTAGGAAAGTGGAATTGCCTATCATTCCCCTGTGAATCCATACCTGCCAGTAGAACACAAACTATAATGTAACGGATACTGTAGGGGGTAGGTTTTCTTTAGATTGAAAAAGCAACAGATCAATAAGATCATATATTGAAAATAACTCTACATTTCCTTCGAAGCAATTTAGAAAATGCATAAAAAATCCTGTGATGGCACATGACTTTGCACACAATCAATAACAAACTAATTTACAATGTAAAATGTGCCCTATTTTTATCTTGATTTGCACTGCATTTTACATTACAAACCATTTAATTATTACACCTTTTCTTCCTCTTACTGGATTCAAGAATTCACATCTCAAAGTTTACTGTGAACCTTGACAATAGTTGACAAAAGTCAAAAATAACAAAATTTACACATTTGAAATGTACAGCATGCCACTACATGATTAGTTTTTTTTCAACATATTTTGAAGATCATTTGTGTTTAAAAAACACATTTCTTATATTTATTAGCTAAAAAGAGTATAGTTCTACCAGAAGATACAGAAATGGGTTTTACAAGCAAAACAAATTTAGCATATATGTTTCGTAGGTTTTTATTAATGCTTATAGCAAGCATTGGAAGATAAGGGAAGAATCAAGAGTTTTGCCCGAAAATAGGCAGAAAATGAGAAAACATTCACTTGGGGACATCCATTTAATTTTGGGAATTGGATTAATGCGACTAATAGTTTTTCCCCCCAAATTTCGGTGAAGAATAACTTGAATGAGTTGTTGAGAGACTAAAAATGCAATTTTCTATGCCTGATAAAAAAAAAAATATGAATCAATATATCACAACAAATTTGAGTCCTGCAGATGAGGAAACTATGCTTTTATTGTATCTTCCAATAAACTATTAAAGCAAGTGCATTATATCCCTAAAATACAAACCACTATCTTGAAAGATTGTCATTATATTAATCTTCTAACTATGTTTTTAAATAGCAAAATTATACAATTTAAAAATTGTAATAAAATTGGAAATCAGATTAAAATTTTTTGGAATTATTGATATTTCAAATATTTAATAAAGGAGGACAGGGAAACTATCCACAAACAGTGATAGATTGATCATAAGAATTTTTAACAATGTGCACTTTTATGAACACTGATACTTTGTTTACTTCAGCGATCTATTGATTTCTGTTTTCTTTGTTTACACTGTTGTCATATTAATAACTGAAAAGAAGGCTCAATGAATGAAACCCTCATATGAAGTCGTCATATTCCCTGAAAGACATACAGTAATACTTTTCATGTGATTCTCGAGTGAACACTGCTACAAAAAAGTTGTAAAATGCATGAAACTTCACATCTTTGTAAATATGAGACATTTTGGTACCATTTGGCAAAAAAGTTTTTTTTCATTTATTTATTAAGTTTGCAGCAGGTGTGCACTTTCCAACACCGTAAAAAGGAACCAGATAGACATACAGAGTTAAAATGATTATTTATACATTAATATTGCATTGAGAAATATCAAATATTCATAAAAAAAAAAAAAAAGGCAAAACAATAAGGGCCCATACCTCTCTTTCGTGCCGAATTTGCATAGATGTAACAGGAGGATTTTCATGTTTCTTGAGCTGGGAGAGAGTGGATAAATACTGTCCTAGTACTTTGTCCTTTTCTTCCCATAATTTACCAACCTGTAAAGGTCACAACAATAAAATCACTTAAATATTAAAGTTACAAGCACAAATATAAATATTTCTTGGTTCTCAACAAAAATTCAGTGCAATAGACTCAAATTTGGAAAATAGAATGATTATATTTTCCAAATATTGGAATGTAATATTTTACTTTCAAAGTCATTTTTCTTAACATTGCATATATTATAAAATTGGGATTTGTGCAACAGTGTTTTTAAAAAGGAGATCAATTACTTTAAGCATTTCATCTTCTTCAATGTGTGCATATATTTCTTCTTTAGCTGCATATGATTGTAATGCTTTATGTACTAGTTGCAAAGTTCGTCCAAATTCATTCAGTGTTACAGGTCTCTGCTCCCATTCATTATACCTAAAAACTACAGGATCACCAAATTTCTGAAAACAAAGAAAAACAGTGTTCTATACCAGTGTTCTATATTTCATTTTAAGAAAGTTTTCATGTTAGTGAATCCAAACACTACATTACCTTTAACTCGCCTAAACGTTGAACATATACACTTTTCTGTTGATCTTCACCTTCATCATAAAGCCAATTTTCTGTTTCTTCTAGATATGCCTTGAATTTACTACCTTCCTACAAAAGAATTCTTTATCAATAATCAAAACCGGATTCAATACTTAAGACATGTTAATTGTCTAGTATTTGTTAAAATTTCTTACAAGCTATGCAACACAAAGGCGCGGTAACCCACTGGTTAGCGTGCGGGAATTGCACTCAGTAGACTCGGGTTCAATTCCCTCTGCTGCCAAAAACTGCCGCAGTGTTCACGTGGAGTACAATCTCATTAAACATATGGGTCTGTAAGTCCTCAGGAGTGCGGAAATAAACCTATCAACCGAGAGGTAGGCCAGGTCAGCACTGCTGTCTCTAAGCTATGCAACACAAAATTTTATTATCCCAAAATCAACATAACAGCAATAGTGCTTCCATCAGGTATTTTTACAAGGGAACAGCACCCTATCCATTTTTTGTACAGGTTTGCCCAATTTTGCAACTTACCCAGCCACATTTAAAATGTTGAAAAAAAAAATCATTTAAAAGTTAAGACTTTAATAATATTACAGAAATATTCATTTCTTATATAAATTTTCATTAGAAAACGAATGACACAAACATTGGAATACCACAGGTGCCACCCAGTTGAAGATTTCAGTACTTACAGTATGGGATCTATTATCCGAAATGCTTGGACTTTCTAAATAAAGGGTTTTTCAGTAATTTGAAACACTTTTTTAAAATCTATTGGAATATTCTACAATGTTGTTGTAAAAAGTTAATGCAATTTTTAAGCATAAATGATATATTATATAAAGCTTAATTTTGTAATGAAAAGTATACTTAAATAAAATTATATATCATTACAAATATATATGTAATTAAATTAAAATCAGATTTACTTAAAAAAAAATTATGAAAGTGTCAAAACATGAAAAGCTGATAAAACACAAGTTTACACTAAAGATAGGGTGTCCCAAAAAATTTTGTTTTAAATATTTTGACTGTCACCCCCTAAAAAGTTTCTTTTGGTGTACTTAAGGCCTCCTGTAAAATTTCAGCTTAAAAAAAAATATTTAGAGGTCCCTCAACATCGCCAAAAAGTTTAAAACATAGCTTTAATTCGATAATATTTTACAGCTGCTTACAAAATTTTTATTCTTTAAATATATTTTTTATTTAAAATGTCACATGCATTTAATATGTCGATCCTATAAAAATTTACCCTATTGGTAATATTTAGTGCAGAAAATATAAGAAAAATTATTAAGAAAATTACAAAAAACAAACTGTATTCAAAATTGCAAAATGCAATGTAAAAAGAATGTTTTACATTGCATTTTGCAGCAAAATTTACTTGTCAAGATTAACCAGATAATAAAGAGGAAAATATTGCATAACATTCTATAAATAACATAATTAATGATTTTTACATATCTTCTTTTTACATAAGTTCTTTCTATACATTTCAACTACCTGCAATAAATATTGTTTTTGTTCTTCATCTTTCATTGCATCATTAAAACTTTCGATTAATGCTATGCCTCGCTCAGCACAGTCATTACAACATGCCTTTCTTCAGCTTCTTTAACCCTTTATGTCCCAAATTATGATATTTTTAGAAAACTTGTGCAATATATTTTTTTTTATGCTTAATTTAACTGTAGAAAGACACACAAAAATTGAGATTCATTTACAATAATTATTTTTATTGTAATAACACAGAATATTACACGGGACTTTAAAGTCCCGTCGGGATTTATGTTCATTACATTGCCATTACATCCATTAGTATGAAGAAGAAAAAATATTAAATATAAATGAAAAGTAATATATTTTTATACAATTAATTATGGTATTGATAAAAGCAGTTCTTTTTTTCATTAACACAAAGAAATACTTTGCATAATGTGCACTGAGAATGTGGTCGTGACTCAATTTTTTTCGAAGCACAAAACTCACACCGTCCTCTATTTTTTACAAATACTGGCCAATGTGCATTGTTTTGTTGTCTTATGTCATCAGAAACAGAAAAATTTGCTATCTTGCGTTTATTTGGGGGTGGTAATTCACTTATCTCTCCAGCATTTGATCTAGGTCTTCCCCTTTTCTTCGAAGACACTTTTGACATTGTTATTAGACCTTGTGTTACCCTTCGTTTGTATTCTAGAAGAGGTATTTTATCCTGTATGTCACAGTAGCAAATATACGAGTTTACTATTGCAATTTCTATAATACCGAAAAAAAGACGATGCCACCACTTTTGGCCTTTCTATAGTGATTTCAGCATGTCACTTTTATCCACGCCTCCCATATGACTGTTATAATCTCTTACTATTGTAGGAGCTGGTATATCCATAATTGAACCATCTTTTTGTTTTCTTTGAATTTTACAAATTTCAGTTCCATGGTAATTGGACAAGAAAAAAACACAGCGGTTGTCTTTCCATTTGAAGTATGAAATTCCTTGGTCTGTTATGCGACAGTCAAAATCACCCCTTTTCAAAGGTTTGTCTACTGCAAGAGACGGTAAACCTTTACGATTACTTTGTACAGTTCCACATGCATATATACCAACAAATTTTAGATATTCATACAATTCCACAGAGGAAAAAAAGCTATCCATCATTATGATGTGATTTTTATTTACAAGAGATTTGGTTAATTTTTGAACTATACTCCCTCCTAGACCAAATCTTTTCAATTCTGAATCATCTTTTCCCTGATATACTTCAAATTCATACATGTAACCTGACATATCTGAACGACACCATAGTTTGTATCCTTTTTATTGGTTTTTTAGGATTGTACTGTTTGAGCGTCGAGCGTCCTTTGAATAATATCAAGCTTTCGTCTATACTTTGTGTTTGATGAGGCATTCTCAGTGATTGAAAATTTTTATTTAGTTTATCCATAAGTGGTCTAATTTTATACAGTCTATCAGTATTTTGCTTTGGTATTACTTCATTGTCATTTACATGCAAGTTACCTAATATCTGGAAATACCTATTTCGTGAAAGAGTATCAGGAACAACAGGTACAGAATAATTTATATCACTGCTCCAATAATTTCGTACTCGAGGTAAACGGTGGTAGCTAAATAGCATATTTAGTCCCAAAAATCCATAAAATTCCTCTTTAGAAATAGGCTTTATATTCCTTTGTTTTTGATTTGAATAGAGGTTTGTTTGAAATACAATATTACTTATAATTTCATCGTCTAAAAATGTTAAAAAAAATCGGTAGGCAATGTTTTACCTTCGAAAGATGATGCACATGTTCCATGAGATAAGCTAAATAGAGGGATAGTTGATGTACAATCTCTTTTCTTCAAAATTCTTTTTGGTGTCATTTTTTCACTTTCAGTGTCTTCACTTGAATCGCTTTCAGAGTCTGAAATTTTATGAATGTTTGTCGCATTCAAACTTTGATTATTTGTTTTATTTTGTTCTGGTGAATCTTCGTCAGAACTACTATCCTCTTCTGATGTTTCAACATCAGATGGTAATTCGTCCCAGATAATTTTAATTTCTTCCGGCGTCAAGCCTTTTCTTCGTCTATACATTATTCTAACAAAACAGAAATCGAAAGTATTTTGTAAAAGGGAGAAAAACTCTAAAAATTTGTAAATACTCAAAGACAAAACAAAAAACCATTAAGAAATCCAATACTTCATGATAATTGAATATATTCAAGTGCTAAAAATAAATTATAATAAAATGCAATAACAAAAATTCATTTCAAAAAAAAATTATTCATTTTTCACCAGGACCTTTATGACCCAACGGGACTTCAAAGTCCCGAAAGAACAAGAACAGGTCGTGTTAGAAAATTTTCACTGAATTGGTAATATTTTGAATTAAAATTACAAGAAAGTTCGTAAAGAATAGGTAAAAAAAATATAAAGTACTTACCAATCAATATTCTGTTGTTACGAAGCTTGGAAGTACGTCAATAGCTTTCTAGCAAAATGGCCATTCAAACTGAGCGTATGACGAAATTGTTCACCCATATCCATGCGGAACAAACCGTTTATATAGTGCTGCTTTCTACTGATCATTAGAAGAAGGTTTAAATGAAAGAACTTTAAAAGTCCCGTTGGAATTCATGGAAGACTTTTAATTTTATTTGACTTTATATTAATTGGGACTTACAAGTCCCGTCGGAGCATAAAGGGTTAAAGGATTGAGTTTCTGGCCACTTCTCAACAGGCAGGCTTAGGAAGCTGTCATCTATTTGTGCAGTGTGAAAAAAATTGCGAGAGATATTTAAGTCATCAAATTTTATAGGAAGTTTCTTTAATAAGAGCAAATTTTTTTTTTCACTGATTTTACTAACATATATTTCTCCTAGGCACTAAGAAGTTTTGAAAACAAACAAAGAGTGGCAAGCTCTTCACTTAAATACCACGAGTGGCGTAAAATCATCTTTAATCCTGTTTTGCGTAGTTGTATATCATCATATTCATGCAATCTTTGTATCAGTAAAACATCGTTCACTGGTGCATCTACAGTAGACTGACATGTGTACCATGATTGAATGTATACACATACAACAAACCGATTGAACCTTTGAAGGCCTTGAAATTGTTGAGGTGTCAATAGTATTATAGATTCATTTCCATCAAACAGTAGTTCAATTTTTAAAGAATAAATGGCTTTTGCCATCCATCGAGCTCTGTGGAGAGCACCTGGTTTCTGAATAATATTGTTCACATCCATTCCATCATAAGAGTGGAAAGATTTAATACACCTGTCCCCCGATTTACACGGAAGATAGGTTCTGCACAAAACCGTGTAAATTGAAATCTTGGATTTTGCTAAGTAAAATCGTGTAAAACGAAAATAACCCCAAAATGTGCATGATTCAGTCATTTATTTAAGTAAAACAAAAGTAAGATATCTTAGAAAACTTAAAATTATACTTAGTTTATAAAACAACAAACATATGAATGTAGTAATATAACATATTTAATTTGTTTTACATTAGGAACAAAAAACAAAAAAACAAAAAGACCCTTAAAAATTAAGTTTAATCACTGTCATCACTTTCATGTACTATCAGTCTTTTCTTTCTGATAGGTATGATGTCACTTTCATCACTTGAGCTTTCTTGATGAGATTCCGGCTCAATGGTTGACGAATTAGGCAAGATCTCGAGTTGGCAAGACTTTGTCATGAAATCGGTAATTAACAATTGCGTAGGTTTTTTTGCTAAATCTTTATAGACCTCTTCATATTGATTTAAGCATTTATGAAGGTCTCGCTGGAATCTGAGAGCTCTATCAACATTTGTGTCATATTGTAAGAAATGGTTGCCCAATTTTCTTCCCAAATCAAGTCCTACGCTTATGATTCTTGCTGTGAACGCAACTGGTTCAGATTGCTCTTCATCAGAATCATTGTCTTCATCATGTTTGTTTGTTTCACGAAACATGTTAATTAAATCATCTTCATTCAATTCTTCATCAGCAATTATTTCTTCAATATCTGCCTGAGCTAAATCTTCAAAACCTTCTCTTCCTATAGTATGGGCCAACTCAGTGATCAGTGTGTCTGCACTTAAATTTAGCTTAAAATCAGCCCCTTTTTCTAACAACAATACAGAATATACATTTTGAAACATTATTATGGGGAACAAATAATATTGCTTTCATCACCAGATAATATTAAATTCTTCTGGGCAAATTGAATTGTGCAATTGCACTACTTATGTAAATAAATAAAAAATCAAAAAGTAATAATTAAAAAATTAACCTTAACAAATAACTAAAATGTGAAAATAAGCTAGTTTTGTCAATCTAATGATTAATGTATAGAGGATGGAGATGATAGAAAATGATACTTGCGGACTCACATGACTACACGAGAATTCCCTGAATTAATCATACTGAATATGTCAAAATAATTGTAAAATTAACAAGAATAATAAACCAAAACATAAAGATAAACAAGTTTTGTTAATTTAATGTGCAATAATTACAGGATGGAGATGGATGGGAAAAGATACTAGTCAACGCTTGGCAATGTACACGATACTACCGAAATTAAGCATCTCTTTATTTATAAGAAAATAATTAAAAAATTAGCCTTTGTAATTAACCAAAATGTGAAAATAGGCTAGCTCAGTTCATCTAATGACTAATGCTAAGAAATTGGGGATGGATGGAAAAGGATACTTGTGAATGAATTATATTTACATGAATAATAAACCAACAAACAAATATTAAGAAATTGGGGATGGATGGAAAAGGATACTTGTGAATGCCCAGGACTACATGAAAATTCATTGAATTGCGCAATCATACTAAATGTGCCAAACTAATTAAAATATTTACATGAATAATAAACCAACATATAGAAATAAGCAAGTTTTTTTTTAATTTAAGGTGTAATAATTACAGGAGGGATGGAAAAAAAAATAGGAATTTTCCCGTAATTTTACGGGTCTTTTCCATAATTTTGTTCAGAAATCCATAATTATGAAAAATCCGCAATGATTGGCATCTCTGCATTTCCAGCATCAGTATTTGTGTACTATCGTTGGTTTGGTGGCACCACCTATTGATTAGATTATGAAATAAAAGATCGCTACGTCGATTTTCAAGGAGTATTTTTAGATTTCCAGGAGTTTAGAGCCAAAACGAATAAAATAAGAAGTTTTCAAGGATTTCCAGAAGGCGTACAAACCCTGCCCTTCATTTTATTTACTACATGTTTGGAAAGTAATTATTCCACATAAAACCTTAGTCAATACAAGCAGATTGCAAAAATTAATGTCTTTACAGTAAAATGAAATATAACAAGGATCGTACATAAATATTAATTTTCATGATATTGCAAGACTGGAATTTGTCAGAGGTTATATGATTGCATATTATGATCAGAGGTATAACTACAAAAGTATTAAGATTTCTTTGGGGATTTAAAATGCCAGACTATTTTTACTCCAAATCAGATTCCTGAAACAAACTGAAAAAAATCACAATGGTTGGCAGTTTCTCAAATGCAAGTAAGTGAAAAGAAAATTAAAAGGAGCAGAAAATGCTGAAAGTACAAAGGTAAAACAATGGATCTCAATGGACATTACATAGATTCTAGCTTTCATGCATGAAATCCAAGTGTATTTTATATGAAGCAAAACTGCTAACTAAAATATTTAGCAGAAAACCTTATAGAACTAATTTTTTTTTTTTTTTAAAGTCAAAGATAAATAAAATTTCTGACAAAAAAAAAAATAGCATACAAACAATATGCATATTTTAAAATACCTGTTCTGATATGAATTTTTCATATTCTTCACATAATTTGCCTCTCATGTCATAAACATATTCTTCCACAGCATTTTTAGCATCAGCTTTCTCTTTTTCCATTTTATCTTGCATTATCATTTTGCCCTATAAGCAAGAACATTATGTAGTCGCAAAGTAGTTTTTCACAAATGCACTTAATTTGCAATAACTCTTGCATCTTAACACAGATGTAACAGTTACTATCAAAGTAAAATAACTTTTCAACACATTTAAAAAATGTAAATGATGCATCATTTACGTTTTGTAATTAACAATTGACAACAGTGAATTTTTTTTTTAACACAGTAAAAGCAGGATGATGGTAAAACCATCAAAAAGCAGGAAAAAATAGAAAGCACATTTAAAAATAACACAGATCAAATTTCGTTAAGCTCAAATATGAAATACTAGAATGAATTACCCGGCATTGTCTATGTCCTAAATAAGCATCCACTAATTATAAATATTTAAATAAGTGTTTGCTACTTAAATAATCAACCACTACTTATAATTAAATAAGCACCTACTACTTAATACATCCTAAATAAGCTGCCACTACTTATAAATAATTAAATAAGTGCCTGCCACTTAAATATAAAAATTGTACACTCTCTGCAAAATGCACAATATTAAATGTGTTTGCTAATAGATGGCGGTAGCAGACAAAAAAGAAATTCAGTGTTCAATAGTGAATGCTCTGCTGATTAAAAAATTTGGAGTTTGCTCGGTTAAAAAATATATAATTTATCAATGGATGGGTTTAGGAAATTATTTTTTATTTTGGAACCATCTGATATATTAAGAAGCTGTTGCTAGATTATAAACTTTAGATGGCAAGCCAATTTTTTTATATCTTAACACACAAATTGGGGAGGTTTAAAATGCAAAAAGTGTATATATATATATATATATATATATATATATATATATATATATATATATATATATATATATATATATATATATATATATATATATATATATATATATTTTAATTCACAAATTCGTCCATTAATCATATGAATTCCGATCAAAGTTTGTTTGAAAGAGAATATTTTGATCTTTCCGATGGTGCCTAGATGGAAACTGATAATATTTTATGTTAAGGAACTGATTTGAGTGAATATTGCCCAAAATCATTGTAAATCAGGTTAAAACATAAAATAATTAAAAAATAAATTCAAAATTTAAAAAAATAACACAGGTGCACCTATTGGGTTCTGAAGTATCAGTGTACTAAATTTTATGGCTATATGATGCTTAGATTTTCTGCTATATACTGCACAAACAGAAATCTTCCTTTATTATGCAAGATGATCAAACATGCTCAAAAACACTTTGCTTTTGTGAGTCATGTATTACATTAATCACGAATTAAAACTTATTTATAAAGTTAGGTTGAATTTTCAAAACATGTGTGCCTTATTTCTAAAGTGATTTTTCCTAAATATCCCACCTTATTCCAGCACCCCCATTGACCTAGGCACAGCTTTTCTCTCTAACCCACCAATCCCCGATACACTTCTGAAAAGGACAGGGACTCCCCATGATTATCCATTTACACTTATTGGTTTACAATCAACATGTTGTCAAATATAAGTTGAATTACAAGAAAATTTAAGCTTTTAAAAATTAAGTAATTTCAAAAGTTTCAACAGCTTACTTCTTTTTCAATGAGGTCGTTTAATTCATTATGACTTAGCTGAGGAACAACAGCTTTAATAGGAAGCTCAATAGACTTAACAACATTCTTTGACTTCTTCTGATCCTCTTTTTTCTCTGAATCCTGTAAATATATTAAGTTCCAGTACTAGTACAATATAGAGCAAATACATGATTACTGGGTTAATTTTCATTATACACAAATAGGATTTAGGAAAATCAAGGAATATTTAACTGCACTATTAAAGATAAAGTAAAGAAATTAGCTTAAAGATTTGGCATTTGACTCAATTTAGCATCCTTACTTGGGTATAATGAATTGTTTAAAATTAGAAAGTGTACCTAATATTAGATAAATATATTCATACAATTTATTACATATTAGCTTCTAAATAAGTTCATGGTCAAAATATAACTATAAATCTATACTATAGCTGCCAACTTTAAGAAATAGAAATTAGAGAGATTTTCCCATCATGGGAAAATCACTACAGTACATCTAAAATTTTATAAAGGTTGAAGGGAAGAAAAAGATTACTTTTCCCTAATAAAACATAGTCGGCACAGGTATAAACTCAAATATACTCTATAACAAAAAAATCGACACACCAAGGAGTTATCACATTGTAATGAAATTTTGTATGCAAAGACATTTTGAACGAACATGCAAATGAATAAAATTTGGTGCCCAATGAATAAATAGTGGGAGCTCCAGCGATGGAGATGGATGGAAAAAGATACTAAAATTCTCTCAGCAACTCACGAGGACAAACTGAATTGCGTGATCGTAGTTTATGCAAAAATAATTAACCTTAATAATTAAACAGAATATGAAAAAATGCTAGTTTAGTCAATCCAATATACAATATTTAGAAGATGGAGGGAAATAGGTACTAATGTACTCTTGGCAATTTACAAGAACATAGAGAATATTTATTTTATTACTCTCATGAAAAAAAAAAGATCACGATATTAATTTAAATCACATGCAACCTTAAATTCCCGTTATCACGTTGATTTGATTGACATTACCGTGCATGCAGCTGAAAATTTACATTGACCTAAACACAAGGCAAAGAAACTATGCCAATTCTGTAATCCATAGTATGTTTTCCCATAGAGACTACGAAGAATAGAATTTTACTACAAGTAGTAACTGACATCTCTGCTTTTCCTCAGAAATTCTCTTGTACTACGGTCTCCGAAATAGCTGCCTGGGGGAGGTAAAGGATCGCTATTGGTAATGATTAAACGTGCGATTTCACCAATCCCAGTTTAGCTTCAAAACAAAACAATATAGCCCCACCACCACCACCTCAATCAGCATCTCTAAATCAGCAACTATAAAAAAGTTTTATTTAGCATAAAATTGCTACTTGCACTTTGTTAGAATTAAAATCTGTTAAAGTTACAATGAAATAACATATTTGCTCTAAAGAAAAAAAAAAAGAGGATGGCCAAATACTTCTGGACATTGGTATATTTCATAACTGATAAATTATATCAGTATAAGAATAAAAACCATATTAGAAAGTTATATTTTAAATTAAAATGTAGTTCGGTATTTTAATTTAAAATTTAAATTAAGCAAAATTTAATTAAATTAATGAAAGCACTAATACAAGAAAGCATGTAAATAGAAAGGAAATTTTATGCTGGACTAATTGATCATTCAACAAATAATGAAGTACAAAATATAAAACTCTTTTTATATTCATAAAAGGAAAATTACTTGTTTATCTTCAACTTTATCTTCATTAGTTTTATTAGAATTTACTTCTCCATTAGGTGGCCCACAATTTTCTGAATCCATAGAATCATCTGATTTAGGCTTACTCTTCTTAGGACTAGTAGATTTTTCTGTCTGTTGCTCATTTTCTTGATCATTAGTAACTGTTTGTTTTTCTAACATTGTAGGAGAACATATAGAAAAAATTCCATGAATATTAATTCTAGCTTTAAGCTTTACTACAGAACTCTCACCAGTAGGTGTAGGAGTAATATTCTGTACTGTAAACGAACCTGAAATAAAATGTAAAGAAAAATTAAAGAAGTACATGCATATTACTTTAAGTCAGAAAATATCAATAAAAATTGTTTTCAGAAGACAATTTAAAAATAGAGTTAATTATTGTTATAGTTAACCTTTGTCTGGAAAGCTACTTTAAAAATTTGATTATCTCCATATCAAAAAGAACTACATGCAGGTAATTGTAAGGTATCTATAAAATGCAATCATGAGTACAGTAACAGAAATAATTGGTGTCATGAAAAAAAGGACAGAGGGAGTCCTTCTAATTGCATATAAATGCCATTTTTCATGATGATGCTGCAAAACAGTCATCCATTTCATTAATAATGTGTTCGAAAAATAGTTTTCTGTATGAAACATGAAAATTACCAAAAATGTTACTAGATACAAACAGATAGTTTTTGCAGATGCTGCTGCAAAATAGACCATTTTATTAATAATAAATTTGAAAAAGTTTTTTGATTACAGGAAATCAAAAATTTTAGTGGATACAACATTGTAAAAGTGGCTTAAAGATCATCATTGGTCATCTTTCTCCAAACACAGTGAGCTGCTCGAGAGGGCCGATTTTGCAACCATTGAGAAGCAGATTTCCAGATGTAAGAAGAGGAAAACTCCGATCTCAAAATCAGTGACTTTGTTTCAAATTTTACGATTGAAAATTGTGACAAATTTTATGACTTTTTCAGGATTTTTGTAACCTGTGGACATCCCGTGAAGCAGGGAAAAGAAATTTCAGAAACTTGTTGGACAAAAAACAAAAAATGCGGAAAATCATAGATCCATGGAAGAATCTCATGGCTGAATAACAAAAATAAAATAAAAACACTGTTGCACGAGTGCACACACAGTTCGGGCAATGCCGGGTACATTTTCTAGTATCCTAAAACAGACAAAAGTCATGAAGCTATAAAGATAACATCTTAAAAAAAATATTGAAAATTACTTACCAATATATTTACTGGGATCATTTGCATCATGCATATAGTATGCATCAATACGCAATGGCTCAGTTCTGTAGAAAGTTAATTTTTTTACATAAGGAATAGGATGAAAACGTGGGAACACCTCCATTTGACTAAAAAGGAAAAGTTTAAATTATCACATCATAAAACAATATATATAAAACAATATATATATATATATGCCATATTTTAAAACTCCCCCACTATATCACTGGTCATGACTAATCATTTAAAAATCTGTTTATTATTTTGGTTATGAACCATTACTAGAGTAAAATAATTTTTTGCTGTATTTTGTAATTTTTGCTGAAAATGCTAATTTGGGACTGCACAAGAGAATCTGAGTTTTATTTTTTCAATGCAAGCAGGTATCTGAAGAAAAACGGACATGAATGATCACCACTATGATCAATTGGTTATTTTGTGTTTTCATAAAGTAACATTATTTATAATTACATACAACGGGCAACAAGTACAGGAAAGATATGACATACTTTGTTAAAGATTACAAGAGATCTGATCAATTAGAACCAAAATGGCATTGGACCGAATATTTGGGTTGGAAAGGTCAGTGGTATTGAAATAATGATTAAATTTAATTTAGCCAATTATGACTTTAAATGACTAAATTTAAATAATATTTGATCAAACTACTTTTAAAAATACCCGTGAATAAAAAACTACAAAATTAAGAATAATGAACATTGAATGAAAACAAGTGGTTTCAAGAATGAAATTAAACAATCTTCATACACATTTGTACAAAAAATATTGATAACTAAGTCTACAAAATTGTGTAGTGTATTCAGAAAGAAAGATGCAAGAAACAAACTGGTTTTGGGAGTTGAAGAAGGTAACTTCATTAGAATAGATATAGAAAAAAAGTGGTTTTAGAAGCTAAATTAGTTATCATCCAGACTTTTTTTCTTACACGGCTTTATGAAAAAAAAATCTATTTAAAATGTTTCTTTTAAATACCATGAAATTTCACCGTACAAGTTAATACATTTTTTTTTTGTCAGCAGACATGGAATTATAGTACTTCACATGTAATACCCCATCTGTTAATGTTTTTCTTTATCTTAAAAGTGAAAAAATTGTCATTAAATAGGAATTAATCCAGACAACATTAAATATGAATTGAACAACTCCAATTATTTAAAACAGTATAGTTCTAAGCGTAACATTCGAAAATTTGTAAAAAAAAATCATAGGATTAAAAAAAAAAATGCTCTCACTGCCATTCTTTCAATTCACAGAAAGTCTGTTTACAAAGACTTAATCACACTCAAAACCACAAAGAGAAGTCTAATGAATCTGGAGACCAGCCCACATATGATCCATCACTGTTCCCATGATGTCACCACTGTCTCTGATAGCAAAAACTAACTACAGCCCCTAGAACAGTGCTCATAAATATATAGTTTACAGTTTACTGGAGATTTGGTAACAAGAACTTTCAATGTTAAGACCCAACAAAAGGTTTGTCTATCTTCTACATCTATGGGTATGCCTAAAAGAAACACTGTGCCCAATCATACACAGACGTGCCAACTTTCCAAACAGAAAAAGCGGGACACTATTTTGTCCCAAATATATTGTTTACTTATGATGCTTAATACTTGTTTAAAATTATATTATATATTTCTTATAATTAAAATGTTAAAATACTGTACCATTTAAGTGCATTATACTAACTTATCTGAAAAAATATTTCATGAACTATCTTTTGAATTAAAATACTGTTAGTAACAAATCAAAAAAATAATTTGATAATATTAATTCTTTATTATTTATGAAATCTTAATATAGCTTTGGAACAATATAAAAATACCGTATATACTTGCATATAAATCGACTCCCCTACTTCCAGAGAAAAAAACTGGAAAAAATCCAAAACTCGAGTATAAGTCGATCCCCCAAAAAGAGAAAAAAAAATTTTCAATAAATTATTCAAAAACACTTGAAACTTCATCAAAACCCTTTAAAGTCTGATTCCAAACAAGTAGGCCTATGACATATGAGCGTTGTCTCCCGTTCCGTTTTGGAGACGCTCATTCTCGTATGACAAACTCCAGTCATTCTTTTACTCCCAGCACTCAGCATCCTCAAAACGGATGAGAAACCGTACATCCCTTTCTCTCAAGCGTCCTTGACCCACGCGCAATCAAAACAATATCTGGCTTCTGCCAGGAATTTGAGCTGATTTTTTCATTACCCCCCCACAGTTGTTAGATGATCTCTTCAATAAATAAAACTAACACTTTCAACTTAAAATCCTGCATTACAGTTTTAAACAATCCATGTTACAGAATTATTTCTGAAAAGAGACAATCAGCCATAATCTGAGAAGCGAGAGATAAACATCAAACAAAAATGTATGCATATTTTTTGATGATGCGATACACTGGTAGTATGGAGCATTGGGAGGGCAGTGACTCACAGAAGAATTTTGAAGAGAAATTCAGAGTGCACGATTGCATAATTAATACCGCATTGTTTTAAGAGGGATTGCCTCAAGGGAAAAAAGAATTTTTAGACTTTTCTTTTTTTTTAAGACTCCGCATATAAGTCTATGAAGGGTTATATATCTATATACAAATGAAGGGTTTTGTAAACAGAACGAGTGTTTAGATTTCTCAGAGATTTTCTGTGAAACTTTGCCCGAGGAGAAAAATGTATTAAAAAAAAATTTTTTTTTCAGTAAAAGTGGATTTTTTTAGGAAAAGCAGAAGAATCTAATGCCTGCAGGACCCCCCCATTCCCAAAGTTTTCCTATACAGACTTCGTATAGCAAATTTTAAGATCTTTAAGTATTAAGGTAAGTATTAAGTATTAAGATAAGTATTAAGGCATTTCAGATTAACCCCTTGCGGATGGTAGCATTCCAAAACTGCTGTGACCCAAAGGACGAAGCATTTCGTCTCTGAAGAACTGTTCCCAAAGAACATTGCATTTTTTGCACTAAAACTAACTTCCGAAAAAAATTCACTAAAAATCAACCATTCAAGCATTCTATATTTTTCAGGAATAAAGGAAATACTTATTTTCTATTAGATGTATATGTTCCCACAAGTTATCTTTTATTTAAATATTAAAAATTTAAGTGACTAAAAATGATTAATTAATGTGATTAAAATAGTTATTTGTTAAG
Organism: Amaurobius ferox; assembly: GCA_951213105.1. Lineage (NCBI taxonomy): Eukaryota > Metazoa > Arthropoda > Arachnida > Araneae > Amaurobiidae > Amaurobius > Amaurobius ferox. The sequence continues at coordinate 132,349,698 of OX578133.1, read as the reverse complement.
CAGGGAAAATATCCAAATGATTGTACTCAATACTTTATATAGCTAATAAAGATTATCTACAATTTTAAAGAAAATAGCGTTGTTACTAACTAATACACCTTTTACGTATAATGTATTTCAAAACATGGATTCACATACAGATCAACATTGCAATCTTTGCATTCATAAAAACTGTCCTTGCACTCATCAGAAATACCAAAGTTTCATGAATCTTCACTATCTGCATTAATTTCATAACTATCCTGTTCAATGACCATGAGAATATACTTTCCATAAGTAAAAAGTGTCTTGACCCAGCCATTCTTTTATCTGAAATAACCTAATAAATTCACTACCGCACATTCTTTTAAAACCCAAACTTGAAAGAAAATGCTTTCTTACATTCCAATAATTCACCAATGCAATCATTAAACTAAAATCAAAACAAGAACTCATACTCAATTACAACATGGCAGTCTGTGAGAAATGATCTGTTTGTTTATATTTCAAAACCACATTTTACCACTGTAGATGAAGTGATGATTCATAGGGACCCTCCTATACCAAAGTCAAGTATTAGCAAAATACATTGTAAATGTCTGAATGGACATTTAGTGCCCTTTAATATTCAAATAAATTTAATGAAAAATATTTCATATGAAAACATGCATTCGTGTCCACCGTCCTTTAGGGTAAATTTCTCCTGGACGTGAATGCACAGGTATAATCTTTGAATGCAGTTTCACAGTCAACAAGCGGCTGCAAAAGTTAAGGAAGATCTTCGAACTATTAAGTTAGATTATATTTAACAGTTAGCTAACATTTAAAATGACTTAGTTACATAATATATCATCAAATAAGGATAAGATAATTTATATAGAAATTTACATTGAAAGCAAATGCAAAAAAGGTTAAGATGTCATAAAACAAATGAAAATTTTTATACCATACATTATGAAAAATAGTGCATACATCATGAAAAAACTACATACAGATTGTGGAATTACAAAAATGTCAAGAAAAATTACTTTAGCTCTGTCTTTAAGTCATCCCATGCTATATGAATAGGATATGGTTGAATGTCAGTAATGGAAAAATCCCTTACTTTGAATGTGGGAGAAAGCATAGCACACTGCAAATACACAAAATATTAAGCCAACTAAAATAAAATTTAAATAATGCATAAAAAAATCATATATGACTATTCCAAACAAGGCTTTCGATAAGGATTGGAAAATGATTAACAATTATACAACTTTGCAACGCAATTTTCAGATTAATGAATGACAAAAATACTCATCATAAACTAGTTAATTTTTATGAAATTCTCTTAAACATGTTTCATGACTTAGCAACAGTGCTGTCATAAATGTAAAAATGAATATATCCTCCATTTATTTATTTTTGCCTAAAGCTTGTATATGCGCTTGTTAATGGTAAAAGGTTGCAAACTTTTGCTCTAAATAGTAAACAGTTAAATGTAAGCATTTTTAATAGAAATATCGCAAATGAACATGAAAAATGACAAATTTTTGCAATCCACTTATTTATAAATTCAAGTTAAATCATTTTATTGTTGGTTATTGTGGTTCTTCAAAAATATTTTCATGGTATGAGAAGAATTTTACTTCTCTGTAGACATAACTGGACAAAACAAATGATCCAAAAAAATTTCATTCTGTTCATGTATGAGAAGCATTCTACACAAGCAGTCAATACAGGGATACTGAATAGTATTTACGCAGTGAGTAATGCACAGATGCTGAGTGAAGTGCCTTATAATAACCAAGATCTAAAACTAACAATAGTCATAGCTTTTTCAAAAGATCAAAATCAGTACAAGTAACTAGATTTTCAACTGATATTTCATAGGATTTTTCTTTAATAGTACCTCTGCTATGCATTTTTCTTCTAATTTATTCACCGAAAGGAAATATTGATATGCAAATTGCAATCCAATATAGCCAGCACGAGTCCCGATGCTAAGATATGACAACTCAAAAGAAGGTGCAAACTTTTGAGCAGAAAAAAACGATTTTTTGGATCAACTTGGAACAAAAATTGATCTTTGAAGAAGTTGGGAGCCGAAAACAAGATTTGGAGTCAGGCAGAGAATAAATGGGTTAGCAAATTAATAAAATAGTTTTACGTCATTTAGGAATGTAAATAAAATAAAACATGCCAGAATTTGCATTTATAAAATATATCTGCAAATTAGGTAGTTTTCGTCACAAAAATTGTTTTGCTTATTCATAATGTTAACTTGCAATAAATACATGTAAAGAGAAATACTTCTGAGAAAATCTAGAAGTAGGAGTACAATTGAGGGTGTGAAGAATCTGTTTACCGATTACCTGGATCTCCTTTAAAAAAAAATTGGATGATACTTAAATAACAGGGTTCATACTTAAGCTGCGAAATGAAATTTCTTAAGTATTCCAGATTTTCCAGAATAACTTTTCCAAGCTTCCAGTGTTTGAATCACGACATTTTATAGTATACAATTTTATTTAATGAAATAAATTTTGTTAATTAGTAAAAAATTTAATAAAAAAATTAGCCAATTTAATATAGTGATTAAAATCATGAAATACATATTCTATAAGCAAAATTTTTGTTTCAAGTTCATTAAAGACAAAAATTGTTATAAAGACAATATGAATCATTCTAAATGACAAAAAGATTTTTTCCCCCAAGTTTCAATTCATTGTTTCAAGTTTATACAAAAATAATACAATTTTCCATGAGTTTTTCCCTCTAACAGTTTCAGCTGAATTTAAATTCCCTGAGAAATCCAGATTTTTCCTGTTTTCCCTGACGCATATGAACCCTGAATAAGATAGTGTTTAGATTTACAATAACACACTTTCGAACCTTTGAGCACTGCCATCAGGGTTCATACAGATTCAGTCAAGAAAAAATCAGTATTCAAAGCAAAATACCAAATTTTCAAGGATTCAAAATCGAAGTAAAAGTAATTATGTTCTGGGCAAAATTGTATAATTGTTGTATGTAAAATTGTAGCAGAAAATTATAATTCAATTTTTATGCAGAAATATACTACATAAGGCTTTATTTCATAATGAAAAGTATACTTTATTAGATAAAATTATATATTATTAAAAATACATATGTAATTAAATTAGAATCAAATCTAGTTGTTAAAAAAATTATGAGAAGGGGTTAAACATGAAAAAAGTTTATTGTTGAAGCTTGATAGAACACAAGTTTGCATTAAAGATAATGTAAACAAATATATACAGGATATATTAAAATATATAACAACATTAATTTTTAATAAAATTATAACCCCATATTTATAGATGGGAATACATCAAATTTTAATATATTCTGTCAAAATGGCTGTATTTTAAGTCCCTAAATCGTTGTTTTAATACATTTTCTAGAAAATAACCCTTCATTTTATTAACTACATGTTTGAGAAGTAATTTTCCCATATAAAATATAAAATTATTAATAAAATCTTAGTCGATGTAAACAGATTACAAAAATTAAAAATATCTTTACAGTAAAACAAAATACAGAGATGCCAACCCCTGAATCAGTAACCAGACATATTTTCAGTAAGAAGACATTATCAGTAACGTTTCAGTAACAACTCAAATGTTTTAATAGCAGAGACCCTGCATCGTCTAGTCAGTAACTCAACACCATATTTTCAATAAAATTTCAGTACCAATTAACTTTTGTAATAAAATTCTAAACTTTAAACATTTCTTAATTTATAAATAAAACATAACATAACAGTAGCTGACACGTTATACTAAGAGTAACATAAAAAAAAAACATTCATAAGTTGCAATATAATGATTGAATTTAAAGCTGTAATATAAAATATTTCTAAAAAGTACCATTATATTAATGTATTTGATGATGGTTATGCTCTCTATGACACTAATTATTTTAAAAGGAAGCAGAAGAATAAAATGAGTTAACCTATTAAGATGCAATGAATAAAAAAATGTTTTGAAATAATTCATTTAAAAACTAAAATCCCACTCATTTTTATTATTTTCAAGAAATAATCATTCATTTTTATACAAATTGTAAAAATATAAAAACTCTTTATATAAATTACGATTCTTCAATAAAATGAGATGGATAAAAAGATGTTTCAATTACACTCACGAAATCGCATAAAAATAATTTATGAAAATAGGAATTAATAATGAAACAATGTTGAAAAATGAATGTTGTGCCTCTTAAAACAATTTAAAACTAAACATTAATGGAAATGGATGCTTTTGGTTGTTTTAACATTAAGCTTGCCATACACCGGGAGTATTGTTACCAGACAGCGGGATTTATCAAAGGACGAGCTTTAAGTTTCCCTGTATGTGGTGGTGAACGCAGGGAAACATTTTCCGACGTTTTGCTTAATATTTGGATGGTCTGCGGGAGGCCTTGCGGTTGAAGGGTTGTATGTTTAATGACCGTTTGGCACAGACTTATTTTCCTTTGGCGTCTTTTCTTCTTTCAGAATTCTTTGGAGTCTTTTTTTGTCGGGGTTAAAAAATACTCATTTAGCTAAAATATTTTTGCTTCTGTAAACAGCTGCGAAAATATGTAAAGTTCTTAAGTAATTCTAGTAGAGTGAAACTTTGCACACTTGTGGTATCATGGACATAACCGAATTGAACTCCCCCCCCCTCCCCCTAATTTCAGAATGAAATTTTGAAAAAAAATTACTTATAATTTTATGACCTATTAAGATAAAAAATAATTGAAAAGGAATGCATATCATTTCAATCCGACCGTATTTAATTTCTATACAGTTATTTTGGGCATTATTTTTTACTCAACTTTTTCGAAAAATCATACATTAACCATCGAATTTTGAAAATACACTTTTTCAAGGCGCTCCTTAAAAACTGCATTTTTACACGGAAAAGGAAGGGAGGGGTTATTAGGTGTTTCACTCTCTCTCATTATGGAAAAATTACATTAGTTATCCAAAGGAGACCATATTGTAAAACAAACCCTTTTTACCAGATGATAGGTGTGTGTGTGTGTCCGTGAGTCTGTGGAGACGATATCTCACAAACGAATGGTGCGATTTCAACGAAATTTGATACAAAAACTACAATCAGTGATTACTATAAGTCTCTTGATTTTAAAAACGTAATCAAATGTTCGGAAGTCCCCCCCCCCCTCCACCACCAATTTTCGAATGAAAAAAGTTATCAAAAAATTGGAACCTTCAATAGTATTTATTACATGAATAATCATTTCTTATGTCATTTTTAATTAGAAAACGATTGACACAAACTTTAAAACACTAGCACAAACCTGTCTTGAATTACTGTGCTTTTACTTAAATAAATGTATTAAAAAATCACATAAAACTTAAAAAGTATTAAGTATTACGAAATACGTTCACTTTTCACATGTAATATTATGTGATAAATTTGTGATCATATATATATATATTAGGCCTGGGCGATGTATTGATACATCGTGAAATACCGGTATGAAGTCAACATCGCCATACCGGTTTCGTAAATTACAAGTCGACGATATACCGCGATATCGCTCTCTATATCGTGATATCACGATTTCCCGATATTCATAACCAGCGCTAACCGCCGATTTTGGAATCGACGATACCGGTTTTGGGATTTTCTTAGCGCATGCGCAAATTCGCGGCGTTGTCATCGCCTGTAAATCGTGATATTCCGATATCCCAGACATCACTATCACCGATCTTAGGACCGACGATTCCGGTTTTGGGATTTTCATAGCGCATGCGCGATTTCTCGATAACAAACCAACAAACATCGCCAGCGCCGATCTTGAGAACAATAATTCCGGTTTTGGGATTTTCATAGCGCATGCGCGATATCCCGGTGAAAACTGCCATCGCAGAGTTTTACGATTCTGATGTTTTTGCGCGGTTTTTCACCGCACACGCACAAATTCCCGGCGTTGTTACCACCAGTATATCGTGATTTCCCGGTATTACAGCACTGACTTTGCTTTTCAATGCCGTGGCACCAAAGAATCTTATACTAATTAATAATCATTGAATCTTTTAAGATACGTCGCCTGTTGATTTTCACATTGATATTTTCTCGGGATATGGATAATTCATATAATCTGTGGATTATCTCTTGAAATTTTGTAATTAAGGAAGTGCGAATCATCTAACGATTTTTATCGCATTTGCTATGTTTTAATGTAAAAATAACTTAATGTTCTATTTTTACAATTTATTCACAAACTGCAACAATCAAGTTCGTCTTGATTACCCAAGAAACTCTCTTTAGCGGCTTTCAACTTTAACCCCTTGCCTGTGGAGGATATTTCAGGAAAGTGGGTCAAAAATGGAAAATTTTTTCACACTCTTTACAATAAACTCTGTTTATATCCCGCTTAATCAAGCTACTGATCCCGCCTACTTCCAAAAAAATGCGGACAAGTATCGCCATCTGTTGGAAAAACAATGAACTATATTGTAAAGCATTTGGGAAGGCAAAACGAACTCAAATCGGATCAACGGAATAGAAACACTCATTTTTCGCTTGCCCGAAGTCAGTTCGGGCATTCCAAATTTGGCGAAGAAGGGTTGCCTGAACTGGATTCGGGCGGCACAGGCAAGGGGTTAATAGTCTGCATTCCAAGCTCTTTCATGTTTTACTTTTATTTTGATTGCGAAAGGATGTAAATTATTGACTAGAATGTTTTTAATAGATGCCGCAGATCTCTCTGCGCGGTAATGACATTAGTTAACTTTAATTATTGTTTATAGGAAAAGGAGTGAGGGGGTGGACCAGGGAATGGAACATAGTTTCTGAATGCGTAATGATGTAAACATAAGATTACGGTGGCTACGTGGGAAATATCTTGTCGTATCTAGATTTTTTATTCGGTAAGCTTTATACTGATTCCCCCCCCCCCCTCGTAAGTTTTATATTGATTATTTTAGTTATTAATAAACAGGGTTCGTGCGCACTCTGGAAATCAGGAATTTGAAAGTGGGCTATAATGTCAGGGAAATTGCAGCGAAAATCGATTTTTCGTTCAAAATTCTGGAAAAATCAGGGAATTTTCAACTTGGCGACCTGCTCACAGAGGTGCCGATTACTACGGATTCTTCGTAGTTTCTACGGGAAACAACCTGCGATTACGGAATTTGCATAGTTTCCTATGGGAAATTGTCTTCTGTGAAGGCCAATGTAAGTTTACGGCTGCGTGCACCGTAATGCCAACCAAATCAACGTAACAACGGGGATATACGGAGGCATGGACGTTAATGTCAATCAAATTAACATGACAACGGGGTATACTGCAGCGTGCGTGGTAATGCTAATCAAATTAGCGTGATAACGGATATTTACGGCCGCATGCACAGTAATGCCAATCAAATCACAGTGACTATGATGGTTTACCGCTGCGTGGAATGTAAAAGATAGTTGTTTTTTTTCATGTAAGTAATAAATGTACTTCTTAAAAGTTAATTTTCGCATAAATCGCTGAACGTTAATTTTATAATTATTTATTGTTTTTAACTGGATAAAAACTTATAAATATATATATTAATGCATATTTATATATATATGCTTAAATATTTTTTGTATATGCATTTTTGTATTATGTGAACAATGAACCTATATATTTAATTTCTTAACCTGACTACTAAAAAAGTCTTAAAACTGCTGATATTTTCTTTTTCTCACTATTGACATCGTCATCAGTTGAGTAGCATCACTATAATGAAGCTGTTAGGTTTTGTGATCATTGTGTCATAAATGATCCATTTTATGCATTATTATGCAAACTTTTGTTTCATGCTGCCATAGGAAATATGAAATTTCACTCGAATTCCAAAAATTTCTATCTAGTTCTTGATTTTTTGATAATAAAGCCGGATATATAAAGTTTCGTGAAAATCCATTAGTATTTATGGCATCTATCGTGTACACTAGCAATTTATAACATATTGACATTACTCTAAAATAGTCAAAATGTGTTCAGCATGTCCTAAAACATGTATTGCCCCCAAAAGTTCAAAATAGAAAATATTCGGAAAAACAATATTTCCTCTATTCTATAGTATGAGAAACTAAAATTATGGAGACATTTCACCAGTGAATTGAGGTGTGTGTGGGGAGGGTGGGGGGTCGACAGAGAAAATGCCCATTTATAATCATGTACAAACAGTCAATCATGTAATTAATGGTCTTGAACAAAGGAGCTTCATAACCAAATAAGAAATAATGCCCATCTACCTGTAGGATAAAAGATAAAAGAAAATTTGCTTTTTCCACAAACCAAAATTAATGAAACAACAAACATTAGTTCAAATGTTTAAACAAAATGATAACATGTAAACTTTTTCTTTTTATTTCTTGTATATGTGTATATTTTTTTTAATTTCTTCTGTTCAATTATTTTTTTTTTGTATTAAATTATATTTTTAATGAGTTAACTTAACCTTTTGTCATTATTTTTCTAAAAACAATATTTTATAGTGTATTTAGTTTGAAGAGTGTATTATAGTGTATTTAGTTTTATACTGCTTAAGTTTGAATTTTATCCAAACTCTATAATCCAAAAAATTCTAAAATCCATAATTAGCAAAGTCCAGATTTTTGAGGTTGTATTACTGTATATGCAGATAAATTGTATAGAGTTTGCATCTATTTTCATTTTCTAAATAAATATCCCATATCAAAGCAATATATCTTTATTTTTATAGTGCGACTAAAAATAAGCAAATATTTTACTAAACCAAATTATTTCTCGCATAAATAGTACGTTTGTTCACCTGCGTTGCAGCGCGTTTAGTTTTTTGTCACGTGAGTTGATCACATGATTAACATCACGATATATCGCAATATCGCGATGTTAGACTGCCGATATATCACGATGTTGAAATTCCAACATTGCCCAAGCCTAATATATATATATATATATATATATATATATTATACAGATGTAATGCAATTTAGTATACTACTAAATAAAGAATAGTATATTTTGTTATACTGTGTACTACTATTTGTTATACTACTAAATAAAGAATAGCGCTAAGCTGCCGAATTCAATCAAATCGAATACAAAATGGAAAATGGAGGCATAAAGCATGCATGGGGGTCGAAACATGTTTGACGAAAACATGTTTGTTGACACAAAATTTGGCATCTCTGCCCAATTCCAGTTTTGGGACCGTTCCGGATATCAGGATGCCAGATAAACAATCGGAACAAATTTTTGACCATCTTTTTGCCAGTGTAATAGGAACCATTACCTCCAAATATGTATGTCTATTTTTAACTTAAATCCCCTATTTTTCTAGGGTTTTGGAATTCTAAAACTTTCCCATGACAATTTCAACACTTTTGTCCATTGTTTAAATTCACTAACAATTTTTGAATTTCCTTATTTTCCAGGTAGGGTGGCAACCCCACTTCATACACTTGTATATTTAGTAATTTAGAATATAATAAATTAGAATCGTATTTAGACTCATAAATTAAGACTCTTTAATAATTCATTAGACTGTGCTTCTCTTAAACAGAAAATCAAAGCATACACATTAAAAACTAATTCATGAATACACTGATATTTAACAGCCTCCACAGTAACAATACCTGCAATGCACAACCTCTGGCTACGGCTTCATCTTGATTTAAGGTTGTACTAGGTTCTTTGCCAAAAACCTTTTGGACTAATACTTTCACAGAAGGAAGTCTAGATGAACCACCAATGATTTGCACAGATTCTATATCATCTGGCTTTAGATCTGAAAGAAATTTTGAATTTATATCAAATTGAAAATAATTTAAAACTTTGTTTTAATTCAAATTTACCTGATGAATAATACACTTACTAGTATCTTGAAGAAGTTGAAACATAGTCTTTTCAATATCTGCAAGAAGATCTGCAGATAATTTTTCAAAATATTCCCTAAAATAAACAGAACATGTAGAATGAATTAATTGAAATATGCATTAATGAAATAAATTAATGAAACAAAAATCTATTTTTTACATAATTAAGCAATCTAAGCTAAGCTACTTATTATCACTAATTTAGATTCCTGAAATTAAAGTATAATTCTTTATTCCATTTCTTCATACTATTTGTTTACATAATGAATTAATTATACTAAGGTATGTAATGTTTATGATGAATAGTAGAACTCATAGTAAAAGCAACAAACGAGTATTTTGTATTGAGATTCGTATGAAAAATATACATCAAATCGATAATAAGTATTTCTTTTATTCCTGAAAAAGGCAGATTGCAGTGTTGAACAGATGATTTTTAGTGAATGTTTTTCAAGAGTTAGGCTGAGTGCAAAAAATTAGCCAGAACAGTTGTCCTTTGGGCCAAGGTAGTTCTGGAATGCTGTCGTCCGCAAAGGGTTAAATATATTGGTAAAAGTGCTAATCCTCGCACTTCATTAAACCTCGACAAAGTAGATATAATGGAAGTTCTGCACTGTGGTGATGATGCGCCAATCGTAAATAAATTGAATAATGGCGAATTTCGGGATAAATGAAAATGAGCAAAGTAGCAAAAATAAATGCGGAGAAGGAAAAATACCCATTGATAATCTTGTGCAAACAATTGATCATGCAATTAAAGGTCTTGAACAAAGAAGCTTTATAACCGAGCAGGAAATAATGCCCATCTACAGGATAAAAAACTGCTTTTCCATAAACCAAAATTAATGAAACAAATGTTAATTCAAATATTTAAACAAAATTATAAAATGTAATTTTATCATTTCATTCACACATTCTTGATTATTAAATGTGTAATATTTTTTAGAATTTTCTTTTGCCCCATTTATTGTATTAAATGATACGTTTTAATTTATTAACTTTTTGTCATTTTTATTAAAAATAGTACTTTATAATGTATTTAGTTAATATTAAGTTTGAATTTTATTCAAACTCTATAATTAGGAAAAATCGAAAATCCAGAATCTATACTTTTAAGTCCCAACAAGTCTAGATTTTCGAGGTTGTACTATATAAGCAAAGAGTGAAATATTTTTTCAAAAATGAGATTTTACAAATTATGAATGAATCTCACAATGTTACAACTGATGAATGAATCTCATAGTGATATAAGAGGAAATGGTTGTCCTTTAGTGTGAAAATTTATTTGAACGACTTTGATCTAATGTGATGATGTTAATATTTTTGAATAGATAATTAAGCGTTCAAATGTCAAAGATCTACCATCTATTCAGTTTCCTGAACTCTGGGCTAAATATAAACAGTTCAAACCCTCACGAAAGGAAATTAATTCTTTAATTCGCATTCCAGTGATATTATACAAGTAATAGTCAACGAAACAAATGGTAAATCTAAGGAATAGACCCCCCCCCCCTACTCGTTTTTCCAAGTACAAAATTGTGCTAAGTTGGTGCGTTTCTCAGTGTTTTGAAATTGACTCCTCCCCACTCAAATGGAGTTTATTCCAGTGTTTTAAAATAGGCTCCTCCTACCAAAGTGACGTATTCTACAGTTTTATGAACTGGAATTTTGTTAAATGATATTGCAATTAAATATAAATAAAAGTGAATAATACTTTTGTAAAAAGATTACAAAATACGATATTTGTGCATTATAAAAATATTGCATAATGGCATAATTATAAAAGTATTGCATAATGAATGGAAGAATAATAAAATTTTAGAAACCATATTGAAACACTCAATACTTAAAATATTTTTTGAATTTAAATCAATATCAAAAATTTATAACTCGAAACATCGAAAATTAAAAAAACAAAAACAATACTTAACAAAATTTAAGAAATAAAGATACTTAGAAAAAAGATTGTACTTTAACTAAAATTAAGAAAAAACAGAACTTAGAAAAAAGATTGTACTTTAACAAAATTTAAGAAAAATCAATACTTAGGAGAACCATTTTAAAAACACAGGAAAATACAAAAGACAATTTCAAAACATGGGACGAATAAATAAAAGAACTAACCTTTATGTAACGGAACACGTTTCACGCTGCAATCTAAAGATACTGACCGATATATCCATACTTTTAATTACATCCACACTGGAACACATTTTTTTTAACATACATGTACATTCAACACCAGAACACATTTTCTTGAACATACACTTACATTCAACACTGGAACACGTTTCACACTCCAATCCAATTAAATCTACAAAAATCTGCATATCTACTGAAAATTTGCGTAAAATGTTAATGTATATGAATTACGAGGAATGTTTTAAATATTTATTCCAAAAAGTTTGTAGAAACAAATCTTTGCAAAATCGATCGAGTAAGAATCGATCTGTAAAAACAAGAGTCAAGGAATTTGATCGAAAAAAGGTCTGATGAAATACACAGAAGACTATTGAAATACTTCCTGCCTATTAAAATGCAGATTTCCAAAAAAGTCGTGTGCTGATTGGATGTCCGTTGGTTACCAGAAGTCATGGACTACCAGATTGGCGAAGTATATCGAATGAAATTGAAACCCAGAGAATCGTGCCAACTTGGAGCTATTTCATACTTTGAAAAATGAGTGGCGGTCTACTCCTCCGATCAACCAAATAAAAGTTTTTAAGACTCACATTAGAAAAACAATGGTGGAGTCAAGTCCTTCAAATGCAATAACACCTGTATATTTCTGTGATAATGATAGATGTATTTTAAAGCAAAGGTTATTGAATACGATTTTTTGACGAGTTAGAATCAAGACTTAGCATCAAGAAGTGCCTGGGCCTGGAGTATCAGACGATTCTCGCTATGTGCGGTCTCGTGGAAATGCTTCTTTCTTCACTCACCAGTCATGAGCAGGTTAAAGAACAAAGGGTAACAATAAAAAAAAGCCATTCACAATTTAGACAGGATTCAAGATAAAAGAATTACTTAAAACATAACAAACCTCTTCATTCTCCCAGTTACATCTTTATCCTCCATAAAACATTCTATATTTAAAGGTAGTTCAACAGAATTTGCACTCATCTGTTTTTTTAGCTTTTCACATTCTTGCATCAGTCTCATAACAGCTCTTTTGTTGGACACAATATTAAGCTTATACTTTTCGTTGAACTCCTGAACAAAGTGTTTCACTAGTACATTGTCAAAATCTCTTCCACCAAGGATACGATTGCATGTCGAACCTAAAATCTAAAAATGGAAATATAAGAAAAGTTAATCATGTAGTTGTAAAAACTATGTAGGGTGCCCTGTTGGAACATATGATAACAATTTAAATTGTTTTAAAAAATAAATACATGCATAAGGAAAATTTTGTTTCAAAAAAATTTTTAATCAATTTTAAAAGTTCATCAATTGACTTCTACAAGGGTGACACTGAGAACATACTCAAATGATTCTATGCTTCAGCCCAGATTCATTTTAGTAAACCTGCAGTATTGTTCGATGTCGCATTTTTGTTTTACCGCTCCTCGATAGTAATACATGGATATAGAAGAAACCTAGTAAAATGCTGTCAGGTTAATACATTAACACATTCTCATTTCCTATTCCTCCCATTATCATATTTTGGATCCAACTGTAACATCGCTGTCAGCTCCTGATCAATTCATGAATTACCACATATATTCAGAGTGCTGTACCAAGTAGAGTTCCAAATTCTCCAACTAATTAACATTGTGCTTTACGTGTGAATGGGACAAAAAAAAAAATAATAAGATTATAAGGAACACTAGATCTAAAAGGCAATGAGTAAGAGCAGATTTAGGAAAATGGAATTGAGTGAATGAGAAAAAATCAATTTCCTTTAAAATTTTAATAATTTAATATATTTTTATATTAAATATATTTTAATAATTTCATAAAATTTTAAGTTGACAAAAATATACAAACTGTTTAAGTTTTATCAACTAGAAGTGGGAATGTATTTGTTTTTTCCCTCTTTCGATTTCTTTTTTAATGGCGAGCATGATGGAAGTTAGTTGTTTTACTTAATCACCAAACTGCATTGTTTAATCAACTACTTCCTATTTTCATGCTTACCAGCTAAATAGATTATTTTTAGCAAAATAAAATGCAAGTTGAATAACATCAATTTAATAATTAGGATGCATGATATTCAAGGTATATTTCTGCAGTACAATATTCATGCATCCTTCAATAAACATTTACATTTTAATTTCAATTTTCTTTGCTGAAATTGCTTAAAATGTTTTTGGGTCCATATTTTAGTTAACTTTTTACAATATGCGACTCATCTTAGATAACTTATGAGGTCCTGATAACTGGTTAGATATAATTTCATTAATTTGAATATTTTCCTGTTCACTAACAGCCCATTAGTGCTCAGGATTGACAGACCAATCAGGAGCTGCCCAGACATTTTGCATTCTACAAATGGGAAGGAATCGGCATTTAGAGAGATCAGGTTCCTAGATACTAGTCCCACTTGTGCAGATTTTGTGCTAAGAAGTTCTGATCGTTAGATCTGAATGCTTAGACCAGGGGTCGGCGATAGCAGTCTGAGTAATTGAAAGAAACAGACATCAGCTAAAAAGTTCTTGTTTGTATTTGAGTATTATTATAACCGTTCTTTTTTTTATGGCAAACATTAATTGAATACACAAGATCTCGACATGGATATTGATGCCACATGTAAAATTGTATCCATATATGTAGTTGAGTCTATTTAAGGTATAAGAAATATCTTATTTTGATTATGTTAACCGAGAAAGTTGTCTATTATCAATTAAATAAATGTATTATTTAAGTTTCTTGAACTATGGGTGTGCTTTTTTATCAGTTAAGCTTTAATTATTCACTAAACCAGAATCACAATTGAAATTGTGTCACTTTTAAGAAGTTGACTTAAGACAGGTCAAGTATCTCTACAATGGCGACTGAACAGGTAAAATCTCTACAAACTCATCTAACTTAATATATTAAATATTCATGTACTTACTTTTAATTTACCTTTGGTAAAAGCACAAGCAGTAACTTGTAAAGATGAATTTCCCAAATCTACAAATATAACATTCTTTGGCTTATCTTCAGGTAAATCAGTTCGGTAAAATCCATATGACAGAGCCACTGTAAATATTTTCAAATATAATATTTCAGGTAATTTGTCAAATTGTTAATTTTACTTTAAATAAAATAAATTTATTTTTATATAATAAATACATATCAAAAGGGCATTAATTAATAGAAAATGTGTCAATGTTTGGAGATTGTGTCACATAATGAGGAGCAGGTATGTTTGCCACCTACATGCTCTTCATATCAATTTTCGGAGCAGGAAGAACTCCCTCTTGGAGCAATATGAAATGCTTTGGAGCAGGTGCAAAACTCACTTCTGGAGCAGCAAGAAATGCTCCGGAGAAGGCATAAAATTCCCTTTTAGAGCAGCAAATTTACAAACTTCAGGTGCAGTAAATTAAAAACGTGTTAATACCTAATATTGGTCTGCATACATTTAATTACATTAGCAAAATATAAGCAGACATACCAACTTTTCAAACAGAAAAAGCAGGAGACTATTGTCGCAAATATATTGTTTTAAAATTATATATTTCTTATAATTAAAATATTAAAATATTGTACCAATTAAGTGCATTATGCATTAAGCTTATCTGAAAAAAAATTTCATGAAATATCTTTTGAATTAAAATAGTGTTAGTAACAAATCATAAAAAATAACTTGATAATTTTTATTCTGGATTAATTTATGAAATCTTAATCCCACCCCACCCCCTAAAAAACAAATACTACACTACATATCAGAGGTAGTACTGGTAGAATATGAAAATTCAGGACACCAATTTTACAAAATTTCAGGACAAATTATAAAACAAAAAGTATAAAGGTTTTACCCAGTGAAAATTACTTTATAATAAGAACAAATATGTATATTTGATAAAACACAGGTTTTCACTAAAGAGAATAACAAATATTGATCTTTAATAAAAAAATATAGCAATGAATTACATTCCTGCCAAAATGATTTCCTTTTTATTTACCTAATTCATTGCTTTAATACCATTTTCGGAAAATATCCCTTCACAGAGTTCATAACTATTTTTCAAAATAGAAAAATTTGTATTATGCAAATATACTTAAACAATTAACCTTAATAATTAACCATAATATGAAAATAACCTATTTTAATCAATCTAATATGCAACATTTAAAAGATAGAGATGGATGAAAAAAGATACTAATGTACTCTCGGCAATTCACGAGAACTAACTGAATTGCGCAATCACACTATTAATGCGAAAATAATTAAGAAATTAACTGTAATAATCAGAATATGAAAATAAGTTAGTTTAGTCAATCAAAAATGCAATGTTTAGAAGATTGAAACGGATGGAAAAAGATACT
Organism: Amaurobius ferox; assembly: GCA_951213105.1. Lineage (NCBI taxonomy): Eukaryota > Metazoa > Arthropoda > Arachnida > Araneae > Amaurobiidae > Amaurobius > Amaurobius ferox. The sequence goes on along the minus strand of OX578133.1, from coordinate 132,333,382 downwards.
ATTGTACTCTCTGCAATTCATGAGAACAAACTGAAATGCGCAATCACACTGTTTATACAAAATTAATGTAGAAAAATAACATTTTAACGATTTATGCTAAATTCGATAACCTTTTGAAGAAGTATATTTATTACTTTCATAAAACAAGCAATCGTGAGCTTAATTTACATTACACGCAGCCGTAAATCTCCATTAATTTGATTGGCATTACCGCACATGCAACCGTAAATTTACACTGGTGTGGAGAAAGTGAAATTTTCCATAGAAAACTAGGCAAATTCTGTAATCCGTAATATGAAATGAGGATGTTTCTCATAGAAATTATGGAGAATCCATAATAATCGGCATCTCTGCTTTTGAAATACGTAAAAATTCAGGATGGCACATAAAAAAATAAGAACATTTCAGGATGAGTACGACCCCTGAAATATCAATATAAAAACTTCTTGAATACATTAAAAATCAATATACAAAATTCTTGAATAAAACATTAACCCTTTCGGGACGATTGGCAAGCCCGCATGTCGGCTGCGAACTTGCATTCAAGGACGGGCGGCATGCACGTGTGACGGAGGAAACTTTACCGTAAACGGCAAGTGGCACGCATGCATGCCTTCACGTGTAACATTTTAATTTGTCTACTAGATGGCGCTAAATGTCCGTGGAACTAACTTCAATGTATTTTGCAGATACATGACCTTGGCATAAGGAGAATCCAATGAATTATTTCTCCATTTGACGCAGTGAAACATGATTTCGTAATATAAACAGACAGAGCAATTCTCACAGCATCAACAATTTTATAATTGAGTTTCGGGTTTTGTTTTTATTTCAGCATTACGATTTCGTCGGTGAATCATAGGAATATGAGAGAGTATTTTTTTTTTTTTTTTTTTTGGGGGGGGGGGGGGGGGGTTAGAGGCAGTGAAATTATTAGTTTATTTCGGATAAAAGAATAGGAGCAACTAACGAGTATTTAGTATTCAGATTTGTATGAAAAATATACATCAAATAGAAAATAAATATTTCTTTATTTCTGAAAAAAGTAGATTTCTGTGTTAAATAGGTGATTTTTAGTGAATTTTTTTCGAGAGTTAGGCTTAGCGCAAAAAATTTGCCATCCTTTGGGAACAGTTCGGAAGCGAAGCGCTCAGTCTTTTCGGCCGCGGCAGTTCCGGAATGCTGCCGTCCCGAAAGGGTTAAATCTGAAAGTTTGTTTATCATCAAGTTTCAATTTTCCAGAATCTGTTAACCTCTAAATTAACATTTTTCTAGATCAGCGTATTAAGTGTGTTCCACGGAATTCCGGAGTTCGGAGATATGATAGTTTCTTTTGAATGCATAATTTGGGCTACAATGAAATTTTTCTCATTTTAGAGTTCTACTAACAAACTGAATTTCAATACAGCTCCGCAATCCAAAAAATTTGAAAAACACTGGATGATCAATATCCCGTAATCAGAAACAATATTAGCCATTCTAATTGTCACAAACGACTTAAGTAAAAATCTGAAAACTGAACTAAAAACGCTCCATTTTTCCACGAAGCCGAACCAGATTGGAAGAAAGGAAATAAACATAGACTTATAATGAAATACACAAAGACCTATAATTGCTCCTGGAAGAAAATACGCCAGGCCTCATCTAGCACATTGAATTTCTACAACCCATCTGTCACCTATTACTGTCCAAAGTCCATATATTTCTCCCATTATGATTTCTCCTTAGCGCATTACCATCAAGGAGCAAGGAGCAAACTGACCCCTTTTCCTCTGAAATACTCCTGAGGTGCTATGATCTACCATGCTTCTGGCTGTCGCAGTCAAAGATCGCCATCAATAGTGATTAAACAAGTCATTTCCCTGGCCCCGATTTGGCTTCAGAACAAAATAAAATAGTCACCCCCCCCCCCCCTCTCCCAAAATAAAATTTTATGGATTTGCTACGATCCCAGACATAGTAGAAATCAACATGAAAAAAGCAGAAATCTGTGTTTGTGTTTCCGAGGAATTATACCGTATCTGGGTAATTGATAAATTTCAAACAAAAAAGCAGGAGAATTTCGGTGGTAATCTGGAGGCCGGAGAATTAAAGAAAAATTCGGAATCTCCGGTTAAAATCTGGAGAATTAGCATGTAAAGAAATGGACAATGTTGATTTTACAACACTGAACATTTACAAGTACATTCAACTTGGGGGTAGGGTACATGTTTGCCCAACCTACTGCTCATTTTTTAAAACAAAATTTCTGGGGTTTTATCAATTTTCCCGGTTATCTTCAGCAAAATTTAAGATAGTGCATACTGTTACTTTCACAAAATTTTCACAACAAAAAAATTTTCAACTAATTGATATTGATATTTATTGAATTGATTGTTCATTGATATTTATTGTAAGTACATGAAGGTAGAAAACAAAGAAATTCCTCTAAATGTTTTATATAATTTTGATTGTATACATATACAGCTTAATTTATTTTTAAACCTGATACTGTGCATTTTCCGATTATGCAATATCACAAAAATTAAAATTTGTTATATTTCATTTATGTGCCAAATACCATTTTAATGGTATTTGGAACATAAATGTTTTCAACATAATTTAGCACATAAATGTCAACAAACGTAATAAACTTTGAGATTATAAACCCTCCAAATCAATATTTTTTCATTTAAACAATAAAATTATAATGTCTAAGTTTCTTTTCTAAATGTACATAAATATAAAATCAGAAGTTTTTCCCAAGTTAAAAAAAATGATTGATAATTAGTCCATATTGTTTCCAAAAAGGTATAAAATTGAATATATTTTTAATATATAAATTAGCAAAACATTTATTTGAATTGTTGATACAATTTTATACATGCTACCCTTCGAAAAGGGAAAAAACAGTTTAATGGCATTTTTTAAGGTGAGATAAATTAAAAAAAATATATTTTCCTTATGACTAATTATCAAAGCACAATTAACTTTTCTATGCAAGAATAAATAACTGCTTACGATATATTAATTGTTCATAAATATATTACTATTTTATTTATTGTTTAAAACAGTATTTGTTATAAAAAGAAAATATACTTTAGAATAAGCATTAGCATAATAAAAATAAATTTTCCACTTAAAAATCCGAAATTTTTAAAATAGTGAAAAATGCCTTTAGATGCACACCATGGTAAAGGAATGTCTCGTTGCACAAGAGTTAACTTTTATACTATTTGGGTAAATTATATGAAATATTTCTTAAACAGTTAACCAAAATATGCAAATAAGCTAGTTTAGTCAACCTAATGTGCAATAATTAGGGAATGGAGATGGATGGGAAAAAAGATACTTGGGCTCTTAGCAATAAAGGAGGCTCTGATATGGAATCATTACATGATGAAAATGGTTGTAAACTGATACTTTTGGACTCAGCAATACATTGAAAAAAGTTTAAAACACTAAATTTTGAACGCGTAATGTGAAACAATATACTTTTTTTTAATATGTAAAAAATAAACTATTTGATCAAACTGAAAATCTGCAATTTTACCAATTTGTCACATCTTTAATTATTTAAATATAATAAATTTGTGCCTATTATTGTATGTTTTATTTTTTAACAGTATCAGTACAATGTACCCTTTGGTGTTTAATCTTTTATACTATTATTTACATCATTAATTTTTATATGAATATGTAAAATAGATAAATTATATGCATCTGTTTTACATTCCATGTGTGGGTCACATTATGCAATCCATTCTTTAGCCAAAATAGGCTACGTGAAAGTGAAAATGAGACACCAAGAAGGAGTGGTCAGAAAAATATGCAAATTGCAGGGTAGACTCAGCTCACCGAGTTATGTAAATGGTGTGAAATGTGCAGCTGTCCCACACACGTTGAGTGAGCTTTAAGGAAAGGAACTTGCAGAATCGGCAATAGTCGCACCGCTCTGTCTGCCAGGGAAATCATTTTGCAATTTCTTTTTGTCTCACAGGAAGCATGCAGTAGCACAGAATGCCAGGCCGCTACTAACTGAGGCAGTTCCAGCAGACAGACGATTTCACAAGGAGTATAGTGATCGAACTCAGAAGGGCAGGTTGAGTCCATATGTCAAATCTCAGCAGACAGTCACCTACACGCATCCACAGTGCACCGGCTGTAGTGAAGATGGTTGGAACAAGGGAATATAGCATATTTGTGGAGTGCCGGTATGGCCAGAGTGACGTCAGCACGTGTGGCCCAACAAATCCACCAGCAAGCATTGGCAGCCCCACAGGCCATTTCAGTCGCCTTTTTGCAGCATGTGCAGGACATCCTTGATGCTCCCATATCAACCAGGATCATTATACGCCGATTGGTTGTTGGCGACCTGCACTCATGGCACCTGTTAAGAAAACTTCCATTGACCCAACAGCACAGACGCCTCAGTTTGCAATGGTGTCAGAATAGAGCCACGTGGACTACGGAATGGCACAGGGTCGTGTTATCAGATGAGTCACTTCTGTTTTAGCAATGACAGTCACAGTTTACGAGTCTGGTGCCGAAGTAGTGACAGGTCTAACCCGGCTGCATCTGTGGAATGCCACACCGTGCAACAACGCAGCCTAGTGATTTGGGATGCCATCGCCTACGACAGGTCATCTCTGGTCCATATTTAGGGCGCTATGATGGCCCAATGATACATGGATTACGTGCTATGGCCGGTGACACTACTCTTCCTTCAGGGGGTGCCCAATGCCATTTACCTACCAGCAGGATAACGCCCGACCACACACTGCATGCAACAGCCAACATACCCTGGAAGGTTCCCTGGTCACCAGTCTCCCCTGATCTCTCACCAATCGAACACTTCTGGGACATGATTGGACATCGCTTGCATGTGCTATCACCACAGTGTTTAGGAGATTAACTTTGGCAAATGGTTGACAGGGAATGGGTAGCGATTCATCAGGACACTATCCGCACGCTAATTGACCCTGTACCTAAATGTGTTGCTGCCTGTATCACCGCCCGCGGTGGTCCTACAACCTACTGATCAGATGATGTTATCGCTCAGTGTATAGGTGTATCATGCTGCAGTAAACATCACTTATTGTTCGTTGTCTCTCTCTGTATGCCAATTTTCATCATTTTCTACCCAATCCTTGGGGTCTCACTTTTACTGTCACGTAGTGTATATAATTGTGCCCTTTAGGAAATATGTTCCCTTTCATATGCAATGTGCATTTTTTTTATTACATTATGCCCTTTTGTAGAAGGTAGCACCCTGCCCTTTTGAAATCCTAGAAAAATTCTTGGTAAAATTTGTAAAAAATCTAGAATCAATATAAAATGAGGAGCTGCCAGCTGTACAAGGATAAAAATATTTTTACCAGGTAGTTTAACCTGCAACATAAAATTCATAAATTGCTACATTTGTTAGCAAAAATCAGGAGCAAAATCCTTACCAGCAGTAGATTCATTCAACAATCTTAAGACATTTAAACCAGCAATTTCAGCAGAATCAAGGACTGCCCTTCTCTCAACATCAGTATAATATGAAGGTACCTATTAAGATATTTTGGAATTTTAGCAAAAAATATTTTCATTTAACATACTTTTAAAAGCATTAAATGTAGAATTGAAATTCAATGAGAATCAGTACAGATGCTACATTGAAAAATCAAAGTGCAAATAATTGCATGTTTTAACATATAAGCATTGTAGACTCATTTTCTGAAGAATTAAATATAAATTTGGAACCATAAATAGTGAGCAAGTGAGTCACTGAAGATTTTGATTTTCACATATGTTATAGTATTTTCTAATACAGGAAAAAGCATCTGAAAAAAAAATGCTGATTTTTTTACTACTCAAATGAAAAACTCTACTCGCCATTGGTGAGTGGAAATTTCATACCCTGCTTTAGGTGTAATTTTAGAAATTTAAGGAAAACTTCAAATTACTAAGAATTTGATAAATTTTAGTTAAAATGTGATCCTTGAATTTGTAAAACTCTGCACCAGGCAAAAATTTTCAGGCACCATAGCAACTGGGATAATGTGGTGAACATTTTTTGCGGTGCTTTACAAGTGAGCGTATAATCTGTTCAATATCACTTAGGGAAAACTGTAGAAAAATACATATTTACATTACACAAAAAATGTATGTTTTTTTTACAAAAACTAATAACTCAGCAGATAATATTGCAAATGCCTGCTGCAACAGAAAAATGTTTTTACATAGTGTATAAAAAAAAGCATATCAGTAGCATAAACACAGAAATTTTAAAGGGGACTGGCTCACTGAAACAAAATATGCTCAATTCTCATTGTAATTTAGTTAATTACATGAATGTGAATATAAAAATGCTTTTAGGACTCTATTGCCTAGAAAAAAGGGGTAAAATTCCATTGTGTATTCATTTTGAACATATTTTAAAGGAAAGTACTCTTAACTAATTTGAAATTCTATCAAAAATAAGATAGGGAAAAGGATGTTTAAAGATTACACAGCATTAAATCAATACATGCAAAATCATACTTAAAAAATAAATTTTTACAAAAATATTAATTAATAATGAAACATACAGCAAAGAAATTAATGTTGTACTTTTTTTAATTCATACAATTTGAAACTAAACATAGATGGAAATGGATGTTTCAACATTACACAGCAATGTAATTCATATACACGGAATCGCACATATTTGAAAGAGGAATTTTAGGCCGTGGAAGACAATTCCTTGAGCAAAAATACGAAAAATGTGGGGTAATACTCAAGGATGAGATTGTCAAAAAAATGAAAAAGTTGAACTCAAAATCTGATAAATTATACGCGACAGACACTGTGTTAAAATATTTGAGAATTTTGCATAGCTAAAAAAAAAATAAATTGAAAAAATGATTTAATTCTATTATATTTAGAAAATACAAATTTGGCAATTGCGTTTAAGAACAGGGTTGTTTAAATACATGGGTAAATTTAATTTTAACGCATTCCCTTATATTAATTCTAAACTATGCTTTTCTTATCTAAAATAACTCATGCTTTCATTTTATCAGTTTTGTTGAAATTAAATCATTACAACAATAGTCAGGATTTACGAACTTAATTTTACAAAAAACAAATTTTTTACAATTGACAAGACCCAAATTTTTTGTTCTTAAAGTGCAGTATACCTTTAAACACATTTATAAAATTGTAAAATTATCATGTATTGTTAAAAAGTGCATTGTCTAGTGTCTACACATAAACAAAATTTGATGGCAGTATCTTATGTATGTTTAAAGAAAATGTTTATTTTGTTCAAAAATAGTTTTTCATAAAAATGTGACAGAAAAGGCTTTAAATATTTAATAAATTTCCTTCAAAGAAAATAAAATATAGTTCCACTGGGAGAGTTGCCAAACTCTGAAAGGGGTCATCAGTAGAAATCTCAAGAAGTTTTCAGTAGTATTCAGTAAAACAGCATCGACCATCAGTAAGATTTTAAGTATATTGAAAATATATATTTTAAAATTTTGGAATAAATTCAAAATGTAGTTTTGCTAACTTAACTGAGTTAATTAAAACTGAATGACACTATGCGAAAATAAGAAATTAACCTTTATAATTAACCAAATTTATAAAAACCAATTTTAAAATTAATAAGCTAGTTTAGTCAAGTTATTGTGCAACAATAGGGAGATGGAGATGGATGGAAAAGGATAATTACGTACTCTCGGCAACGCCCTTGAAAAAAAAATTGAATTTCATGATCGTACTATTTATGTGAAAATAATTAAAAATGTAACCTTTATAATGAACTAAAATATGAAAATAAGCTTGTTTAGTCAAGTTAATGTGCAACAATAGGGAGATCGATGAAAAAGAATAATTGCGTACTTTCGGAAACATCCGTGAAAAACAAAAACTGAATTTCACTATCGTACTATTCATGTGAATAATTAAAAAATATAGCCTTTATAATCAACCAAAATATGAAAATAAGTTAGTTTAGTCAAGTTAATGTGCAACAATAATGAGATGGAGATCGATGGAAAAGGATAATAGCGTTCTCTCGGCAACAGTCGCAAAAAAAAAAAGAAAAAAATATCCATGATCATACTATTTATATGAAAATAAATTAATGTTTATAATACATTAAAATATAAAAATAAGCTAGTTTAGTCAAATTAATGTGCAACAATAGGGATAGCGTTCTCTCAGCAACGGCAGCAAAAAAACAATACCATATCTATAAAAAAATATACTGTTATGAAAGGGGTAAAAGTAAAACAAAAATTTTCAAGTGCTGCACGAAGTTTTTCCCTCTGTTTCCCTTTGAGTCCAATGGCAGCATATATATATTAATGACATATATGATGACATACATCACAGTTTATTTGATTATACAACTTATTTTTGATTCCACTACTGTGATGGATTTTATGCCTCCACTTCCTGTTTTTGGACACTGTGTGCTGGGTGTAACAGAATAAATAGAACTTGTCACACGAGAACACTGACGTTCTCGTGTGACTAGCTCTATTTAATCTTTACCCCCAGCACGCATCTAAAAAACGGACGGCAGACAACACTCGTAGGCCAAAGCTCAATTAAGATAATAGCTCTGGTTAAAACCTTTCAGCGATTTTCTTTGAAAAGGGGAATTTTGTTTGTGAATAAAAATTTATTGGAAAAAAAGCTGAATTTTTCAGAAAAAGCAGATTTTTGGGGATAAAAACAAAAAAAAGCGGAAATTTTGGGGGAAAAGCAAAAAAAATGGAAGAATCTCATGCCTGAATACTCCAAAAGAACATAATTTTAAATTTCACGGAAAAATCCTGTAAAATAAAAGCAACATTTTACTCGATTGAATTTGCAACCCGTGCACATGGCTATAACACGCTTATGATTTTCTCTAAAATATTTCGCTAATTAGGAACATGTAGTGCCCCGAGTGTGAGCAAATCAGGATTGACTGCGATTCAAGCATAGCTACGGAATCGTGGTCTGCGGATACTCTGCCCACGTTTTACGGGGCGATTGCCAGCGATTCGCAACTCTAGGATAATCACTTCATCTACCGGCTGCCAGAGCCATGGGACTAAAAGAGTTTTGGAGAAATTTCAGTCGCCAGAAATGGTGACTTACTGTAATAATTTTGGTCACCATGACTGCAAACTTGGTCGCCAGTAGCAATCTGGCCATCGTGTATCTGCATCTCTATGGGTACTTTGTATTCGTCTACCCCCAATAAAAAAAAAATCTAAAATTGAACATTTAAATTTCATTTATTATTTGTCAATGTATTAATTCATTAAAATAAACAGAAATTAATTTTCCAAACATAATTAATCAATTTAAATGTGTTTAGAATCAATCTAAACACATTTAAATTGAATGCAATAGGATTTAAAAATTATACCTACATATTTTGATTGCTATTTTTATGTATACTTTATTAGAAATTTTAAGGAAAATATTTCTAAATATAAATTACATATTAAAATACTCAAATTCTACACTTATACAAAAAAAAAATTGCATTATTCAATAACTTACTGAAATCACACAATCTTGTACTTTAATTCTTAAGTTACTTTCTGATATTTCTTTCAGTTTTGTCAACATCATAGCCATTATTTGTTGGACAGAGAATGAAGTGTGCTCATTCAAGTAATTGACCTAAATATAAAACATTCAGTAAACAATTTATCCTTAAAGCTAAACACAATGAGAATGTAAAGATAAAGAAATAATTACATGGATTAAAAGAACTTAAAAACACTTTGCACAATAAAGAACACAAAATGAAATAAAAATATAAAAATATAAAAGAAAATATACAGAAAAGGCAGATAATTATTAAATAATTAGGTACGTGGAAAGTGATTTTACCTAAAGTATTATTTAAACTTATTACCTCTTGAAAATGGCAAATATTTAGGAAATAATGCTCTAGGGTATTTTATGAACTCCACCTGGAAAACCTTATTTTCATCACATATCCAAATTTTAAAAATAATTCTGAAGTTTCAGAAGTTACGGTCAGACATCGCACACAACAGTAAAGGACAGTGCAGAATGTGCATGCAACCACATTCATTAAAGAACTTATGCTTATGAAATGTTCATTTGTACCGCATACTACATAATCAAATTCCAAACTTTTTATTGTATAAGAATTGTGAACAAAAAAAAAGTAATAGGGATAGGGCACAACATGCCAACTGACAATATTCGACAACAAACTCAACCTATAAAACATTTATTTTCACCACATCCAAATTGTAAAAAGAAAGTTATGTTTCAGAAGTTATTATCGTTTAACAAAATATATCAGGAAAGAGTGTCTAGTACAGGGCTCGACAAATTTCTCTTCAATCTAGGAGCCAGGTCAAAAAGTTAGGAGTCTGCTTTTAAATTTATGGTATTTAACATTTTGATGAGCATTTGTTATAAAGAACTTATAATAAATAATTACACTGGTATAATTACACATAGTAGTTAACACTAATCCCTAAAATATTTTGAAATTATAAGGAAAGCAAAATATAAATATATATATATATATTTATTATATTTTATTATTATTATATTTATTATATTTAAATACCGCAAATTGACATCTGTGATAATAATCAGCAGTGACCTTTTTTCAGTTGGTTTTAACTAAAATTAAATGCTTTTTTATTTACCGTATATACTCGCGTAAGTCGAGAAATTTGTGACAAAAAAAAAAAAAAAACCGCTTCAAAGTGGGGGGGGGGGGGTCGATTTATATGCGGAGTCTAAAAAAAAACATTGTAAGTCTAAAAGTTATTTTTTCCCGCAAGACAATCGATCCTAAAACGATGCGGTAGTAATTACACAATCGCACACTCCTAATTTCTCTGCCCTCCAGATGCTCCAGACTACCATTGTATACACGTCATCAAAAAATATACATACATTTTCGTTCGATGTTTATCACTTGTTTCTCTGATTACGGCTGATTGTTTTCGACAAAAAATGGCTCTTTTCAGAAATAATTCTGTAACACGGATTGTTTAAAACTATAATGCAGGATGTTAAGTTGAAAGTGTTTTTTTGTTTTGTTTATTGGAGAGTATCTAATAACTGTGTTGGGGGTTAACGGATGTACGATTCAGGGTTAACGAAAAAAATCGGCTTACATAACGGACGGAATCCAGATAATGTTTTGATTGCCGCGGTGGGTCAAGGACGCTTGAGAGACAGGAATGCGCTGTCTGCCGTCCGTTTTGAGGAAAAGCGTGCTGGGAATTAAAGAATACTTGGAGCTTGTCACACGAGAACGAGCGTCCCCAAAACAGACGGGAGACAACGCTCCTATGTCATAGGCCTACTTGTCTGGAATCGGACTTTCATTCCAAATTAAATCGGACTTTTACTCCATATTACTTCCCAAAAAATATTTACGAAATTTTCAGTTTCCAAAAAATCATTCGCCATTTTTTTCGCCAAAGTATTTTTTTTATCACCAGTTTTGTGATCTTTTCGCATTTGGGACGTAGGAGAATGGCTAGCGTGGACCCTGCTTTTCTCTTGAAAACAGGCTCCCGGGCCAGGATATTCCAGCAGTCTCTATCTTAACACCATTGGCACAGTGTTTTTTTCTTGTTGCGTTTTTTCATTTTTTGTTCACCAACCACGTGAGTTTTATGATATCCCTGTGGGAGCTTGCCTTCGATGTTTGGCCATCCGAACGTTTTGGCTATTGATAGTCTACTAACAAATATTATCATTGCATTAAAAATAATAATAAAAAACAGGAAAAACATTCTAAGTAAATTCTAGTCAAATTTTCTGTCTGGCAATGTTTTAAAATTTATTTTAAATTCTAGTTCCTCTGTTGTTAATTTTTAAATTTTTAATCCAAAATTTCTAGTCGCCACATCTAATTTTTTAGGCGCCACGGCGACCTGGCGCTCGGAATTTGTCGAACCCTGGTCTAGTACATGCAATTCACTTCTTATACTCTATTGCAATTTGATCATTCTTTCATAAAAAATCACAAATTTTAACATTCTTACATAAAAATTGCAAATTTTAAAGATTCATTCATAAAAAAATTTTGAATTTTTAAATTAGTTGTTTATTACTAGCCTAGTCATCTTGCAAAAAAAGTTGTCATAAAACATCAGCTTTCAATCTTGTGACAGCCCTGGAAATAGTAAAAAGTAAGCATGTGTGATGTAAATAACAAATACCTTAAATCCAAGCTCTTGAGATGGTAGTTCACAAACATCATATGGTACATATTGTAACTCATTTTGAATATTAGGATCACGGAATTTTCGTCCAATTAGGCGCTTAAAATTAAAGATGGTATTTTTTAGATTTGTAATCTGTTTATTCTTTGCTGAAACTCCAAGATCACGTGTCTTTTCCCCAAAAGCAACATAAGCCCTAAAAGTAAAATAAGAGCATGAAATTAATTTGTCTACAAAATATTATATATTGCAAGAATTTCATTTTTCAAGCAATAAATACAATTTAATGAACAGAACATACTAGTGGGAAATTGAATTCAATAATTTCAAAAAAATAACAAAATAAATTTTATTCATATAAATAACAATGAAAGTTGCATACAATCCAAGTACACCTGCGAAACTGACATAATACAACGTCACCCCAAATAAAAAATTATCTCCTTTCCCTACGAACACAATTCATGCATATTAAATTACTGTTTCAAACTTGAAATATATGTTACTGAAACAAAAACAGGTTCTTTTCCCCAAAAAACCTGTATTAGTTCTTTTGGGGAAAAGAACCTTCTTCTAAAGTGTTTATTACAGATCGTATCAAACTAGAATTATTTTAACAAGCATATTTTATGAAAACTATAAACATACTTAATAGTTAAATTTGTAAAGAAATATGTAATAGTGGCATTCTTAATGTAAGTGGATAATTCTTAAGTGGCATTCTTAAGTTCATAAAATTATAAGGTGTAATGACAGAATTAAAGGAATTTGACAGACAAATGACAATTGTTTTTAGATGTTAATTCAATGGAGGAACAATTATCACAAAGTTGAAAGTACAGAAGTTCATTCCGATGAGTTCATAACTGTGAAAGGTTTCGTACAGGATTTAAACATTTTTAGTTTTTTTAGCATTTTTCAAAAACATATCTAAAAACAAAGATTTATAAACTCAACATGAGCACTAGGATTCCGGATAGCATGCATGTTTCATTTCAAGCAAAAGGAATTTTAATTGTGCAATTAAAAATGATGGGAGAAATTTTCCCCATCCTACTTTCAGTTTGAAGATTTTATGGGTGATCTATAGAATAGCCCTCTACTGCTAAGTGTTTAACCTAGACATTTTTACAAGGGCACAATACCCTGCTGGATTTTTAAGTGACATAACTTTTTTAGGATGAAAATGCTACGTTCATCTGCTTTCTACATATTTTCCATTAACATATCCCTAGCAGTTGCGCTTTTTCTGAATCTTTTTTAAACAATATAGCTTTTTATGAAAATTTCCTCAACCACTTTATCTGGAACCATCACTGAGTGCCATTCTTACTTTACAAAGTACTGACGAGTTGCAGCACAAACTTTTGAGTGACGGAAACAAAAATTTTCTCGCTATTTGTTTAAGTAAATTTTTTTTGGCTAGAAAGTGTAGAAAGCCCAGACCACACAACCAACCCGAAGGCTTATGGTAGCTGTTTGTGTGGCCGGTGGCTAGAAAGTGTGAAATTCTTACCCTCACCCACCTAAGCTCATCATGTAAGGCCGTAGTCCAAACAGAAATTCCAACTTGTTGAGCAAAAAATTCTGAAGATGCAAAGTTGCACAGTTTTCACTTAGTAGCTAATGCATACCTCGCTAGTACTTTGATTTTTGGCATAAATTGTGCCAATTTTCAGTTGTGACCATTGGCGCAAATTTCATTAAAATCTGTTAAAACATTCAGATATGTAGTGAAGTAAAATTCTTATCACAACACAAATTACACTAGTATTACTTAACAGCAGATGCATACTGCTACTAAAGTTCATCCATTTGACAAACTGCAACACCACACTGTGCCAATTTTCAGTCACAATCATTAGCCTAAAATTCGCCAAAATCTGGCTTGCAGTGGCAAAAATTTCTTAACTTGACAAACCAATTGCACTAATGTAACTTACAGCTGATGCATACTGCTACAAAAGTTTGATTTTCAGCATAAAATGCTCTATACCATGCAAATTTTCTGGTACGAGTGTGAAATTTGTCAAAATTATGTTGGAAATTTATTACAGATTCAAACATTGGCAAAACTGAAAAATATATTACTTTGACAATATTTACAGCAGTAGTGATAAAAATAATTGCCAAGCAATTTAGTTGCAATTTTTATGGATTTAAAAGCATCCATTTCCATCCATGTTCTGTATCAAATTATTTATAAAAACAAGAATTTTCATTTCTTTATAGTAAGCATGATTTTTTGCATACAGATCACATTCCCTGTCAATTCAATAACACTGAAGCATCCTTTTTCATCCATTCAAATTTCTGAAGAATCCAAATATACTTTTTATATTACCAATATTATTATTTCAAAATATAGAAAGTGAGATTCATCAGGGTGATTATGGGTCCTTATGTACTCCCCCATAGATTCACCTATGGCATTCAAATATAAATATTATCAATAACCTTACTGTCTGAATAACCTTTTCTTACATTGTACTCATATAACAGGTAGCATCCGATTTTTCAGTGGTGGTGAGAGAGGGATTTAGTGAAACTTTGGTAATAATTTTATCAAACTATTTAGAAATAGTGTGCATTTGCCTGCAACTTACGACTTCAAAATTTACAATTCTGAAAATAAAAATTTAAAGAAAATATTGTGTGATCATCACCTATCCATAGGTTCTGTTTCTATGAATTTGTCCATTATGGCCTCGGGAACTTTGTGTCGAAGAAGGTAAAAAGCATGGGTACAGCGTCGATATAAAGAATTTGGATTGATGATTTTTTTTTAATGATAAATTGCCAAATGTGGTAATCCCTTAAGAGTGAAGTGACATCTCGCGTATTCTATGTCCCATGGTAACATTTTTCTGGCAACCCTTTTAGCTTTGTTATCTTCGGCGATTCTATTTTAGTTGTGTTGTTACTTAGTGTGTAAAAATGCATAAAAACGTGAATATCATAGAAAAACAAAAGATAGCACATGTCAATGGATAAAATAATGTAAAAGCAGAAAATTACATAGGAATGATCATTCTCTGATGGTAGTAATCTGGATATTTACACGCATTTTTCTTTGAAAAGTTTTGGATTTCGTTAAACCAGGTACTGTTTTTTTATTTTGATTTAAGGATGGCTTCTGCTTTATTTTAGCCGATAATTTAAAGTTTAATTTCTCGACTGTATTAAATTTTATGATTTTCATGTTACGTCCACACAGTGGACAAAAGCAGTGGAACACTTGTCACACAAATAGCGTGAGTAGGTTTTTTTTTAATTTTGTTCTTTTTTCTAAGTATCATTTCTTTTTTAATTTTATTAAAGTAAAATATTTTCCAAGTATCAACTTTTTTTTTTATACTTGGGTGACTTTCAAATGAATTGTTAAGATTTACATCATATAAAAATTTGACTTACATAAAAAATAAAATTATACTCTGTTATTAATTTTTTGTAAGCTGCAGCACTGTAAATAGGTGGCCGTTTATGAGTTTCTTTTTTAATATTTGAGAAATTAAAAAAAATGTTTGACAAGTCACAATTTTTCTCACGAGTGTTACCTTTTTTTTAATATTCTGTAATATTTTGTGTGTCAATAATCAGTGAAACAAATTGTTATTATTTAAACTTAAACACTTAAAGTTATAATGGTATCATAATTTACTTATTTTAAAATTTTCAAGATTTTTATTAGTATTTTCTCTGATGAGTGTTACTTTGTTTCTTAAATACGAGGGTTAACTTCTAACAAAACAATTGGGGATTTTTACGTCAAAGTTTTCATGGCATTTACTATGAATAATTGGATAGTTTAAAGTCACAGCACAATTTATTTACATCTACTAGTAAATGTATTATTGTAAAGCTGACTTTTAGCTATGGTAACACTCATGAGATGCAGTAACACTCATGATATTGAAATATGTAAAACAGATTTATAAAGAGAGAAATATCACAATTAAGAATTTAATAGGAACATTAATAAGTACAAAATAAAAGTAGTGGTTGGCACAAACAAAGGTAACAGCTCAATGTCTGTTTTAAAAATCAAAAAGAAACAGTGAGATGTTAAAAAAAGTTTTGAACACATTTTAGGTGATTACAGTCAAAAACATTGACCAAGCAATACTTGTATCAAGTCCTCAAAACTTGAAACATCCTCCAATGCTCTTACATTTATGTGCTTTGTTCAAACACATCCATTTTTCCAATGAACTTATGAAAGTATGATTTCCTTTTGTTTTCAAAGTAGGCTGTGGAAATATGGCAATAATTTGCACAAACTTCACATAGGTAATATTTTAATTTAATCTGAATAAAGTATTGTGTCTTCCAGAAATATTTAAAGACATCACTTTTATTTCCCTGTTTTTATCAAGTGGTGACTGGCATACTCCAACATATCGGAACTTTGTTTACTTTCTGGGTCAACCTACAAACTCAACAAGCACAAATGTGTCACTTTTGATGTCAATTAAAGAAGGAATTTCAAATTTAATTTCTTTTTCAGAACTGCTAGGTATATTTTCAACATCCTCTTCATCAATTTCAGCATAAATGACTTCATCAGATTCACTGCCTGAACTATATATCTGTACCACTTCTAATCTATTACTTTTCCTACACTTTTCTGTTTTAACTCCAAGATGGCATTTACACAACTTCCCTTCTGGCCATATATTTTCTGAACAGAGGCAAGAAATTGGCCAATGTAAGATTCCGTCTTTTATATTAGTTGCAATTTGGTGAATCCTTTGCCTGCCAATAACAGTTTTTAAATTTTGAGAAAGCAACCTAGAAATCCTGTTCATTTAGTTTTGGGACACTTAGTATAGTCTCACTTCAGAATCTTTCTTCAAAACAGAATATAAAATTTCTGCATCTGAAACTCCATAAGCCACATAATCATTAGCCTTTCTCTTAAGGGCCTCATCCGCAGCTCCCTTTCCATGGGATGATTCAAAATATGACATAAGTTCCACACATAAATAATAGCTCAAACAAAGAAAAAATTATTTTTTTACAGTACTGAGACAATGGCCTATTTGGGAAAAAAAAAAAAAAAACAATGAATGGTTTTGACCTGTGGGAACTTTTTTTTATAAATTTGAAAATGGGTTCAAGTGTGCCCAGATGGCTACTCTGCTGGACTATGATCTGGAGAATCTGAGATATAAGCAAATGAAACTTTCTTTCCAGTTACATAAAGAACTCCGGTGTGAATAGCAGGGATTATAGCAGATTTTCTAAAAATTTTTGGTAGGAATTTAAGGAATTTTTTTCAAAATTTTAGATGCTAATTTTTATTATTTCTATTATTAGTACCGTTTAATTACCGTTTTTTGCATAAATAAAAGTAGAATTGATACATAGAACAAACATCATCGAAAGAAAAAGGTAAGCTTTTGAATATTTTGCCTATTTCATTTTAATGCCCTGTAAACTTGAAAATTCAAATTATCGCTTAGCATTCAGTGGCCACTATATCACAGGTATTTTTTGTGTAAATATATACATACGTACACACTATATATATGTATGTTAGTAGGGCCCGTGCTAGGAATTTCAAACTGTTAGCCAACAAATTAGCCAAATTGAAAAATCATTAGCCAAATTTCATGATTATTAGTCAAAGTTATCGTCATTGGCGAAAAAATTTCTACTTTTAAGCCAATTTTAAAATGCAGCTAACAATATTAATTTCATTCTAAACACGATATAAAGATAGGTAGATTTAATTTCTTTATTCCTTAAATAGATTATTAATAAATTAAACTTGTGTTTACCAATGAAAGATCACAATGGGTTACAAAAATGACAAATTTATTTTATAATTCACATAGTCTCATTATCATATTTCGAATTTTTGTACTATTACACCAATTTTCAAAAGCTGTCTCAAAATTAAAATCTTTCATATCTGGCCCTTCACTATTTATAAGAATCAGGTCACTGAGATTTTTTTCTCTGATGTTACTACGTAATGCAGTTTTTATAATGTTTTGTTTACTAAAGCCTCTATCAACGTTGGTTATTGCCAATTTTCGAAATTAGTCATCGACAGAACCACGATTTTAAAGCCACCTAAGAAAAAAAATTAAAGACTAAAGAATTCGGGTAGGCGTAATGATCGCATAAAAACCACAAAGATAATGAAGAAGAAACGAAAACAAGCCGGGCGGTAAATCGTAACAAAATGATAAACTACGATTCAACTTACGACAAAAACAGCAAACCGTAAGTTGGGGAAATTGTAAAATCTAGACCGTCCTTAAAGATGGCTATTGAAAATTTTTACCCGTCCTCCTAAGAATTTTTTTTTCACATTATATTCATTAACATATGAATGCTTAAATACATCGCGCAACAATAATAAATTAGAACCAACCGCCTCACGATGAAGTGCAATAACTGCATATGAATACACCACCCCCACAGCGCTTCCGCCGTTCCGCAGCGATCAAACTCGCAGTCTCTGATGAAGGACCGAACGTGGCGGCATTCCTATCTATGGGTGGGAGCGGAGGGGTAAAATGTAATGACTCTCTCCTTTTTCCAATGTTTGGTAACTTGAAGGAGTAGTAAATAAATAATCATAAATCCTCTTGTCTCTAAGCGGTTCAAACCTCATTGGCACTCTTAATTTCTAGGGAATGTGACTGAATCAAGTTTAAAATCTTCTTGAACTGAATAATGTTTCATACCTTAACTTCAGTTGTCAGACAACTGGAACAAATGCATGAATGAATTGTAAACGCATTTGTTGAAACCAAAGTGGGGAGAAAAAAATATTTCTGGCTGAAACTAGAAGAATCCATTCCAAAAATTCAAACTTGTTACGTACTCCCGTCTATTACAACAAATGGAAATTTTATAGCTTGGGTTTTAAAGTTAAAAGGGGATAGCGCTCTGCACGGGTTTGGGTCCGGGCTGAGTTTATTTTTTTTTTTTTTTAACGTCCTTTAAGACCGGGACGAACATATTTATTTTGAAAAATTCTTCAACGGATTTAAATTGAATACATGAACTTATTCCGTTTATTTCAGCTATGTAAAGATAAATGTTATAGAAAACAAATTCAATTATCCGTACAAAATGTTCACAAATTTGTTTTTAACATATTTAATTTGAATACAAATCATTTCGGACCTGTCAAGACGCAGTGGCAGTTATCTTTAGGCCGAGTTCATTCTACATTTACAGATTTCTTCGGGTTTTACCCGAGTTTAAGCATTGGTATTCTCGGTCGGTGAAAATCTGAAATTTCGACACATGTAGACTTTGAAAAGGAGAACATGTCACTTCGATCGTAAGCGCGCTATCTCATTTTCGTTCGGTCGTCGGATTTATTGGGTGGAGGATGAGAGGAGGGAAAATAACTAGCGTCTGTAGTTACAATGCAGATCTGACGGCTCTCCTAGAAAGAAGGCGTTAATAATGCACACTAGTTACGTTTATGGGCGGCGGGAAGCCATTTGCAGAGACGACATTTCAATTTTCATTCATGGCACGGGAAAGTGCGGCTTTCGCCTAATTTTACGATGACAACTTATTTTTTTTTTTACGGAATATCCATCACAAGGCCGTCAGAGAGGACGGCAACTTCTAAAAATTAACAGTCCTCTCCGAATTTTAACATGGAGAGGACGGGTGATTTCCGGAAGCCTGTCAGCAATGACCTTTTTTCAGTTGGTTTTAACTAAAAACAAATGCTTTTTTATCTATTTAAGAAATTTTTACGCTTCCCAAAAAATATTTACGAAATTTTCAGTTTCCAAAAAATTATTCGCCATTTTTTTGCGTATATATATATATATATATATTTTTTTTTGCCGCCAGTTTTGTGATTTTTTCGCATTTGGCGCGTAGGCGAATGGCTAGCGCGGACCCTGGTTAGAAAAATGTTAGTTTAGTTTTCAAACTACTTTATATAAACAGAAAAAGAAAATCTTAATATAATTAACAAAAAAAGAATCCAAAATGCTAAAAATCACATTTTAAATCTTTGAAGAACTGTGGGGGAAAAAAACGGCAATAAGAGCAAATATCTAGCTGGTAAGTTAGTAGTTACTGCATGTAACGTAAAAGGATTGCATGCGGCGGGCGGGCTTAAAGTAAATAATGCTAATAAAAGGCAATTTATTTTGTGAAAAGTGTTTAAGCCTTGAACTCTCGTAGTGGGCGGGAACGCGATTGACAGCTATTTCAATCTACGCAGATTGCATGTGCCCGCGCAGCGTGTATATCGTTATTACATGCAGTGGAATTGTCGTTATTGCATGTATCGTACGCGGATTGCATGCACCCGCTAATAAAAGACGATTTATTTTATACGCAGCAGCCGTATCATTACCCGTGTGCCCGCATTGCGGTCGGAAACGCGATTGACAGCTACTTAATGAGTTAGTCGTAACTTCCGCGCGTAGCTGAGGTGTGTGATCGACAGCAACTTCATAAACTGCATCATTAGCAGTGAATTGCGCATGTTGCTACAACATCGTTAGCCGTAACTTGTGCGCGTAGCTGAAATAGACAGCTACTTCATGAACTACACCGTTAGTCATGAATTGCGCGCGTAACGGAAACATGCGATCGACAGCCACTTCATGACTACATCGTTAGCCGTAACTTGCGTGCGTAGCTGAGATAGACAGCCACTTCATCAACTGTACCGTTAGCCGTGACTTGGCCGCGTAGCTGAGGTGTGCAATTGACAACTGCTATATCAACTGCACCGTTAGTCATGACTTGCACGTGTAACGAAGGCGTGCGATCGACATCTACTCAAATAACTGCACCGGTAGTCACGATTTATGCGTGTAGATGAGGTGTGCGATAGGCAGCTACTTAATGAACTGAACCATTACTCATGACTTGAGCGCATAACGAAGACGTGCGATCGACAGCTACTTCATGAACTATATCGTTAACCGTAATTTGCGCGCGTAGCTGAGATAGACAGCTACTTCATCAACCGTACCGTTAGCCGTAACTTGCGCACGTGGCTGAAGTGTGCGAATGATAGCTATTTCATCAACTGCACAGTTAGCCATGATTTGCACGAGTAACGAAGGCGTCCGATCGACATCTATTCCATGAAATGCACCGCTAGCCACAATATATGCGTGTAGCTAAGGTGTGCGATAGACAGCTACTTCATGAACTGAACCATCAGTCATGACTTAGCGCGTAACGGAGACGTGCGATCGGCAGCTACTTCATGAACTACATCGTTAGCCGTAACTTGCGCGCGAAGCTGATGGTACAAGATCAACACTTCATGAACTGCACACTTAGCCGCGACTTGCGCACGTAAGTGTGCGAACGACAGTTACTTTATGAACTGCCCCATTATTTATGGCTTACGTCGCAGAGGCGCACGATCGACAGCTACTGCAAGAAAAGTATTGCAAGTTTAAAAACTTTTTCAAAAAAACAATTGGGATGGTCGCCGAAGGCAGTAATTAAATAATGAGGAAAATAAGTTATCCTATATTTCATCAAAGCTAATGCAACGCGTTAATCTAGACACAGCTATTTCCCTTCAATCATCTTCTGTTTTGATAGAATCAACAAAACCACATACACAAGTTCCTGCGGCTCAAAAGAACTCTAGTCCAGAAAACTATATTTTTAAATATTGGTTTTTGAGCAAAAATTCTTAAGAGTTCAAATCTTTGGTGCTTTTCATCCCAGATGCATACTAAACATGGAATAATTTGACAAAATTTTAAGTTTAAAAAGAAATGAAAGTTTTATCCGTTGGGAGAGGGAATGTGTTTAACATTCTTCACATTTCTGCTCTTTCATTGCTTTTAATTTATTTTTTATGGGGAGCATGGCGATCCAATTGCGGGGCCTACCTACTATGCCGTATTTTATTTTATCCATTGCTTTTCTTCAAAAACTGCTATGTGGTCGGGGCCCCTACGCAATGCATCCTTTTGAAGAGATATCCTTAAATATCATCAATGCCTAAAGGTTGCTAACAGCAGACAAAAATTCCTTCTCTACTCTCCTGTTTTGACATTATGTTAATCAAATATTACATAAATGAGGGGCGTAAGAGAATCATAATCCGACTAACTATATTTGTATTATTGGATTTAGACCAAAAATTCTTCAAAATTTTTGCACTAAATTGATTCCAAACAAGGAATAGTTGAGCAAAATTTTAACTTTGCAAAGAAAGAGAAACTTCGTGATTTATCTAGTAAATATGAGGAGGCACACTATTTCAACAATCGAACCAGTCTTTCTATTTTATTTCTTTGAGAGAGGTTAAAGGCTTCTAGGTTTGCCAGCTTGCGCTGGAGATTCCCACTCTCACAAACAGACGTGCCAACTTTTCAAACGGAAAAAGCAGGAGACTATTTTGTCGCAAATATATTGTTTGCTTATGTCACTTAATATTTGTTTAAAATTATATAAGTTTCTTATAAATAAAACAATAAAATACTGTACCATTTAAGTACATTATGCTTTAAACTTATCTGAAAAAAAAAAATCTTTTGAATTATAATAGTGTAACAAATTATAAAAAAAAAAATAACTTTATAATATCCTTGATGTATTTATTAAATCTTAATTGCCCCCCCCCCCCCCTCCGAAAAAAAACTGCACTAAATATCAGGGGTAGTACTGGTAGAATATAATTCAGGACATCAATTTTACAAAATTTCAGGATAATAAATTATAAACAAAAAATATATAAAGGTTTTATCATGTGAAAATTACTTTATAATGAAAACAAATATTTATGTTTGGTAAAACACGGGTTTTCACTAAAGAGTAACAGATATTGATCTTTAATAAAAAAAACAAAATATAGCAATGAATTATATTCCTGCCGAAATGGTTTCCTTCTTATTTGCCTAATTAAATCATTGCTTTAATACCAGTTTTTGGAAAATATCCCTTCACAGTGTTCATACCCATTTTTCAAAATAGAAAAATTTGTATTATGCAAATATAATTAAAAAATTAACCTTAATAATTAGCCATAATATGAAAATAAGCTAGTTTAGTCGATATAAAATGCAACATTTAAATGATGGAGATTGATGGGAAAAAGATACTACGTACTCTCGGCAATTCACGCGAAGTAACTAAATTGCGCAATCGCACTGTTTATATGAAAATAATTAAGTAATTAACCGTAATAATCAGAATATGAAAGCAAGCTAGTTTAGTCAATCAAAAATGCAATATTTAGAAGATTGAGATGGATGGTAAAAGATACTATTGTACTTTCGGCGATTCATGAGAACAAACTGAATTGCGCAATCGCACTGTTTATGCGAAATTAATGAAGAAAATAACGTTTTAGTGATTTACGCTGAATTAGACAACATTTGAAAAAGTATATTTATTACTTTCATAAAATAAGCGATCGCGATCTTTTACATTACACAAGGCCGTAAGTCTACGTTAATTTGATTGGCATTACCGTGCATTTTATTATGGATTTGCTGAACACCGGGAATAGTAGAAATCAGTGCCAAAAAAGCAGAAAATCTGTTTCCGAGGAAATATACGTCTGGGTAATTGATAAATTTCAAACAAAAAATGCCGGAAAATTTCGTTAGTAATCCAGAGACCGGAGAATTAATGAAAAATCCGAAGTCGCCGGCCAAAATCCGGGGTTGGCACGTCTGTGTATATATATGATATATATATATATATCAATGCATAATAAATTTATCTTCTCTTACCTTTTGGCCTTTATTTTTTAAAAATAAATCATATACCTAATTTATCTGTTTTTACAACATTTCAGTATATGACATATAGCAGTTCACTACATGACAAATATGATCTGTGTTCGTTAGTAATGGGTTGTTTCTTCAGGTGAATTTGGTTAAAAAATAAAACAATCGTATGAAATGAAACTTCAAAGAAGCTTAGGTACAGCTTTGATATAAAGAATTTGGTTTTCTCAGCTTTTTTCGCGAGCGATAAGTCGCCAAATGTGGCGCGAAAATAAATTGCATTTGGCACAAAATGTCTTTCTGGCAACCCCTTTTAGCTTTCTGATATCGTCGGATGCGGTTTTATTTTTTGTTGTTGTTGCTGTGTGTGTGTGTAAAAACGTGTCTGTGTGTGTTAAAAACGTGAATATCACACAGGAATTAAAGATAGCACACATTAATAGATAAAATAATGTAGAAGCAGAAAATTGACCTAGAAATAATGAGAGTTCTTTGATGACCGCAATGTGGAAACAATTATTTGCGCAATTTGAATATTTACACGTGTTTTTCTTTGAAAAGTTTTGGATTTCATTAAACCAGGTACTGTGTTTTGATTTTGTTGTCCATGTAGTTGTAGCACAAATAGCTATTGCTACGCGAGACTTATAAGTATCGTTTTTTTTTAATTTTTTTAAAGTACAAACTTTTTTCTAAGTATCACTTCTTTTAAATTTCTTTAAAATACAAACATTTTTCTAAGTATCGTTTTCTTAAATTTAGTTAAAGTACAAACTTTTTTACAAACATTTTTCTAAGTTCTGTTTTTTCTTAAATTTTGTTAAAGTACAAACGTTTTTATAAAATTCCGTGATTGGCATTTTTATGCATTTTTAATTATATATGTTTATATTTGTTACGCGCAATGTTCAAGATGGCGTCCGTTAGGACTTTTCAAACACCCTTGCGTTGGCGCCATTCTTGGCGACAAAAAAAAAATGGCAGATTTAGCCAAATTCTTTATATCAAATCTGTTCAGAAACTTAGATTTTAATATTTTCAAACCTATCTTACCCAAATTTTACATACAAATACATATACAAATATGCACTTACACAAATAAACACATATGCATACATGCACACATACACGTGCACACACACTCAAGAACACATGCATATAAGCACACACCCCCCAACAACCACATCATATACATATATGCACTGTACACACACAACACAAACATCTTGCAGTGTTTGAATTGTGTTAATGAGGTCTTAAAACATGCTTTTCCTGCCACTTATTTTTCTTTCTGTTTTCGATTCAGACCAAATAAAAATATATTAAAATAACTTATTGAGTTATTTTATGATTTTGATGGCAATGCGATATGCCTAAACTACGATTTAAAAACTAGAATTTTTTTCCATAGAGACGTCAAAATGCGAGGGAAGTCAGCGACATACTGTATACCAACTTCTTTTGTAATAAAATTTATACAGTATCAGTATGCCAAATGCAATGCAGTTATTAACTTAGGAGGCTTTTATTTATAAATTTTATATGCAATTTGTTCGATATCAATCAGTTACATTTTCCAGTACATATGTCAAAGTACACATGTACATTTATTGTATTAGATTTTTTTTAATATATTGTATTGCCGAATTAAAGGTGCATTATTTCAGTTGGTTAACTATTGTCCAATGCTCTTTATAAGTAGTATATTAGAGTTTATTAAAAATGCGAAAAAGCACTTAAAGGTACTGTTTTTTTATAAAAATGTTCTAATGTTCAAAATTCAGTTATACCAAAAGTTTGTTATAAGAAAATCTCAACATGCTTGTCGTTCATATACACGTAATATTTATAGACAAATAAATCAGAAAGTAAGATAATTAAAACATATCTTCTTTATCTATAAAATGAAGTAAAGGGATATTTTTAACCCTGAGGGATACCTAAATTAAAAAAAATTAATTTCTGATATCCCAGGATGTAAAAAATGCCCTGGATTGCAATCTCAAAATTATATCTTAGGAAGCACAAACTATTTCTTGCAAACATCCAAAGTGAGTGGGCTCAATCTCAGTATCGTTTTTCCAAAACCACCAAATATCGCCAAAATGTAATAAAACGCAGTTTAAGATGTTTTAATGTATTAATATTTTTTTTATAAATACATTGACGGAATAATTTCTTCATGAAGGTCAGCAATACATCCTGCAATTTTTTTTATCCTTCAAAGCTTAGGGGTAGCAGAAATAATTAAAAACATGTATTTTTTTCTTTCAAGGACGCTTTGCCATTCAACTACAGGGGAAACGGAATGCTCTGGGCAGGAAGAGTCCCTGAAGTCACAGGGTTCGGCAACGGTTTCGTGTTAGGGTTACCAAGGCTTTCTCTACTTGATTGCGCCTTGGAGGGTATTTAACCATTGAGAATCAGCAATTTTGTAGTGATTGACACTTTTGTCATAGTCTTTGTAAAAGACGAGTGCTATTTTGAACAACGTTAAAATAGCACTTTTTTAACAATTAAAATAAGACTTTTTAACACAGATTGTCGTATGAATGGAATGTATTTGGGCGATAATAGAGTAAATTTGACGCCGCAGCAAAACATTACAAAATTTTAGGATGAATAATAAATTTTAGGTGTACTTTTAGGAATTTAAGGGAAGCTTCAAATTAATAGGAATTTTAGGTAGATCCCTGGGTAGATCCCTTAGGTATGTGATCCCTGGAATAGTTGTTTGATTACAGGAGGCACCAAAGTGAAAGGATTGAACTTCTCTTGATAACGTGCAAGAATAGTTTTCTGTAAAGTCTATGAGAATTGCTACTTCGCCTACATTCAAATTTTCTTTACAATCACTGAATGCCTTGTTCTGATGCTTGATATTAAAACATGCTTTTTAAATTCCTTCATATCTTTTTGAAAACTATCTTTAAGTTCTCCAATTGTACCCAATACTTAAATTATTCAGACTTTGTAGTTCTATGACTTTTTCTTTCTTATTTTAACTATTTACCAAGCTTTCCAATTCATTTTTGATTCTGTATCAACATCATTGCTACACATGGGTATTATTTTATCTTTATATTCAGAAAACTTGTACATGCAATTTGCTGAGGTCTTATCATAAGTTATAAATTTTCACAAGTTGTGAGGATTATCATAAGATAGGAAATGGATTTGTTTATATTTTTTTGCCTTGAATTCAATATTTTCATGTTTCCTATACAAGCAGGTGTTACGCAACATCAATTTGTTTAAGAATCTAAAATGGCCTATATCTAGTGAAAGTTGGGTAACAAATGTTTCCATGACCATGTTCACGAAATTTTTTTTCATGCTTAAGTTTCTTTTGTTCTTTTAGCATTTATCTGCTTGTGACTTTCTTTATAAGCTCCCTCATGAGCAGCATCAAGCTTTCTCCTTTCCCAGTATCGTAGCTGTTTCTCAACTGCCGTTAATTTTACCTAAAAAATAAAAACAAATAAATTATACTTTATTACAACAATAGCTTGTAAAATTTAGGATTTAAAGTTGAGTTGTTTGGATAAAATGGCTGTTTAACAATAATTTATTTTTCATAAAAAATCTTCGTACTTTAAAAACTAAAAAGTTGTTTTTACCATGAATATTATCTAAAAAAACTTTAAAGTTAGAATTTTGTGTCGTGCTCATTTTTATACAAAAAGTATAGTCACATCATGCATTAAGATTAGCTTGATTCTGATTCTATACAATTTCTATAAATGTAAGTTTAATTATTAATTGATTGCTTTTAACTCATGGGTGTTACTTGTAAAAAGTAACACTCATGAGATTATCTGAAGGAATTTTAACTCATAAAAAATGTAATTCTTAAGATAATAAAGTTAGGTCTATTCATTCTTTAACAAAAAATATACTGTTCTTAAATTAAAAATCTTTATACTTAAATAATGAAATGAAAAATATATAGGTAACACTCATGATAGGTAATAAAAATACTTACCATATAGATATAAACTTTTCAATAAACAAGAAATAAAGTAGTCATCCAGCTCGTTTTTTATACTAAATAAGAAGGAACAATGTGGCTTCCTTTAGCTTTGTTACCAACTGCAGAAATCAAAACCTATTTAAAATAATAGTAGTAACACTCCTGAGGTAACACTCACGAGATGTACTGGGGACACATTAAATTAAAATTTTAAAATATTAATAATTATATTTTAAAGGATTGCATTTTTGTTAATTAAAATTAGAACTATATTTTTTAATTCATATACTAAAGCTAATCTAGTTTGAAAGCATAAAAAGAGACTTCTTAAGTGTGGTGTTTTGAGTTGGGACATGCCAATTTCTATTACTTGAAAACTAAAAATAATAGAAAATAGCTAATATTTTTAAAACAAACACTTTAGTTTATAATTAATAAAATGTACTCATTAATGTACCAATATATGTTCCAAAAGTATAAAAAATTAATTTTATTAGCATGAAATATGGGTTCAAAGATTAGGACATCAAACAGGCGGTCATTTTGAAAATCACCCACTTATACATTATTTTATACTTATTTATGCATTTTTGATTTTCAATTGTATATTTTTATATTTGCCACGCACAAAGCCTAACAAGGCATTCATTATGACTTTTCAAACACAACCTTCCTTGGCGCAAAAAAAAAAAAATGGCGGATTGCACCAAATTCTTTAAACAGGAGCAGTTCCAAAGCATGAACAGTTTACGTATGCTGTGTTTCGAAGGGAATCCTATTCCAAAAACTGAAAACTATCACTTTTCGGCGGGTTGTTTCTATGCATTTACCCATTAAAGCCTCAGCAACTTCATGCTAATGAGGGCAAAAAAGCACAAAACCGGTCTATGGATGCCAGTCATTTCACAGAGAGCTCTAATGCAAATACTGAAAATTATCACATGCCGTCGGGTGTCGGGGCAATATGAAATATAAGACCTGCAATATTCCGTAAATATGACAGAAAACTGGACAGCAAATGAAACGTCAAAGGGATTCTCCATAATAAGATTTTAAAGACATGCAATACACAAACATTTCATTTGAACCAAAGATTTGTTTCTGCAAATGAATGTAACCCTAAAATAATACTTTGAAGAAACACAAAGAGTGATGATCATTTCCAAAAATAAATATAACCCCACAATAATTGACAGTGAAACGATGTTATGGCTAATTTTTGGAGCATTTGCAGAAGATCAGTCAATTTGTTCATTAGTTGTGTTATGTGAAACAGATGTAATATAATCCCCCTTTTATTTTTGGCGGTTTTAAGTGAGATTCTGTCAATCAGTGCTATGATTTGTACTTAGAAAAAATACGTGTGGAGGGGCTATTATATGGATTTACCCAATATTGAACCAAATTTAAATCTTAACACATTTGATTTAGAATAAGTGTTTTGTATAGACACGCACATGTACTTGCATAGGCATTACTTAAAAGAATCTGATGTTTCTAATACATTACTGTTGATACAGATTAACAATTTAAATTTTGTGGGAAAATATTAGGTACAGATGTAGTATAATTCCCTTTTCATTCTTTGTGATTTTAGGTGAGATTCTGGCAATCTCTGCAATAATTTAGAGAACATTCCATTCTAGCGACTTTCTGAATCTTTTGTCGCCAAGCTAAAAATCGCGACATTCCATTTTGGCAACCCTTTGAGTCTTGTCGCCAAGGTAAAAATAAAAAAAAATTCTAATTTTCATGTGCTCTATGAGCCCACAGAATACATGTCGTATGACCTCAGACAACCAGCGGTACTGGATTTTCTGTTTTTTTTTAGTGAGCTTAGGTCCATGTTTAAATTGCTACAGATCAACTGTTACACAAACAGTGACAAAAGGGCAATCTGCACCTTGGCGACAAAAGACTGAAATGGTTGCTAGAATGGAATGTTGAGATTTTTATCTTGGCGACAAAAGATGCGATAAGAGTTGCCAGATAGGAATGTTTTCCAGGAAAATCCAGATAATGGTCCGTACAAATAGCGCCAAGTTGGAGTATTCTCCCATGTTTTGAACAAGAGGTGGCCAGATTACAACATAAAGCATGTTTTACATAAGATTACAACATATAGCACTCTCAATAGGAACACTTGGCGAACGAGCCAAAAGTGTGGTGGGTTATTCTCCAGTTAACACAAAATTGGTTAAGAACAACTTGTGCAAATCATACAGTTGTACCTAAAAAACCGCTTTGAGTATAACTAAATTCGCCTGTGTTGATCAATCAAAATCTTTCAACTTAAGATTTAAAATAAAATATACTTGACATTTCCATATATTGTTTACATTTAAGGTACGAAAGATGAAAGCAATCAAGTTTCAATTACCACACCAAAGTGATAAGATAGTATTGCAGCCACGTTATTCATTCTATGCCTTAATCATTAGAAAATTAACTAAAGAGACGATACTGTAATAGAAAATACCATAATAAACTGCCTGTGTAGACGTTAAACAGGGGGGCATAAGCTAAATAAATTACACTAAATGTTCCAAGTCACAAAAACCGGTCATTTGTTTCGGTAACAAAACGCATTAAAAATATAAATTGAACACAACTCGCAGTATAAAAAAATGCATTCAAAATATCTACCATTTCAGAAACACAATTTTAAAATATTATAACACATTAAAAATGACAATACGCAAATCTTATCCTGTAACAATACTCACGGAGTAGCTCTTTGACTGTATTCATTAGCGATCGTCTCTATGCCACCAGATCTGGCGACAGCTATGTAGCAATTTTCATTACCAATATCAAAACCTATAACGGACATTTTGTTTTAATTAACACTGAAATCGACAAGTATGGAGACCAAAGACGAGCTAACTTCACGAGAGAACACTGAACCAATGCCTACACCTACTACTTTCACCATAAAAAGAAAGTTCACGAACATTCGTTCGTCAAGCACACCAATGAAAATTGTGGTAGGGCCGGTTTTTTGATGACAATTAAATTATTGCCACACCCGATGAAAACTTCTGGTTTAAAATATTAATTTCAGTTTTTCTTCAAACATTTTCTGGTGATGTAGCGTATAAAAAATGAAGTTCTTGCAATTTAAATTAATAACCCATGAATGGACACAACCCGTTTTTCACTACAGACCAGAAGTCACATGCAATGTTTTAGCTGGTTACCATAACAACAGCATAGAGCGGAATTGCATATATTGAAAAAGGATACTAGTAGCTTTTTTACTTTCCCTACACTAGACTAGTAGTAGATTTCGGAAGTCGTGAAGCACCTGGCGCCGAAGGCGCCTATATCTTCGATGTCCAATGATGTATGACTTTTTGACATTATTTGAATGTTCCTCGATAAGTCCATGGAGCGCCCCAGAATGGGCGGGGCATCAGTTGGGTCCAGATAAGGCCGGTGATGACTCAGGTGGTGCAATAGCACGTGTTGCAAGGAGCCGGTGAGCACGAGGTGAAGAAGCAGTATTCCGATGTTCAATGCTGCAGTCCCTGAATTAAAGTTTAATTCTGGGGGGCAGGAGCTTTTTTAAGTCGGCGATCATTTTAAAAACACAGAATGTTTTTGTCATAGGATCATCATCCGAGATTATAACTTTAAGTATGGAATTTAGGAAGTCCTGTAGGTTGTTTATGTCGAAGGTTGTTTTGTCTCGACCTCCTTGAAAAATTTCAAGAAGTCGAGAAATGCGTTAGAGGCCTGAGGGATTTCAAGGTCTGTGCCAGGTCGTGAGTGGGCCGAGTGCTCACCGGTTATCCCTGAGACCGTCTCAGCACTCGCCTGCACTTCCTGAACAGGGGGGTGCTTTTTGAAGGAAGAGATGGAAAGTTTTCCTCACCAAGACTGGGGGAGGGTCGTTTTTAAGTTTTGGTTGTTAGTTGCTATTTTTAGGGGCCTGGAGCTTTTTACGACTCCAGGGGTTTTGGGGGCGGGGTGCTCACCGCCGCAGTTACAGCATTTTGCAGGGGTTTCCCTAGTTTTTGTGCACTCTCTGCTCGGGTGGTCTCCGCCACACTTCAGACAACGAGGGGGGAGGGTACACTGATCACTATGGTGATTGAAGAGCTCGCAATTATAGCACATTTTATAACCCTTACTTTTAAATACTTCGATCTTAACTTGCATACAGAGGATGCTTTTAATCTCATACACCCTCATCCATTCCTCTGTAGGCTCGAGGTCTGCCAGAAAAATGGGGAGGGGGTCCTGTCCTTCCTACTCCTAAGCTGGGAAACTCTGATGATTTTAAGTCCCTCATTTACAAGGGCGGTTTTGATTTTTTCTATGTCGGTATTCGACGGGAGGCCTTTTATAACTACTTTCTTTGGTCTCTCATTTCTCAATCTGATTGAATTGAAAGGGATCTTCTTAAGGGTCAGATAACTCTGCATACTCCTATAGTCCTCAATGGACCCAGGAGTAATTCGAATCATCCTTCCCATAAGAAGGCCCTGTACTTGAGAACCTAACATTCCGTTTAGCTCCTCTATGAGGGCTCCCCAATTGCTTGAGGAGTTCACTTAGAAGGAGTAGACTCTATCCTTAGGGGAGGGGGGTGCATCAGCCATAATGGCTTCTTCAACCGTTAAATCAGCATTATTATTTTGAGTTTGAACTTCCTCAACCGTTAACTCGGCAAATTTATTTTTAGTTTGAGCTTCAACTACCTCAGGCTGTATCGAAAGTTTAGGTTTTTTCCAACTATTTGGGGTGATAAACCCCTCTATTTTCTTGTACATTTAATCCTTGTATATGATGTACAAGTCGTCAGATTTTCCCTTTCTCTCTTTGAGTATATCATAGATATAATTGTAGGTCTCACGTAGGACTAACACGTTAGGATCAGGGGATTGCAGCAATAGAGAAGCATCAGATATACTACCTGTTTTGATCTTCAGAAGAGACTTTCGCTGGTTGCATTCCAGTTCCTCTTCAAGTCTGGCAATAACATAGTCATAGCAGATGAGATGGGATAATACTTTCCAATTGAAGGCGTCTCTTGCCATTTCATCCTTGGGTATTCCCAGTGTCTTGAGATAATCCATATTGACAGACATTGCATCCTCAGTCATGTTGCACGCGCGCGGCAAATACAAACATGTGCTGACAAATACAAGTTCGAAAAATAATAGCTCGAAAATACAGCACGTGGCACCGAACGAAGAGCGTCTCAGAAGGTCCGCACTGCTCGGCGACCGAGCGAAGACTTACTATAGGGAGGATTCACGTGACGTCACGTCCATCTAGGGGCAAAAATCCTAAGTTCTTTTGTACAAACAAATGTTGAACTTACATTAGGTTTATATGTAAAAAATACGTTTTGGTGTCGAAAACCCAGACCATCCGACTCGTCCGAGGACTAAGAGCAACCATTTGAATGGTCGGATACGTTTTGGTGTGTAATTTTTAAAAAAAAGTTGTTTTATTAAAACTATATCCAGCCGATATCATATATAATCATAATTTCTTTAAGATAAAGTAATTGAATTTGATAATGGTGATCTGTGCCGTAATTAACTGCAGCATACGATCCGTACGTGATTGTAATGTATCATTTTTGTCATTCCCTCGAATAATTGAAAATAAAGAGAATAAAATCAAGGACTTGTCTGTTAAAAGAAGCAGAGAATGACTTTCAAGAATCAACAGAGAAGATTTGAATACTGAAAATTTGAAGTACAGGAAAGTTTGCAGAGAGCATTTTATTCATGGTGAGTACATTATATGGCACAGTATGCTTTTTAATTTAAGTTTAATAAGTCTTAAAAAACGTAAACTTTTCTAGTTTTATAATTTGATTATACAATCATTGATTTATTAGCAATCAACTCCGTACTTTTTTGTTTCATAAATCTAAAATTAAAAAAAATCAACATCAAATTAAAATCACTAAATTCAGTAGTAGATACCTGTAGGCTAATTTCGTTTGTGACAAACATGACATCAGATGTGTAATATAGCACATTTGACATAGAAGATAATATTTCTAGGAAAAGAAATTTTATTCATATATGTATATCTATAGCCCCGTTCACATGCAAGGCCGTATTTTCCGGCCATGAAACATTGGGGTGAAAAAGGGGGTATTTTCCGGGATCCATTCTAGACCCGTTCACATGTGCAACCCCCATTACTCCCGCTTAAAGGGCTAGGACCAATTTTTCTTAAATGCTTTTGACATTCATTTTTGGTAAACAATATATCTTTTTCTTTTCTTTTTTTAATTGCTTTTTTAAAAAGCGTATTATTTTTAATTCATTATCCCATGTTATTATTTTATCTATTTAATATGACAAATGTGCGGAAATGAGAAACAAAATAATCTTATATATATAAATTAAATCGAAATAATGTATATATAAATTAAACTTGGATCTTTATAAACTAAACATCAAATTAAAAATAATATGCCAAAATTAAATTTAATATATTTTTAAAACTATAAATATATGCTTATTGTAATATATATATATATATATATATATATATATATATATATATATATATATATATATATATATATATATATATATATATATATATATATAAATGTTTTATTCCATGAAACTGTTTAAAGAATTCATTCTTAAAAGTCAAAAAAGAAAGTTTTTCTCATTTAATCTTCGTTTTTAAGCTAAATTATGACGTATAAACTTGAATTAGTGGAAAAAGTGTAACACCATTTTAAGAAACTTTATTCAAGACAAATCGATATAAGAAGTTGGCATAGAGAAAAAAATATGCATATTTATACCGAATACATTTTAATTATTACAAAATCGGTATAACTCATTTTTTATTAAAAACACAGACCTTACTGCATGACCCAGATACGAAAAATCTCATATACCACTAATACCGCAATTAAAAATAATGTTTTTAATATAGCAGTATAAAAAATACTTATGATGGACATGTTTTATTGATATGTAAAATAGGTGGTCCTCTAAGTAATCCAAAAATAAAATTAATAAAATAAAATCGTCTTCATATGTAGTTAGTATCTAAAATATATAAAAATAATTTATATTTCTGATACTAGCAATCATTCTTTTTTTTTAAGGGGGGGGGGGGAGAGCATTTTGTAAGCTAATTTACACAGTTCAGTTTATTGTAAAATGTATGTATGTAAAGTTATTTTGAATGCCTGAAACATTTTACTTTGTTATTGATATACATAATTATAAAACGCAATTCTCTACTAATCATAATATTGGCATCATAATCACATCATCTCAAGTTATGGAACATTTCGCATTGATATGTAAAAGCTTAGAATACAAAACTAAAATAATCAAATTTGAAATATAATGTATAAATAATTTATTTACAATAATTAACAACATATATTCATTTAAATATAAACACATTATACTCCTTTTTAACAATATAAAATAAATGAGTATTAAGATAGGTTTATCTAATATACATTCTCCTTATATAAAACTAAGAAAATCTTTGTATCATTTGTTAAAAACTACTTAGATAAATCCAGAAAATTTGCCCAAGAAACAGAACATTATATTTTAAAGTTGCTGCTTCAAAGGAAAATCAGCTGACTTACGATTTTTAACTAACACTTAATTGTATACGTTTTGTAATTAAGAAACAAACATTTCTATAAAAATTATCCTGAAATCGAGGAACAAATATTTCTAATTCATGAATAACAGTTAGCTCAAATAAACAAAATGTACATACCCGCATCAGTCTTTTTCAGTAGGATTCTCCGTTCATTAAATTCTGATGTATAATAAGGATCAATCCGTTTAATTCGTAAATAAGTCCGTGTAATGAATGCAAAATAATCTATATAACAAGCTATAAATTCATCATTATTGTACAATCTTCAGATAGAATTTGTAAACAAGGTCCACGCGGTATCTCAGTATCCGCCATGTTTTTCAAGAAATCGCAGTTGCGCGAATGGAATTGTGGGTAAAAATCCCCAATCCGAATGTCGTAGTGTCGTACAAGACAGAGCACCAGGCGCGAAGCGCCTTTAATCTCCAGTTTCAATATGTGGTTCTTATCGTCAAACTGTGACATTAATTCAGTAACCCTAATTGGAGGTTCGAGGTTTTTATTTACTACTTTATTATTTGTCCTAGCTCCTAGTGTGGCAGTTTGTTGCACATTTAGAGTTTAAGCAGTTTGGGAGGTTGATGCAGATCTAAGGGTTACCTAGCGTTTTGGCAGTTTAGAGTTTAGAATATTTTTTTTTTATAAAATAATAGTCGCGAGTTTTATTTAAAAATCAGATGTTTGAGGTGGGATCTTTTAATTCCGATTATCGATGTTTAGAACAGCGCGGGGTCTCTTACGAGATTTGGCCTTGCGATGATCATAGTCATGCAGATTGAATAACAGTTCGTTTGGAACGGATGGCAAATTTCTGTAAAATTTAAGCGCTAGCTTTTTAATTTGGGCTCTAACAGTTTTTATTTTGAAGTCATTCCTAATTACCGAGTTTCTTAAGTACCTGGGAGCTTTCCTGATAATCCGTAGGATTTTGTTTTGTTTTGTCTCTAGGAGGTCTATTGTAGTTTTACAGGCATATCCCCATACGGGTGCTGCATACAGCATTCCTGGGCGGATGACCGATTTATAAATTAGGAGTTTATTTTGATAACTTAGATTTCCGTTTCCTATCATTGGGTATAAGGCTCCTGTGGCCATATACGCTTTTTTGATTAAGTTCGTTACGTGCTGTTTCCAGGTTAGGTGGGAATCTATCGTTACACCTAGGTATTTAGTAGATTTTTCCGCTTTTAGGGCATGGTTGTTTATGTACAGAGGCGGCGGAGGTTTACGTTTTCTAGAGAAATAAATCCAATGACATTTATTGGGGTTTAATTTTATTCGCCATTTTTCCAGCCAAGTTTGGAGCATGTCTAAGTGTTGTTGTAGCTGTCTGTGCATTACTGAGACATAGGGGTGTTTTGCAAGTATCGCACTGTCGTCTGCATAGAGTGCCAGCTCTGTGTTTGGAGTCCTAGGGATGTCGTTCAGGTATATGTTAAAGAGTGTAGGGCCCAGGATAGAACCTTGCGGTACACTACTTTTAATGAGCTTGGGTGTAGATAAGTTACCTCCTACTCTGACTTGAAAGTGTCTGTTATTTAAGTATGAGATTAAAAGTTTGACAAGTACGTCAGGGACTTTTAAAGTGATCAATTTGTACGCTAATCCACAGTGCCATACTTTATCAAAGGCTTTTTGTATGTCCAGAAAAATCGCAGCTGTGGGTGTCTTGTTATTGAGACCAGAAGATATGTACTCTACCACTCTCAGCAATTGATGAGTGCTGGAGTGCTTTGGCCGAAATCCAAACTGCTCCGGAATGATAATGTCATTCTCACTAAGGTGCGTGTTCAGTTTCTTAAGAATAATTTTCTCAGTAATTTTACTAAGTGTCGGTAGCAAGCTAATTGATCTGTAGTTGGCTGGAATTGTGGCATCCTCACCAGGCTTATGGATTGTTATAATTATCGCTTCCTTCCATTCTTTGGGGAAATAGTTTAGTTTTAATATTTTATTTATTAAGATAGTCAAGTCAATATTTCTGATTTTGTCGTGCCCTGGGCTTTTACGGTTTTTGAGATTTTTAATAATTTCTACTATCTCCTGCGGGGTGGCTGGGTCAATCTCAGCCGTTACCGGGGAATTCCAATCCCCAATCTACCCCCTTCGTTCCCTCAAATAAGAAGGAAGGAAATCATACCTCCTTTCAACCCTCTTTCGAACCGGTATTTTCCCCGCTTGGACATGTGAACGGTGACACCACAGAATACTATATAGTAGTCTGTGGGTGACACAGCCGAAATGCGGCTATGATACCGGCTTTAAATTGTGCATGTGAACGGGGCTTTGAAGAATGAAAATAAAATATAATCCCTTACGTTCTGTAAGCTTTTAACATCAAATATATCACGTATAAAAGTAGCAGATAAGGCATAACAAAAATGCCAGTTCTCTTATAATATAGATATCTCAAGAATTTATTTTGAATAATCTCAATCTTGTTTGCATGAACAGCATGAAAAAGCCTCCACACCACAGACGCATACGCCAACAGCCCTACCGTGCAGAAAACACCGGTTCTCGTTAGATCGCCGAATTCAAGCAGCATCGGGCGCGGTTAGTACTTGGGTGGGTGACCACCTGGGAACACCGCGTGCTGTTGGCACATTTCGAGCGCGGTAACCCGGTGGTTTGCGCGCTGGATTTGCACGCTGCCACAACTGCCACCGTGTTCATGCGGAGTACGATAACGTTAAACATGTGGGTCCGTAAGTCTCTCCGAGAGGTTGGTGGTAGGGGAAGGAGGGTACGGTCCCTGTAGATGCCTCCCCCACTGGGTTCCGGTTTAAATTGGGTGGCACTTCCCGGCCGTCCAAACGGTTACCGTACACCTTTCTAGTAGGTCGGACGATCTGGGTCTCAACAACACCACAGACGCATACTCAAGCCCAGACCTGACCAAGGCATTAAAGAGAACAATGATGGTATCCGCCGCCCCGGTGGTGAAGTGGATAGCGTCTTCGACTGCTGTCATGAGGGGTTCGGGTTCGAATCCCGAATAAGGCATGGATGTTTCTTGAGGATATAGTCAGACTTCCGCCGTCTGGGTCCTCGTCAAAGTGGAGCTGTACCCTCTCCGACCTTCGTCAGTGATGCTTTCTTGGAATAAATTTTGATCTCTAGTCTTGTGTGTCGTTCTTTCTTCCTGCGTCACTGGTCCTGTTTCAGTTCCTCCGAACAGGAGGTCATAAGTAACAACAACAACATGATGGTATCCTCATTAGTAAAATCCTGAATAATTCTCTTAATGTAACCGAGTTTCCTATAGGATTTAGCACAAATATCAGAAGTATGAGGAGAAACCAGACGTATAAATAACTCCAGTAACAGAGAACTTTTTAGCTGAAACAGAGTTGCTAATACCATAAGAAAATAAAGTAGGCCTTTTTCTACGAGTAAAAAACACAACACTACATTTACTAATATTGAAATGAAGACGGTTATGGCTACACCAATTAAAAAGGACATGCAACCCAGACTGAACATTGTTACAAGAAATAGCATCGAAAATTGGACAGAAAATTTTCAAATCATCAGCATAAAATAGGCAATTTCTAAAACAATCTGCAAGATCATTAATGAAAATAATAAATAACAAAGAACCAAGAACAAGGTCCTAGGACACCGCAGAAGTAGCCGAAAAATAATTACTCAAGAAGAATCAAAATTAACACATGAAAACCTAGAAGTTAAATAGGATTTTAAAAGCATAACCAAATTAGAATAAAACCCGATTCTCTAAAATTTATGAATCAAAATACCGTGATCAACCGAATCAAAAGCTTTCGTAAAATCAGTGTAATCAACATCCAACTGACCCCCTTGAATTAATGGCGTCAATCACAAAAGAATTAAAGCAAAGGAGATTAGTAACAGTAGACCTACCACCAGGGCCAATCCTAGCAGGTGTGCAGCGCGTGCACCGCACGCGGGCGGCCAAAACAAGGGGCGGCCGCAGGCCGCATATAGTTCTATCAATCAAGCAAAATTTTTTAAAACTTAGAATAAGTCGAATAAATATGCTGAATTTTAAATAGTTATTGAAAAATCAAAATAAGTCCCATAGTTTAAGAAAAATAGAATGTTAGTGCACAGTGTGTTGGTCCATTGTTGATCCTTCATTTGATAGCAAAATTCGTGACAGAGCCGGCAATACGGCATAGGAAAGGATACCAAATTTTAAATTTCTATCTAAACAAATAACCAAGGGGCATATTTTTGAGACGCCTAAGGATGTTTCGTTCCACTGTGCGGCAGCTTATTTATGTATACCACGATCGGCACGCGGCTCGCAGATCAATGGTCAAAAGAAACTTTATTTTAGCGGTCTCCTTTGTAGATTAGAACTGAATTATTTCGGCAAAGTTAACCCTTTCGCGGCGGCCCAAAGGACGGAGAGCTTCTTTTTCGAACTGTTCCCAGGAGACGGCAATTTTATTGCGCTAAGCCTAACTCTCGAAAAAAATTCACTAAAAATCACCCGTTCAACACATCATTCTACTATTTTCAGGAATAAAGGAAATTCTTATTTTTCTTTCAAATTTTCTTTTATCAAAATATTAAAAAT
This sequence comes from Amaurobius ferox, assembly GCA_951213105.1. Lineage (NCBI taxonomy): Eukaryota > Metazoa > Arthropoda > Arachnida > Araneae > Amaurobiidae > Amaurobius > Amaurobius ferox. Next base: position 132,293,326 of record OX578133.1, on the reverse strand, counting down.
TTTAGCGTATTAAAAATGATAACTTAACTTGAATAAAATAGTTATCAGTTAATCAGGAGTGTATATAGATTTAAATCAGTTATCAGGAGTGTATACAGATTTAAATTTTGAAACTAATGCATCTAAAACGGGTTTCAATTTATCTAGTTTTTGGGCATTACTATCAAGAGTAAAATGAAGGTAACGTAATATTCTTGGCCTAACATTTTAACGAAAAAAATATTGATTTATTGGTAGAACATGGTCCCAAACAAGTAGCAAATTTTAAATTTCCGGTCGATGAGAGTGGCAGAAAATTTAGCTGTTCATATTATAACAAAACTTTAGTGAACGGGGAGAAAATAAATCGCGCGTGGCTCTGATATTACATAAAACGAAATCGTCTTTTTTGGTTTGCATGTAAATTGTTTGGTAAAGATAGTTCAACACAACTTGTAAGTACTGACTTTTCTGATTGTCGTCATTGTTTGGATTACCTTAATAAGCATGAAAATACTCTAAAACAAACTCTATAAGATCGTGGTGCGAAATAAAGACGAGGCTGGAAAAAAATTGTACTATTGACGCGGAACAACAAAATGTTTACAATCGAGAGAAAAAGCGATGATCCGCCATCATTGAAAGAATGATTGCTGTAGTACAATTTTTAGCCAGTTAAAATTTGGCATTCAGAGGAACTAGTACGAAGTTGTACCATAGAGATAATGGTAATTTTTTAAAGGCAGTGAAGATGTCGACCAAATTTGATCCAGTTATTTCAGAACACCTTAATAATGTCAGTAAATACAAAGATAACAAAACACGTATTCCACACTACGTACGGCAGTATTTTCAAAATGAAATAATTAATATTTTAGCCGAATCTATTCGTAATGAGATAACACGCATTGTCAAAAAAGCCAAATATTACACTATAATTCTCGACTCTACACCAGATATTAGCCACACAGAACAAATAATGTTTGTAATTAGATGTGTGAACACTACTGATGGTAAGATAGATATTTTAGAATTTTTTCTAGGATTTTTTCCAGTAACTAATACCACTGAAGAAGGTCTGTGCAATTTTCCATTAGAGAAGCTATTACCTAGTCTGCAGCTCGAAGTTAAAGATATACGGGGTCAGGGCTACGACAATGGATCGAACACGAAGGGGAAAAATATAGGGCTTCAGAAACGGATTCTCGATATCAATCCTGAAGCATTATACGTGCCGTGTGCGGCTCATACATTAAATCTCGTCGTTAATGACGCTGCCAGCTCCAGTGGTGAAATTTCTGGTTTTTTGATATGGTACAAGAGGTATATAATTACTTTTCTGCGTCCCCATATCGATCATATCGATGGGATTTACTAAAAAAACACGTGAAAAATCTAACTTTAAAACCATTAAGTGAAACAAGATGTGAAAGTCGTATCAATGCTATTAGACCTCTAAAACAAGACCTAAAAAACATTATTACCGCATTAAATGCCTTAATTGAAGATACCACCAGAGACACGAAAACAAAAATGGGTGCTGAATCAATAATTAAAAGTCTTGAAACATTTAAATTTTTGTGTTCAATTTTAATTTGGCATGATTTATTATCAAGAATTGATGTATTGAGTAAAATGCTTCAAAATCTTAAATTAAACATCGCGAAATGCATTGAAGGCTTAGATAATCTTAAAAAGTATTTAGTTTCCCAAAGATCTGACGATAATTTAAAAATATTTGTCGATTCAGCAACAACACTTGCTAGAGATTTAGGTATTGATCCCGAATTTCCCATGTCGAAGCTCAGGAAAAAGGTCCGTTTATTTGATTATGAGGGCAGTGATGAACCAGTTTCAAATCCCTTCCAGCAATTCAAGACTGCTTTCTATTTTGCAATTCTTGATCACGCGATCTCTTCGGTAAATGAAAGAATTACCTTATTATCTGAGTGCCATTCAATATTCTGCTTTCTGTATGAGTTTCACAACATTTCTAATGATGATCTCATGAAAGCCTGCATGGACTTAGATATTAAGTTACAGGTACAGGAGGAAGGAAGTATTGTGAAAGATATAGACGGTATACAACTCTTTAATGAAATAACTTCATTTAAAGATATTTTTCCAGGTAAAAAACAGCCAATTGAGATATTACAAATTATAGTCAAAAATGATCTCATTCCCTGTTTTCCAAATTTTGCTCTAGCAATAAGAATTTTTTTAACCTTACCTGTTTCTGTGGCTTCAGGTGAAAGAAGTTTCAGTAAATTAAAAATTACTTGAGAAATAATATGACACAAGAAAGGCTTTCAGATTTGGGCATCATCTCTATTGAATCCGAAATCTCTGAAAAAATTGATTTCACCGAAATTATTGACAAATTTGCTTATCAGAAAGCCAGAACATTTATTTTATAGTTAATTATTAGGTAATCTTTGTATAAGGACTGATTTATATACTTTTCGTTTCACGAGATTTATGCTTTAGTACTTTTTTTTATTAGATTATATTTTCTGAGTAAATACTGTTGTTTTGCATTTCTAATTATAAAATGTCTATTTTTATTTCAAAGGTAATATTTTTGTTTGTTTATTATTTTGTTAAAGTATTTTGTCGCTATTATAACCTATTAGCTGGCCAAAAGACAAAGTTTTGCACTTCAAATTTTATTTGCATTTTTATTAATGTTTTACTTTTTACTCTTATACAGGTAGATGAATTTATAACGTCAACGTTAAGTATTAGTCAAAATATGAAAAATTCTCTAGAGGGGCGGCACATTAGGTCTTTGCACGCGAGCGGCCGACACCCTAGGATCGGCCCTACCTACCACTCATAAAACCATGCTGATTAATAGAAATAAAAAACCTAATTTGACTGTAGATGCACTAATGCAAAATAATTTCAAAAAATTTAGCAAATGGAGAAATAATAGAGATGGGCCTGTAATTTACAATACGATATTTGTCACTTTTTTTGAAAATAGGAATAATTCGAGATCTCTTCCACTCATCAGGAAAAACATTATAACTGATGGATATGGGGGCACGACAGTCCAGTGGTTAGCGCGTGGGAATTGTACTCGGTGGGTCCGGGTTCGATTCCCGCCACTGCCAAAAACTGCCACCGTGTTCTCTCGGAGTACGATCACGTTAAACATGTGAACCCGTAAGTCCTTCCGAGAAGTTGGTGGTAGGGGAAGGAGGGTACGGTCCCTGTGGATGCCTTCCCCACTGGGTTCCGGTCTAAATTGAGTGGCACTTCCCGGCAGTCCAAACTAATACCTTATACATTTCTGGTAGGTCGAACGGTCTGGGTCAAAGAAGAACTGTTGGATAAGTTAAAAATAATATGTAAAGGATACACAATGATATGAAGAACACGCTTTAATAATATACGCAGGTACACCATCAAAACCCAACGAACTAGAACCCTTTAGTCTATTAATACCATCGAAAACATCTTTCGCAGTTACATGATTAACACTAACAACGTCAGAAATCACTCTCATGTGATAATTGGCAGGAACAGTATCAGTTTCGAATGGTGTACTGACAGTAGTACGGAAAGGGGGTGTTCACCACAGAAGACGGAATAATGCGGAATGCGGGATCCAAGATGGCGGCCATTCCGCATTCCGTAATCCTGGACGGGGGTGTAAAAGGGGTGGGGGATTAAAAAATGTAGAAACTTTTTTCGGGTGGCAACGATTTCGTAGTCTTGTACGAGGGGTTTGGGGGTAAATAAATTTTTTTCGAATGAGTTTTTTCTAAGTATGGAAGAAACTTTTTTGAAGGTGGCAACACCACGGAAGGCGGAATGGAACCATCAGCGCCCCCTAGCGGCGAAAAGTCGAACTATTGAGGATGGAACATAGAAATATTTTTTGTTTGGATTGCCATAGCAACATCTGTGGGGGAGAAACTTTTTGGGGATGGCAACGGCTGTAGTTCACCACGGAAGGCGGAATGAAACCACCAGCGCCCCCTAGCGATGCATCGTGGAATTAAAGCTGAAACTTGGCAATTTTCTGCCTTAATGGGATTTCAATTTTTTTCCAAATTAATTTAATGAAGTGATTAAGTATGACAAGGGTATGTCAAGAGCATGCTAAAGGCATGCCAAAGGTGTACCAAGGCCATGCCAATATCCCTCCGCCTTCTAAAGGGAAAAAAGAGTGCTTACGCTATCTCTCCGCTATATCGCGATTACGAATTGAGTTGTGAAGTTAACTGTGAGAATCTTGTATGATGAGGGGATATACATGAGAATGTCTTAAAACATAGGTTTTTTCTTATAATTTTTCGTAAATGTAAGTTTTTTACTTTTCAAAAACCACAAATGTGCAGATTTCTCTATGGAAATTAACATAGGTTTTCGCACTTGTGCTTTTTTTTTAACGGTTTTTCACAAAAACGCGATTTTTACTAGCAAAATTTCGGAAATGTAAGTTTTTCTCTTATAATTTTTCGCAAATGTAAGTTTTTTACTTTTCAAAAACCACACATGTGCTGATTTATCTATGGAAATTAACATAGGTTTTCACACTTGTCCTTTTTTAACGTTTTTTCACAAAAACGCGATTTTTACTAAAAAAATTTCGTAAATGTAAGTTTTTTACTTTTCAAAAACCACACGTGCTACTTTAAACCACAATCTGCTACTTTAAAACACCAATTTATGCGATTCAACTCATTTGAAACATCAATTCATGCGATTCTGCTACTTCAAAACACTAATTCATGTGATTCTGCTACTTTAAAAACATGTTTTTGTTAGTTTTGTACAAGTAAAAAGTGTGTTTTTGTGAAAAAACGCTGAAAAAAAGCACAAGTGCGAAAACCTATATTAATTTCCATAGAGAAATCAGCACATGTGTTGTTTTTGAAAAGTAAAAAACTTACATTTGCGAAAAATTATAAGAAAAAAACTTACATTTACGAAATTTTGTTAGTAAAAATCGCGATTTTGTGAAAAAACGTTAAAAAAAACACAAGTGCGAAAACTTATGTTAATTTCCATAGAGAAATCTGCACATGTGTGGTTTTTGAAAAGTAAAAAACTTACATTTACGAAAAATTATAAGAAAAAAACCTATGTTTTAAGACATTCTCATGTATCTCCCCTCATCATACAAGATTCTCACAGTTAACTTCACAACTCAATTCGTAATCGCGATATAGCGGAGGGATAGCGTAAGCACTCTTTTTTCCCTTTAGAAGGGAGGGATATTGGCATGGCCCTGGTACACCCTTGGCATGCCTTTAGCATGCTCTTGACATACCCTTGGCATACTTAATCACTTCATTGAATTAATTTGGAAAAAAATTGAAATCCCATTAAGGCAGAAAATTGCCAAGTTTCAGCTTTAATTCCACGATGCACCGCTAGGGGGCGCTGGTGGTTTCATTCCGCCTTCAGTGGTGAACCTCAGCCATTGCCACTCCCAAAATGTTTCTTCCCCACAGGTGTTGCTATGGCAACCCAAACAAAAAAATATTTCTAAGTTCCATCTTCATTAGTTCGACTTTTCGCCGCTAGGGGCGCTGATGGCTCCATTCTGCCTTCCGTGGTGTTGCCACCTCCAAAAAAGTTTCTTCTATACTCAGAAAAAACTCATTCGAAAAAAAATTATTTACCCCCAAACCCCTCGTACAAGACTACGAAATCGTTGCCACCCGAAAAAAAGTTTCTAAAAATTTTTGACCCCCACATTTTGCACCCCCGTCCAGGAAGGGCGCGGTAGCCCATTGGTTAGCGCGCTGGAGTTGCACTCGGTAGGCCCGGGTTCGATTCCAGCCACTGCCAAAACTGCCGCCGTGTTCACGCGGAGTACGATCACGTTAAACATGTGGGTCCGTAAGTCCTTCCGAGAAGTTGGTGGTAGGGGAAGGAGGGTACGATCCCTGTGGATGCGTCCCCCACTGGGTTCCGGTCTAAATTGGGTGGCACTTCCCGGCCGTCCAAACAGTTGCCTTACACCTTTCTGGTAGGTCGGACGGTCTGGGTCTCAACAACAACAACCCCCGTCCAGGATTACGGAATGGCCGTCATCTTGGATTCCGGATTATTCCGCCTTCTGTGGTGAACACACCCCTTTCCTTACTACTTATATTGTTGCATTATTTTATGAATTCTTATAGAATTTCAGTATTGCATTATATATTTTAAAACGATGTAAACAGTCTTAAAAACTTCACTAATATTCCAAAACCGTATATTTGTAGTATGAAACGTTTCACATTAAATATTCCCTCACAACTGCAATTTTTATATACTATTTTGTTGCTCCATTTCTGTTGTACGTTACCTAACAACTAATAATTATTGCGAATTTATTTTATGCTATGTCAACCACTTCATATTCTAGTCAACATGATAAATTATTTAAAATACACAGATTTTTTAATGGTACAGGTTACTGTTAACTGGAAGCTAAATGTCATTAAAAGTTTAAATATTTGTAAGTACATATACTTTATCTAGATATTTAATTACGTGCGGTTTATTTAAACATATTGTTACTTATTTAATTCTTTTATGTAGCTTACTAGAGATGCTACTTAATTGTAGTGTTGTATTTTTATATAAAAATTTATAAATTTTGTACGGATATTTTTATCGAGGTACAAATAAAATACATGGGCACACATGCAGCCCCTAACGTCAACAAAATGCTTTGATGAGTATTAAAATAGAGGAAGTATTAAAACATGAATAGCTACAAAAGTAATTTGAATTTTTAAAGCAGTTTCCATACTGCATGAGAAAATTATAAAAATATATTTAGTATTGAGTTTAATAACAAAGATGCTACATGCTTTGTGAATGTTCTTCTCTGAAAATCTTTTCTCTCAAATTTAGATTTATTTCATCAAGATAATGCTTCCCTATTTTCAGTTTTATTTTCGAAAAGATGAGCATACTTGCAGATTTATATAATGAATTTTAAAAATGTCCACTGAAAGGATACAGTAACGAAACTATATTCAATATATATGAAAATTTCAAAAAGTTTGATTTGCAAATTACTTGTATAAATCTATGTTAATTTTTTCCGAAAAGTGAATTTCAGAGTTTTGATTTTTTTTAATACGTGACTGCAAAGTGCTGTTATCCGATAGTGTTAGTATATTATTGTATAAAACGCCATATTAGTATTCAGAAAAGTAAACATTGAATTCAGAAAAATAAGTATTGAAAAATAATTATTGAATTGTTGATCATTTTCTACTGCTTTGTTTTTATGTTCTGAATTTTGAGGGCAACTGGAAGCTATGGCAGTTTTTTTTTCTTTGAATGCATGGTATTGAAATGTGTTTGACATAAATCACTATTTGTCGTTGGCTGGAGAGTAAGCTATTTTACGGTTAAAAACTCTATATATGTTTTGTGGGACAATTTAAAAATGTCCTTTAAATTAATGTATAAATTAAATAGAGTCTGCTGTTGAGTAGTGTCCGTTGAATGAAGATATCCGATTTTTAGAAGTGTATGTTGAAAAGGCTTTATATGCCTCACATTAAAGAAAAATGGGCAGCCCCAAACACCCCTCCCCCCTAATATTTTCTAAAACTCTACGCCTATGTCTCCACATCTTTCCTCGTGGTACTGTGTGTGCACTGCAGTATAGAGATGACATCCTTGATCAATATGTTCCCCCATTTCTTGTGGCCATAGGTCCTGACGTCTATTTCATGGACGATAACGTGCGAGTTCACATTGTCGGCCAGTAACTTAGAATTGGAAACACTGCTTCGTATGGAATGGAGATCGAGATCACCCAACATGAATCCTATCAAGCATGTATGGGACATGCTTGAGAGACATTTAAGTTCTCTTCATGAGTACAGATACCGCCATAGATGATCATGGCATGAATCAACACTTTCCAGCAGAGGTCATCACATTCCTTATTGACAGATCTCTACAAATGAACTGTTTTTGCCATTCAAAATCCTGTTTCTGTTTATTTCTATTAATAAATTATTTATTGGCAATTTCCTTTGCATTTTCCCCATGCCAGTATGTTTTGTTATGCCCCATGATCTGTGAAAGTTTGAATGAATTTGAATAAATACTATTCTTTTTATGCTTTTTCTCTTTGTTGCTTAAATTTTGAACATGAGTGTATATTGTTATGTCGTTATTGACATCCTTAATTTATTTAAGGATTGATTATTTATGTTTATTTACTTAATTAGATTACTAAAGTTATTATTATTCATTGCCTGATCGTATAGTGTATTATATTTTATTTTTACTTTCAAAATTATTTCCAATAAGCTGATTACATAATCAAGTTTTTTACTCTTTTCTAAATGGTTTGACTTGTGCTCATTACTTCAATGTTTATCTTTTAAAATACATACCAACAATTTATCCAATTCCAAAATTCCACTTACCTTTAAGTACCTAAATTAATATTAGCACAGCCAAGACACAAAGGAATCTCAACCAAATTTCTGCTAAACTAAACTTTTTTATTAACAAATATTTTGAACTTATGAACTTCCAAAAACAGTTAACTTATTTTTATACAGGCATTTACTTAAGAGCCTTAAACATCTAGAACAATAATCGTTGTACATGGTAATAACCAAAATGAAAAAAAACAGTTAAAACCCAGGTTCAGATTCCTCTCTGGCCTAAGAGTAGAGTTTGGTCTGCCTGGAAAGCTGTCCACCAAACGTTAAACTGTTAAACTCAAAAGAAAAAAAAAATAGTAAATGTAAAATGTCAAGTGATAATAAATTCTAAGTTTGTTAATAAGGGTGTAAGATAGAAATAAATCTATAAAAATTATTAAAATCAAAAATACATAAATTATTGGGCAACACTTGTAGTAAGCTTTAAAGCTTGGAAAGAAGCACTTAGGATCCAATCACATAAGGAACCGGAAAAATTGTTGATAAACGTGATGATGAAAACTGCAGAATTTTTTTATTTTTTATCCTACGCTCAGTTTGGGCCATTCGGCAATACGCCGTCTTACTGTCCAATACAGATGCGAAAGTCCAAAAGGAGAAGTATCTTCAGTGTCAATATCCCCCAATTTGGAACAAATAAGGAGATGTTGTCCATTCATAAAACCACTTCCATACAAAGGGCATGAGGCAGAAGCTGCCACACCTATTCTATTGAGATGCTGCTGAAGAGAATCATGGCCCGTCAACATTCGCAAGCAGGCTATGCCTGTCTTTCTGAGAAATTCAGGAGGAATCCTAAAAACTGAAGAATGATGACGATGTCGTACGTCACCTCCGAAAGCAGAGGCCGGAGCACTAATTTTTGACGTCTTGGCTTGTAGGCCCACTGCGAGTAGGTCTTCCAGATCGCGATCGAAGCTTTTGCTATTTGTTTCCCTTTTAATTCTCTGTTCGATGTAAAGGAATCATAATTTATCAGTAAATCAAATAATATTCATGAAATTTGGAAGTATGTTCGATAATGTTCATTAAAATGGGTGATTTAAAATATTAATATTGCTGTACATTTCCTTAAAATAAAATATTTATAATGACTCATTCACTGTAGGAGCAAAGATGAAAGGATTCCATTCAGTTAGTGTTTTAATAAAAGTTTAAAAAAGAACCCTGTATATTTATTGCTTAATCAGGCATTTTATTTGAATAATTCTTCAGTACATTCAGCTAAAGTATGCGTGCTTACAGATAAAGTATGCAGAAACTAAAATGATTACTGAATACTATATCTTTAAATATCATAAGATAATCATTAAAAAGAAACTCAGAATTTAACTTTTAATATGCTTACGTGTTTATTTATTTTTATTTCATTTTATTTTATTCATTTTTTGTTGTTATAAATTGTAAAATGATTTAGAATTAAGATAAAATACTAGTTGAATGTCATTCATTAACCTATGCACTATAAATTGTAGAAGTTCAGGTTTTCTAATATAGCACATCTTATATTCCCTTTTTTACTACCAGACATTAACAACTTGTAAACAATTTTGCTTAATTATAGAGTTTGAAATACCTCAGGGGCTTTGAAAATTTAATAAAGCTGTATAATAAAACTTTTTGGTATTAATATTTCATTTACAATTCCATTGAAGTGAAAATGTAAGAAAGATTAAATTAGCTTTGTATTATTAAAATAACATTAACTATAATATAATGAAATATACAATGGTAACTTGAAATTGTAAGTTAGTTACTTTGCTTTTTTCCAAGTTATTTTAACAATTTTCAATAACATAATAACTCGCTACATAAAAAATAAAATGTGCCCAACCTAAACACAAATGACTTCCTAACCTATTCTTCTAAAATTTCAGCATGCCATAACAAATAATAAAAAATATACGTGCAATATATTAAGATACTATATCTTTTATATGCAATTACTTACTTATCAAACAGTTAAAATATGTTATTTGATGTGTGAAATATTCCATTTTACATTATTTTACTTTCATAACTTTAGTGTAGCATTTTTATTGCTACGATTTCTTACTATTGACAATATCTTAAAAAGAGAATGACATTTTTTTATCTATATAAATAAAATTGAAAATACATGTATCTGTCTGTGTGTTTATCTATCTCATCATCACGGGAGAACTGCTGCATCGAATTTCATGAACATTCTGTGGGTAGCTTTGAAATAGCCCTACTTAAAATTTAGTCCATGTTTCGAGTTTCTAGGACCAGGGATTGTCGAGATATGAATAAAAATCCCACAATTAAACCTTCCATAAAAATAGAATTATGCAGATGATATATTTTCCACAAATTTATTAAGAAAATTATATCATGATGCTTAGCAACGCAATTAAATCAAATGTGTTTATTAGGCAGACGATTATTAAATTTTTTAAGATTTAAATAATAAAGAAATCAATATAAAACAAAATTTTATAACTATTTTTATACAATTTTAGCGCTTTTATTTTAGTTTATATTGATCCAATTTCATATATATTTTATAATTTGTTTTCAAACGAGAATGTTTTATTCAGATCTGCTTGAAGATAATTTTGTATAGAAAACACAGAAAGGAGAATTAAATGAAATATTTTAATAGAATGTTTTGAGTAAGAATGTCATTTAGAATACTGCAGGAATTTGCACATATATTAAATCATGGGCAATGTCGGGTATATCTGCTATTAACAGTATACATAAAATTGTATGTTGTACATCTATCTGTCTGTTTATTATCTCAGCACGGTAGAGATCACCTATTTTCATTTCATTAGAATTATTATAAAATTTCAAAAATTGAGACTCTAAATATTAAAACTTCACATCAAATTCTGAATTTTAGGTTTCTTGTATTATATGGTCAGTATGAAGAACGGACATGCTGCTAGTCTATTATAAAATATTACACAACTAACAACATTATTAAAGTAATTTTAAAATATTTGCAGGAGACTGTATAATTTATGTATAATGACACATGTATAATAGCTGTATAATGACACAAGCTAACTTGATAAAATATACATTTTAAACATTGAATGATTTTAAATACTTTACAATTACTTAGCAAAGCTTAATTTTACAAGTACCTGGGCAGTTCTTAATTAATATGACAACAATAAAATTTTAAAACAAACTAAGAAAACTCTAAAAGGTTTGTTGACGTTATAATTAGCAACAAAACAATTTAGAATCCAGTTAGCGTTAATTGAATAGCAATAATTTGATTGCCATATATTTAAAATTCTATATAATTTTAAATGACATGATAATAAGCAAAAAATGGTAAGCACTTACTTCTAAATGGCATTTTTCGTTTTTCCCATTACGGTAATAAGGTAATTAGTAATCCAATGTTATAAGGTATGTAGTCGAAGGTATGCTGGTCAAAATGTTTATTAAATGATGAACTAACATATAAGACATTCAAAAATACGATAAAAAGACCGTTATGCATCCACACGCGCGAGCCCACGTACTGCACTGCACATACGATACTTCTTTGTGTGGGCTACTCTACTAGGGGAGAACTTTCCAGAAAAGTTGAGACGGAGGAATTCGAATTCGAAGGCCAGAATTGGGCCTACAGCTAATACGTCACGAGGTACAGGGGGGGAAAGTAGTTCGGCCTTTTCTACCGGGGGTGACGTGTCGTATCGCCTGAATGTTCGATTCGACAGTTTGTGAAACGCGGCTTGAAAAACTCTCTTTTTCAACGCCTGCATTGTGTTAAGCCTTGTTTAGATTGATTTATATGAAAAAGTCTAGTTTCGTTTGAGATGTGGATTTAATGTTTCTGCTGTGTTGCTTTTCGTGGCGCCTGCCCGGTCTGTTCGAAAGCGAACTTTTGCTCCTCTCTCGGCCAATGGGAGAGCTTCTTGGCTATTGTTGGGAGAGCTTCTTGGCTATTGTTGGGAGCGCGCGGCTTTCTCCGGGGGCTTTTTGAGTGTTGAACTTTGGGAAGTTCGGATGGAAGGAGATCCGGAAGAGGAAAATGGAACAAAGGGAGTAGGGCCAGTGGCCCCATACTGCTGTGGATTATTGATTTTCCCAAAATCTAATCCTGAAGGATACCTGTGGAAGAATCTTACCGGGATCTGCAATTTATTCAAAATTCTAATATTTGTTTTTCTATTTTAGGTAATGTGATTTTTGACCGAAGACCGCGCGATTTGGGTGTGGTCCCTTGAACTGTTGAACCTTCTGTTCCGATGTGACATTATACTCCTTTCGGATATATTTGCAGAATAGTTAAGATCTGATGTTTCTGAAAATAAAGAGGTTTGGTTTTAAGCAGAACTGTGAGGTAAAATTATATCGAAATTAAATCTATAACAGTGGAAATTTAAGTTGCCATTTCAAACCCTGGAATAAATATAGGGCACTTAAGAATAATGCAACTTTGTGGAATCCTTTATATTGTGTTTATGAAATAAGTGATTAATTAAATAAGGATTCAAAGTGTTTAATTTCTGATGGTATCAAATTTGAATTAAATATTGAATACTACAATTGTTTGGAATATATTATCAATTTTAAATGGTTTGCATATTAATAAATATGAATGTTAAATTTAATGAGTTAAATTATTTGCACACCCTGTTTTGTCTTTATTTTCTACCCATCTGTGGACTGTTGTCTCCAGACCGTAAGTACTCCTGGGTTATGAGTGATTTTATTCGAATGTTGTATAAGGTTCTAGCAATGTACACTTTACGAGTCTTCGATCTTCAATGCATGTCGGTTGTGAGATCGGTTTCGGTTTTACTTTCGTTCCGACTCACCGCCGATGTGACAACGATAACATGTATGATCACTAAAATATTGAAGAGAGTACCACAGGGACACTTGTAGTATGCTAATAAGCTTGCAAGGTAGCACTTAGGATTCAATCACACAAGGAACTGGAAAAACTGTAGATAAACGTGTAATGATGAAGCTAACAATGTATGATCATTAAAATATTGAAGAGAGAGTACCACAGGGACACTTGTAGTAAGGCATATTGGTGGCTGCGGAATTTCACCTTAGAACAGCACTAGTCTTGACAATTTCATGATGAATAAGAAAACACTTTGGGAGTGACTCGTCATCATCACTTTCAAATGAAGAACCAGAACAGGTATTTGGTGGGGTTTATACTCAGAGGGGTCTATAACTTAGAGCATACACTAAAATTAAAATATTTTACCGGGAGTGGCCCGTCATCACCACTTTCGATGGAAGAATCAGCAGGTATTTGGTCACATACAGGGCTCAATAACTTAGAGCCTCAGCATAGCAAGCACCAAAATTAAAACATTTTTCTGGTGACCACGGGTCACAGTCGCTCTAGCGTGAGCCCCGGCCCGCGGTACTCAAAAAGCTCCTGACCACACCAACCTGATGTTCGGAATCAAATGCCCTCAGGGGGGTGCCACTCCTCTGCCACGAACACTATCTGTGACGTCAGTTGGAGTTTACTTGCAGCGCGCGGGGTTTTTTATTTTTTGTTTGAAACAAGTGTATTTTTAAAGTGTTTATTGGTTTCGAAGACTTCTTACAAGTTCAACTAGAATTTTAATAAAAGATTTGCATCTTAAATTCCAGGCAATGCTAGCTTTTTTTATGTGAATAAGTAAGTGTTCTTTTCGTAATATAATGTATATTTTAGAGTCGTGTTTCCCAACCGCAGATACATGCAAAAATTTCAGTATTGAAGAATAGGACTCATTTAAATTCGTTTATTAAACCAAAGATATTTTTTATTAAGAAATTAATGACTAAAAGTACATTTATATTTTCAAAATTTATTTATATTCCTTTTTTCAAGGTTGAATAATGCAAATTTTAATCAAAAATTTTCTTTTAAAGTAGTCAACATTGTAAAATTTATATTAATTTGGGAAAATGCACTTCTTTCTTGAAACATTAGTTTAGTTCATGAAGTTCCATTATGTAGGATTTTTAAATCTTAAAAGGCGAAAGTACAGTATACTTTTTATTCATTTCATTTTCCAGCAAGTTATTTGTAACTTTATATATTTTCTAATGATGTTCTTGTAGTTTTTGAGAAATCTAACAGGATTTAATCTCGCACATTTTATAATAATTAAATTTTATTACATTACATTTTATTAGTTAAATTTTATTACATTACATTTTATTAATTAAATTTTATTACATTCAAAAAATGGGGGGGGGGGGGGGGGGGGGTACGATTTAAGAAAATAAACAGGCGCGGGTTTTCAAGGGGATAAAGGTTGGGAACCGCTGTTCTAAATCAGACTGCAAGTTGTGTACATGTATGTGCATGCAAATTGTGTACAAAATTCATATAAATTGCAGAAGCATCACTTAAATCGTTTACTAGTTAGGCATAAGTACATCCCCACCCCCCCCCTAAAAAGACATAAAACTCTTAGTGTTAGCGTTCTAATTATTGTTTTGATTTTCAATTATTAGAGATAACATAATCGAAAATAACTTATTTATATGCATTTAGAAAGAAATTACGCAATGTTTATTTGTGTATAATGAAAATTTTAGAATGATTGCTTGTTTAGAAAACTTTACGGACATATTTTTGTAAATTAGCGTATTTAAAACAAAAGTCATATACATTATAGAAGCATCACTTAAATCGTTTACTAGTTAGGCATAAGTACATCCCCCCCCCCTAAAAAGATATAAAACTCTTAGTGTTAGCGTTTTAATTATTGTTTTGATTTAATCTCGCACATTTTATATTAATTAAATTTTATTACATTACATTTTATTACATTCAAAAAATGGAGGGGGGGGGGGGTACGATTTAAGAAAATAAACAGCTTGCCCGTATATTTTTCATCATGAATCAATATACTATAATACATTTAATTTATTATTCTGAAAGTATATCATAGTGTGTGTGTTAAACGATTAGTTTCTATATTTTTATATGTTTACATTGAATTTCGATTTGATATAAATTATCTTTTTGATCTAAAAAAAACTAATAAAATCAAGTGTTTAGCAATAAGTTCTTCACTATAAAAGCATCACTTAAATCGTTTATTAGTTAGGCATAAGTACATCCCCCCCCCCCCCTAAAAAGACATAAAATTCTTAGTGTTAACGTTTTAATTATTGTTTTGATTTTCAATTTTAGAGATAACATAATCGAAAATAACTTTATTTATATGCATTTAGAAAGAAATTACGCGATGTTTATTTGTGTATAATGAAAATTTTAGAATGATTGCTTGTTTAGAAAATTTTCCGAATATATTTCTGTAAATTCCTGTATTTAAAACAAAATTCATTAAAAAGAACATCGCCTCCTGTAATAACATTGACTGGTTTCAAAAAGCGAAACGAAACTTTCAGATGATTTATATTTTTCAGAAAGGGAAATACAGTTTTATTATATATGTACCCTTCCAAAAAAACCCTGTACTGCATATTTAAGTTGTGTTCAAGTAAAATTAATGTTATTTGAGTATTTATTTCATATTTTAAATTTAAAAAAATGATTAAATTAATTTTGTTAGCATCCTTTAACATTGGAGTCTACCGGGCCGTTCCTGACATTTAACTCCAAGTGACGTTGCGTCTTTACGTGCTCTCATTGGCTAGAGCTGAAGTGGCGCAACTTTATAGATATAGTAACCTTGAATGCCCTGTCAACGAGATTTTCACTCCCCAAGAGCCGCCAATCTTGGCAAGTGAAAATTTGCGCATCACACAGCATACCTATGAATACTTATGCGTACGTATTGCGCACCTATGCATATCGTGTGAATAAAAGTAGAAAGCTTCACCAAAAATGCGAGGTGCAAAATTGCCGCCAAATTTGGCTACCCTGAATCCACGCCATGACTCATTAAAGGAATGTCTGCGAGGCACCCTAAAAACCGGTGTTCGCAAGATAAGCTGAAAAAGGGTCTTTCACACTTCATTGAAGACCGTCATAAAAATATTGACTCTAACTTCAAAATATAATTATTTACAAGTTAATTTTATTTTGGATTATTTAATTTTTAGGCAATAAATTAAAAGTCAAATGTTTTAATTAAAAAACTACTGATATGAAAATTTAATACTGTAATAAAATGGAGATTAATACAGAAACATATTTTGATGAAACAAAAGTTATACTTGTCTGAAATTAAAAAAAATTGCAATTAAATATGGATAAAAAGAATGTTTCTAAATATACAGCACTATATGAGATTCCAATCAGGCAATCAGCCTGTTCAGCACACAATGCAACATTTTGTCTAAATCACATGAAATTTGAAAATTTTTATATTTTATATCAAGAAGCTTGATAGATGCAACATTCAACAAATATATGAGCCTTTTTTGGCAAATGATTTTTAAAAACAGAAGGTCCAGCAAAAACTACTAATTAATACATTTGCTATTTATGTCAGTATCAGAATCAGACAGCAGAAAACAATGAGTCAGAGTTGGACAGTAACATAAAAAGTCAGATTCGAAGGTTTGAAGGACCAACTCTACATCCCTGATTGGCTGTTTTTATTACTTCTTGAGGGTCATAGATACATCATTCAAAACAAAGGGGTTAAAAGTAGCATAAGCATTTCCGGGATTTCAGAAATAAAGGGGGGGGGGAGGGAGGATTACAATGGAACAGAGTTATTTCCCAATATGGACCCCATTGATCAAGGCTGTTGATCAAGGCTGTCCCCAGTGCCCATGGAGAACTAAGGAATTTTTTTCCAACAATGGAGGAGGGACTCCACTCCTGCCTATACTTATACCTGCTTGTAAAGTGACAACAATAAACTAAATATATATATATATATATATATATATATATATATATATATATATTAGAAAAATGTAATAATAAAAATAATCAATTCAAGTAATTGTGAAATATTAACATCTCCATAGAAGCAAAACCACAGCCATAATGCCTATAATAGAAAAGAACAGCACCGGCCCAAATTCGAAGATTAACCAGAATTAAATTCATCTTCAGGTCTGAGTATTTAATTCTAATTAGCCCAAATAAATGCCTGTTTCAGATTGGGCAATAGCACATTACTATAAATGCCCAAACTCAGACTACAGGCACCAAAAGATGAAAAATTGAAGATAAGAAAATTTAAGAAATCTATTATTACCATGAGGCAGGAACCCTTCTTCTTTCACCAGGTGTAATTGCGATCAGCCACAACAGAATGAAAAATATCGAGAAGCACAGGAACGAACATGACGAAATACTGCCTAGGAGGCAGAACAAACGTTCACAGCGACCCTCTCAGACCCGTCCAGTGAGTCAGAGCAGGAGACAGGACAATTACTCATATAAGTAAAACATAATATAAACATGAAGCATAGATAAAAATTTCTACTAAACAAGTGATACATAAAAGAAATGAATAAACGAGAATGCCACTATACACCATTATAAGGGTGCTCAAATAGTAACATCAAACTGGCTAAAGTTACAATTTTTTAGCGAAAATAAAATTCAAAACATTAATATTAATGTATCTTATTTTCTAATTTTTTTAGTTTATTTTATTCATTTTTATTTAATTATATAATTAATAAATAATTATAATAATTTTTTTTTGTCTCCATATTATTAGCCACTATAATTGGGAAAGTAGTTTTGGATGTTATCGAGTGGAAGTTGATATATTGAATTGATAATTTTAATAACAAATTTGGGAGGATATGCATTATCAGTCGCTGTACTCAATAATTCCATAAAATGTGATAATTCATAATTTTCATCACAAATTTTATTGATTCTAAGAACCTGGTTTATTATAATATTTCTAAAAACTGATATATGCAAACAAGAGTCAAAGTGTTGAATTTTTAATGTATTAAATTTAAAATCTTGTCTTTTATCATATAAGTTTACAGCCAGATTACAATTTTGTAAATCTAAATTTAAATCTAAAAAGTTTGCAATATTAGAGTCATTATTACTTGCTTTTAATTGTAAATTATTAGAATAAAAGCTATAGGGATATTATTATGGGATACACATAATATGTTATCTAAATATCTAAACATGTGCATATTATTCAACATTGGATTAATGTACTTTTCATAGAAAAATAAATACAGATTAGCTAATAATGATGAGGCACACCTCCTTTGTGGGATACCAAACTCTTGCTTAGAAAAAGTACTACCATGTTGAATATAATTCTCACAGAGAGTGAAATTAAGTAATTTTTTAAAAAGAAAAGTTGAATATTTAGGATGATATTATATTTTTAAAAAGTTCCTAAAATAATTCTGTACAGATCACCTATATCAATATTGTTAAATAAATCTTTGAAATCAAAAGTACAAATACTATGAATATTTTAGTAAAAGTTTTTAATTTCTTAACGAATTCAAAACTGTTTTTCACAATATGACAATTGTTTGAGATATCATCTGACAAGGATAGTTCATTCAAAATTTTTAATAATAATTTACCAGCATTAGTAATGTAAGAATTATGCCCACTAGTAATAGTTTGAAAAGCAACAAGGGATTTATGAAACTTGGGTACTAAAACAAGATATGGAATTACAACTATTTTTTAGATGGATTTGCTTATATTTGGCTGATATTCTATTGGATAAGATTTTAAAGTTAGTATTATGTAAATTATAAATTTGATTATTAAGTGTGACTGGAGGGTACTTATATAGTAATATTTACAAATAATATTGAGTAGTTACTACTAGCCTTATCGACATAAGTAATGACAAAATCATTTTGAATTTCTTTAATATTCTTTTTAATTGAATTAAGTTTATATGATTTATTAATTTTCTGAATATATATAGTGATATATATATATATTGTTTTCTGTCTAGTTTTTTATGAATTTCTGTATTAACATCCTAATATAATTAGTAAGAACTGAATTAAACTAAAGTTAGATGCATTAGCACTGAATTGGTGCCAATTTTTATCTCTTTTTTAAATATATTTATTATAATGTCTAGTATTTTGATCTGTTATTCCTATGTTGTAATTCTATTCCTTGCCATTGATTTTGTGATAAAATTTAGCGTTTCATAATACTTTGAATCTCTTAATTGATGATTAATTAATTATGAATGACATTCATATTGGAAGATTTTGAATCTTGTATATTCCAGTATTGTTTAATGGTTGCATTTTTCTTGGATTATTATTTACTAGTCCCAAGGTGATATATTGTTTTCTATGGTGTATTGTTGGATGTTATTTTAAATCAATCTCTTATTGGAATAGTCAATGTATATATGTAGAAAGCCCAGACCACACGACCAACCCATAGGCTAATGGTAGCTTTCTGTGTGGCCGGAAATGTATATATGTATATTTCTTCCACTATCTATCCAAGATTTGCTTATTACAGAGCATTTATTTAATCTAGTTTTAATGCTACTACACATTAGTTATTATTTTCAAGATGATTTAGAAGATTCTTTATTTTGAAAAAATAATGGTATCTTTCTTCTGTTGTAATTTGTGTTTCCATTTTTGTATTTGACTTAAATTTCATACTTAGCTAATGAGTTTCTTATTTTGAATGCAAGTTCTTTTATTTTGGGGGAATAAAGGTTACTATCTTACCCTATTTACATGATGTCTAATTATCAATATTTAGTGACTGGCAACTGGATGTTCTCTGACATTCAAACTCAGTATTCGAGAACTTGTTGGGGTTTTCTTAGATCAATATCCTGTTACCAACTGTATCCATTTTTGTCAATGACTATTCCATCCTCATTTAGTACATCCAGCCAGCATTCTTTCTCTTCATATAACTATCAATCTTACAACCATGCATCACTTAATATATATATATATATATAAGGATATAAACAAGAAGAAAAAATAAGCGAGAACAGGAGTGACCATATGATTTGCATAGAATGGCTGGGGTGGATTGCGACACCCCTTTCCCGCTTAAAGCAGCTTTTACGACCCGGGCAACGCTCACGGCACCAATGTAACTCAATGGTCAATCTCCCACATGTGCAAAGACAGAAGCACCCGAACGGACAAAAGAGCAAAGATGGAACCAAGCATGGAAGAGATACACCTTACTATCCAGCATGAAAACACAACATTTTATAAGGGAAAGTCGCACATGCGCGAAAAGACTTCAAGATGATAGGATCGCAGATATGAAAATATATATGATTAAGAATTCTCATTTAGAATCAAACAATGTACAATTTCTTTCTTTGAAAAAGGAATAGTAATAATGTTGTAAAAAATATCTAGGGTAATTTCTTTTTAATGCATCATTTATTATTTTATTACATTCATGAATGCAGTCTTTTTTAAAAGTACTGTAGTTTCTGTTTCTTCTGAAGTACCCGATAATAATATTTCTGAATATATTTTTAGTGAGGTTTGAATTCCAATCAATAATGACGATGTGATATTAGGGGGTTATGCAAACACCCCTGACATAGATTTTGCATTCTACCCAAGGGAATTGGACTTAATTGAAAACCCGATCAATGAGGATGGATCGACAGACTTCCTGGATTTGTCAATAAGAAAGCACCAACAGTATGGAATTTATACAACCATACACGACAAGAGAAATTCATACAATATCAAAATTAATAATATTATTGATTGGAATTCAAACCTCACTAAAAATATATTCAGAAATATTATTATCGGGTACTTCAGAAGAAACAGAAACTACAGTACTTTTAAAAAAGACTGCATTCATGAATGTAATAAAATAATAAATGATGCATTAAAAAGAAATTACCCTAGATATTTTTTACAACATTATTACTATTCCTTTTTCAAAGAAAGAAATTGTACATTGTTTGATTCTAAATGAGAATTCTTAATCATATATATTTTCATATCTGCGATCCTATCATCTTGAAGTCTTTTCGCGCATGTGCGACTTTCCCTTATAAAATGTTGTGTTTTCATGCTGGATAGTAAGGTGTATCTCTTCCATGCTTGGTTCCATCTTTGCTCTTTTGTCCGTTCGGGTGCTTCTGTCTTTGCACATGTGGGAGATTGACCATTGAGTTACATTGGTGCCGTGAGAGTTGCCCGGGTCGTAAAAGCTGCTTTAAGCGGGAAAGGGGTGTCGCAATCCACCCCAGCCATTCTATGCAAATCATATGGTCACTCCTGTTCTCGCTTATTTTTTCTTCTTGTTTATATCCTTGTATTCCACTCTGGATGCAGAGCTGCTATGCGCCACATCCTCTGTAAGGTTTCTGTTTTCTCCTTTACTTAAATAGGAGTTCCGTTCGTGATATACTTATTTTTATATGTATATATATATATATATATATATAACACTCGTAAATTTAAAACTTGTAATTCTAATAGATGTAAAATGTTTCCACTTGCTAATCGTAACCAGATCAATAGTAGCAATAATATAGTCTTCTGTAAAATTTATAATTGCATTTTTAAAATTCTATGTAAAAGTTGTAATATGTCATATAAAGGCCAAACCAGCAATCCTCTGCACCTTAGAATAAATGTACACAGGAATCAAATTTTTTTTCAAATAATAACCACCCTTAATGATTCAAAATTTGAAGATGAACATTTTTCTATACATAGTTTCAACAACATTGAAATAAATATTCTTTTTATTAAAAAAATTACTATGGCAGATTGTTCCTTGAAAATGAATTCATATGTGCACACAAAGCTAATTTTTCATATGGACTCAATCAATTATTTAATTATCATAACATTGTTAAAAATCCTTTGATTATCCCCATGATGACCTTACTGTATATAATTCTTTAACCTATCTAACAATAAATCAAAAAGAACTAAAAGAACAAGTAAATATAATAAAAAATTGTCTTCATTATCTGATCTAAAAAATACCATCCTATAGCAGCATGTAAATTTCAAAATTACTTTTGATTGGAAACAATTAAGAACTGGATTTTCGCAGTTAAAAAACAACAATTAAATTTGGTTTATAACCTTTTTATTACTACTGCATTTGATAACATTCATTTTAAATATTTATTCTATGATTTGCTTATTACCAGAAGTAAAATTCTTAATGCTTATTTATAAGTCACTGACTTAAATTTAAAAGACGAATCAAAACAATATACTAAAATAAACGAATATTGTACCCTGAATTTCACTAATCCTGTCATAAATAATCTGAAGATAAATAATATTTCAAAATCGGTATTCACTTTCTTTCCAGTCAAACATGTAAATCCCAAAATTGCATTTAAATATGATAAACCGCTAGGACGTTATATTTTGAATTATAATCAAATAGCCAAATCAATAGATATTAATAAAAATTATGAATTGGATAAAGAGTCTTACTGCCACTATCTATTAGAATATTAGATAAATACAAAGACTACGTAGATTTACACCATGGGCACGTTATTAATTATGATGAACTGAGATCACTTATGTTACTGGGTACTAAGTACCATTTACCTATTAAATTTAAGCATAAATTAATTTGTAAAGATTTAATTCATGATTCAAATAAGTTTATCTATAAAATCAGCTATAAATATCAAATTCCTGTCAAAGCCTTTAAACCCTGGAGCGTCTTAATAGAGCAATACTTAAATCACTATATATATATTCAGAAACTTATAATTCATTAAAACTTAGTTCAATAAAAAGGATATTAGAGAAATTCAAAATGATTTTGTTATTACTTATGTCGATAAGGTTAGTTAGTAGTAACTACTTAATTATTTGTAAATATTACTATATAAGTACCCTCCAGTCACACATAATAATTTATCTATAATTTACATAATACTAACTTTAAAATCTTATCTAATAGAATATCAGCCAAATGTAAGCAAATCCATCTAAAAAATCATTGTAATAACATTCCATATCTTGTTTTAGTACCCAAGTTTTATAAATCTCCTGTAGCTTTTTGAACTATTACTAGTGGGCACAATTTTTACATTACTAATGATGGTAAATAATTACTAAAAATTTTAAATTAAATTTCTTTGTCAGATGACATCACAAATAATAGTCATTTTGTGAAAAAGTTTTGAATTAGTTAAGAAATTAAAAACTCTGACTAATATCCATAGTATTTATACTTTTGATTTCAAAGATTTGTTCAATAATATTGATATAAATGATCTGTATAAAATTATTTTAGAAATTTCTGAAAAATATAATATAACCCTAAAATATCCAACTTTCCTTTTTAAAAAATTACTTCATTTCACACTCTATGAGAATTATATTCAACATGGTGGTTCTTTTTTTAAGCAACAGTTTGGTATCCCACAAGGAGGGTGTGCCTCATCATCATTGGCTAATCTATATTTATACTTCTATGAAAAGAAATTTAATCCAAGGTTGCATAATATGCTTATGTACAGATATTTAGATGATATATTATGTGTATCCCAAAATAATAACCCTATAGTATTTAATTTTTATCTTAATAATTTATACTTAAATGCAAGTAATAATGACTCACTCTAATGTTGCAAACTTTTTAGATTTACAAAATTGTAATCTGGCTATAAACATATTTGATAAAAGACAAGATCTTAATTTTAATACTTCTAAAATTCAACACTTTGACTCTTGTTTGCATATATCAGTGTTTAGAAATATTATATCAAACCAGGTCTCTTAGAATCAATAAAATTTGTGATGACAATTACAAATTAGCACATTTTATAGAATTATTAAATACTGCAACTAATAATGTATATCCTCCCAATTTCGTAATTAAAATTACAAACTCAGTGTATCAACTACCACTTGTAAACACCCAAGGCAACTTTCCCAATCATGGTGGTTAATAATAAAAAAAAAAATTTAAAAGAGAAAAATCTGAAAATAAGATACATTAATATTTAATGTTTTGAATATTATTTTCACTAAAAATATGAAACTTAGCCTGTTTGATTCTACGATTTGAGCACCCCTTATAATGGTAGTAGTGACATTCTCATTTATTCAATTCTTCTGTGGGTCATTTTTATAGTGCGATTTTTCATCTATGATCTGTACATACTGTGTGCCTTATATTGTTGTTTGTCCTGTCTCCTGCTCTAACTCTCTGAATGTGTTTCAGGGAAGGTTACTTCAACTTCTTCCACCCCCTGGTCTATCTTGTTCCCGGCCGTCCAAACAGTTACCTTACACCTTTCTGGTAGGTCGGACGGTCTGGGTAACAACAACAACCCCCTGGTCTATCTTGTCCCCCCTCTGCCGGAATCATCTCACCTTTTTTTCATTCTGTTACGGCTGCTCACATATAACACATGTGCAACCTGGGTCTCTGCCTCACGGATCATGGCAATTCTTGAATTCTTAATAATTTTAAAATTTTTCCTCTTTTGGTGCTTGTAGTCTGTGTTTGGGCATTTATAGTAACTTACTATCTTCAAATCTGAAACAAGAATGTGTTTGGGTTAATTAGAATTAGATGCTCAGACCTGAAGAGAAATCTAAATCTAGTTAATCTCCAAATTTAAGCCAATATTGTTCATTTCTTTTATCGGCATTGTAGATTTTAATACATCATAATACTTGGAATTGGTTATTATTATATCTTTCTAATATATATATATATATATATATATATATATATATATATATATATATATAATGAAATCTGAACAAAACAATATCTGAATCTGAACAAAACAATATCTGAACAATCAAGATTAAAACTCTTTACAACACCGATAATCAGTAGAGGAATTACCTTGTTAACATCTCTGCACAAGTTAAATTCTGCTTAGCTTGGAAAGGACTGTAAAACATAATTTGGTACACCAAATATGCATGTTTGTAAAACAGTATAAGTTTATTTACCTCCATAATTAAACAACTTTTAGACATTTTTTTTTTACTTCTTTAAATTTTTTTTATGAATGGGGCGAGATTGAACACTCCATACTTCCCCTTATTTTCGGTTCTATTTTAACTTCTAGGATGCTAGGATAAACTTCTGAAATACTAAGTGGAAATTGCATAATCAAATATGGGGATCAAGCATAATATTTTATTTGAGCATAATAAGTTCTACCAAAAATTTGATGGAGATACATTTATAGGAAATCAAAGTTTAATAATACAGAAAATGAATATACACTGCAATATTCTCTTTTCCTGAATTAGAGATTTTGATAAAATTATGTGCTTCAAGACTCCTGGCAAACATCTTGGACATTTTAGGAAACAATATTTATCTGCTTGTATGTGTATGTGAGGGGTGGATGCTCAAGAACAAATGCAAATATGAAAAATAATTGTAAAGTAAAAGTATATGAAAAAACTAGAAATAGATAGCTTTTTAATTTGAGTAATTAGAATGTCAGTTATTCAAAATTTATGATTTTCCTAATGTTATGTCTTTATGGAGAAACAATGACAGAAATAAGCTTCATACAGAAAGATGAAAGTTTGGACTTCACTATGTATGTAAAAGTTAAATTAATTAACACAGGTAAAAGTAATTAACACTGGTCAAAGAAAAGCTTCAAATCCACTGGCTTGATTAATCTGTTATGAAAGGCACTTTTACATATAAATAAATGATTTGCATTTTGTAAAATATTAATTTTAGTATTTAAAAAAAAATTGTTTTATTAAAAAGGAATTATTTGTATTTAAATGTTTTATGGTGATACATATGCTATAGATTATGCTGGCAAATCACTAATATTTTCCATGGCTGG
The DNA here is from genome assembly GCA_951213105.1 of Amaurobius ferox. Taxonomy (NCBI): domain Eukaryota; kingdom Metazoa; phylum Arthropoda; class Arachnida; order Araneae; family Amaurobiidae; genus Amaurobius; species Amaurobius ferox. Next base: position 132,267,231 of record OX578133.1, on the reverse strand, counting down.
TCATGTTTTGAACAATGGTCTCACAATTGAAAAGCCATGTTAGTAGATGGGTATTTAAAGCAGATATTCATTACAGAATTAATAAATTTTTCCCTGCCCAATGCAACTACACAAGTTTTTTACATATTATACTGTAAAACAAATTCTAATGCTATAACTAAAATAAATGATTAACATTACTTTGAATAAAAATTGCATACTAATGATCAAATATTTATTTTTGAAAAACTGGTATCACAAAGATCACTTTTAAACAATGTTTTACAGAATTTAAACAAATGGCAAATCAATAGATATAAAAGTACAAATATTTAAACAATGTGTGACAAAAGTGTGCATTTATAAAATTAATTACACCTATATATAATCATTTCAAGCAGCATGCCAAATCAATATATTTATCTTTCAAAATGCTTAATTATGTATAATTATTTATGTACAGGTTCAACACCAGGAATGTCAGGTATGTATAAATTTAAATTGTTCTAGATAAAACAAACAGGACGGAATCTGAGCAAGATATTTTTCAGCATTACGATGCTACATAACAATTCACAAAATATGCAAAACATATATCCATAGATCACAGCAGTCATTAAGTAAAATATAAAATGAAAGTGCATTCATAAATTTGCACATTTAAAATTAAAATCCAAACTTATATTTTGGAATATGAGTTCAGAAAATAATCAGAATGTGAGAAATTATTTAAAATGCAGAAATGCTAATAAATGCACAATTAAAGAAACTTGAGTAACATATTTAAGCACAAATAAAATAATAATGCAGCATACATACAGCTATTTAGAGGATATGCTGGATCCCTTTGTCAGTGCTAGACAATTCAACAAACCCAAAGTCAAAAAGATTAATAGTCTGTCTAACTCTGATGAAGGGGATCCAGCATATCCTCAAAACAGATGTATACTGTATCATTATTTTATTTGTGTTTAAATGTGTTGTTCAAGTTCTTTCATCCTTTGCAAAGTATTTTTTATTTATTAAATACAGAATTACTTTAGGATAAATAGGATAAGGAAGCTAATTTAGTTAAGCTCTCAAAATACATACAAAAATTCAAAATAAAATATATAGTGTTTAAATAAGTTACTTGAATAATTTAAAGACAATTATTATCTTGGAAGAATACCATTTCAAATTATTTGGAAAACAACATTAAACATTTTCATGTTATTAAATGATTCATATAAAATTTCAGTAGGAACTGTGCAACTGTTTGGTACTCTTAAGTTGTGTATTAGGCAATGTTTAGTTGATAAAAGATCAACTTACTGGCTTTGTTAGTGTATAGATCACACATGAGTTTAAAGTCCTAATCCCTTCAGGAGTTATTTAATAACTTTAAATTAAGGTATTCTTGAATAGATAAAATTCAAAATATTTATGCATATAAGTTTCTAAATAATATATTTATTACAGAAGATAAAGTAAAGATTTAATTAGATGACTTTGCTCTTAAATTATAGGACACAAGACATAAATAATCCTATTCCAAACTGAAAAATATTTCTTTTTCAACTAAACACAAACATTTGCACAGATGCTTATGGTATAAATAAAATTAAGACAAAATACAAACGGGCAAATTCAAAGAGCAAAATTCAGGACGGAGAATGGAAAGATGATATACTTTGTATCAAAGCCAGTTAAGTAACAAATAAATGCCTTAAATCAAGTGGTAGAATCAAAATTTTGAATATTTACATGAAAATAAATTAAGTATATCATTTTTCTGAAGGACATTTTAAATACAAAGCACTATACAGCAAGCATAAATGCATACATAACATTTAATATAAAAATAACAAATGGAAATTTTGCATTAAAGTTTTTTATATAAATATATTTGGAATTTAATGTTATGAAGAAATAGAAAGAATCTTATTAAATCAATGAAATACTTGTTTGTACAATTTTTTTTTAATTACTAAAATTACATTTCAGTCTTATAATCAAAATCTTCAAAAATTATAACTTTCTTGCATGTAATAAAATTTGTGTTGACAGGTTATGCAATATTTGCGATTTTTGAGAAGACACTAGAATTCATGATTTTATTAAAAATAGAGTTAAAATTTGCAAATTAGTTAAAGTGCTAAAATTTGAATTTAATTTAAAAAAAAGCTAAAGTTCGCAGAAACTTATTCAAAAGTGCTAAAAACAGGAATAACTGTCTTTTGATTGTTATTTAAGCACTTTTTTTTAATACAAATAACAAATTTATACTTTAAAGTTCAATTGTCACTCTTTTTAAAATCATAAAATTTAGTGATTTAAAAAAAATTTTAAATTTTAGCACCCTTTGAAATGCATGGATTTATATGGGAATTTCATGTCACAATTTTTGAGAAAGAGCACAAATGAGAGAAGATGATTAAATTTGTGATTTTTCAAAATAGAGCTAAAATTTGTTATTTTATTTAAAAATGCTAAATTTCTCAAATTTATTTAAAGTGCTAAAATCAGGAAGAACTACCTTGATCTCAAATATTAATGCTTTGCTGTTTATAAAAATCATAAATTTATACCTTGAAGTTAAATCATGAGTTTTAACACCCTTTATAAAAAATTGTGAAGTTTACCAATTTTTCCAAAAAATTATGAATGTCAGCACCCTTTCTCAAAGTGTGTGCATCCATATGGGAATTTCATATGATGTTGATTGCAAACATAGAAAATGATAATAACTTCATCACCAAAATGAGAAATACTTGTGTAAACACCTGTCAAATCCATTCCGTAAAACAGAATGAGGAAAGAGCAAGAAATTAAAAGTTGGGAATACCATTTGTTTACACCATGCCTTCATGGTTTACACATAACATACACTATATATAGTACTAATATCCATGTAGAAATAAGCACTAACACCCTTTGTTTTAGCTATAACAGGCCAATAGTGAAACTAACATATCCAGACAGCTTTGGTTGGTTATAGAGGTCATGATGTCTTTGTTTAGAAATTTCTTTGTATATTGCACTCAACCTTGAAGGCATATAGAGGAGCTTGAACTTGCTTTGGAAAAATGACAACAGTTTTTAGTTCTTTTAAAGCGGTGCTGTAATCATCATGAGGCTGGTTTGTGCAGTAGTTAACAATAAGAAAATGTAAGTTTTTGTTCTTTAAAAGGTTAGTTTTTGTTTAAAAAATATGGCCATTCTGTACTATGCAAATTACTACTTATTGCTGTAGGATAAGCTTCTAATTGCATTTTCCATAAAAGAACTATTTTTGTCTTCTGTATATATGATTCAAAATCTATCTTTCTATTTGTGAAAACCCCAGGACCATACTGGGTGGGTGGGTGGGTGGGGGGCTGAGTCCTCACTTCTTGAAAATAAGATCAGCCCAAAATAATTAAAAATGTTATATTTTCACAATAAAACAAATTGTTGTTTGACTACTTCTGTGTTTTATAAATTCTTTTATGAACCAATCAGATTTTTAATAACCTTTAAAAATCTGATTGGTTCTTGATTATACTTTACTTTTATCCCATATTTTTGTTTCATAATTCTATTAATGAATTGTTAAAGATTTCATTTTTTACACAGAAATAGCCTAATAAGTTTTTTCAACATTAAAATTTGTAAAATCTTTAATAATTTGGTATAAATAATTTTGTTAAAGCTTATTTCATGAAAAAAGTTTTGGAATAAAGAATGAGAATGCAATGTTAAGTTCAATTAAACATAAGACATATGCAAAATTTAAAATTCAACCTTCACTCTGTAATAATAACCCATATAATTATGACAGTAAAATAAAGAATCATGATTTATAATTTTAATCACTAAAAAAAGCAGCAAATAATTTCAATTACTTCTATTTTTTTATATAAAAAAGCTTACTTTCAAACTGTGAAACATACTTGGATTTTTTTTGTCCAGCCAGGGAAGTGGACATTAGCAGGGGGGAGGGGGAGATTTACAGCTGGGAAATTTGAAAATTTCAAAGTTCAAAATATGGCTATTTTAGTAATTTTATAAAATATCCTAACTATTACACTTTGGGACTGGAGAGGGTAGAAATACCACCTTCCCTTATACAGAATTGGGCAGTATCAAAAATACATGTATTTGAAATACATTTTCAAATTACATTTATTCTGTATTTTAAATTGAAAATACTAAAGTAATTGGTAATGTATCGAAAATACATTTTTAAAGCATTTTGTATTTTCAAAATACATTTCTTCAGATTTCAAACTATTGTGTTTAAACTGCAGGTGAATGATTCCCAAACGAGTTGTCAATCTTTATTTTGTCTAGTCTTTAAATTTGTTTCTACGAGTTAATATAAACGGGATAGAGTTTGAAGGTTTTTTGTGAAAACAGAAACTTTGGTACACTAAGCTCTGCTAAACATTGCATATTTTTTTAAGCAAATCAAAGAGATGCATTGCAATTAGTTATTGCTAAGACAAGAGTCATGATATTTCTGGTAGTGATGAAAATATATCAAGAGAATTAATGGATTATGACTGCATGTGTGCATGGTGTCGAAAACCCAGACCACCAGACTGACCCAAAAGTTTACAGCAGCAGTTTGGGTGGCCGAACTGTGCATGGTGTTGAAGACCCAGACCGTCCAACTCATCCTGAGGACTTGAACAACTAATTGGACAGCCGGACTGTGCATGGTGTCGAAAGCCAAGCCACCCGACTCATCCGAGGACATAGAGTAGCTGGATGGATGGCCGGGGACTGTGCATGGTGTTGTTGTTGAAACCCAGACCGTCCGACCTACCAGAAAGGTGTAAGGTAACTGTTTGGACGGTTGGGAAGTGCCACCCAATTTAGACCGGAACCCAGTGGGGGAGGCATCCACAGGGACCGTACCTTCCTTCCCCTACCACCAACCTCTCGGAAGGACTTTCGGATCCACATGTTTATCGTGATCGTACTCCGCATGAACACGGTCGCAGTTTTGGCAGTGTCTGGAATCGAACACGGGCCTACCGAGTGCAACTCCAGCGCGCTAACCAATGGGCTACCGCGCCCCGGGGACTGTGCATGGTGTTGTTGTTGTTGAGACCCAGACCGTCCGACCTACCAGAAAGGTGTAAGGTAACTGTATGGACGGCCGGGAAGTGCCACCCAATTTAGACCGGAACTCAGTGGGGGAAAATGTAACGCATTTGGATAGGCTCGAACCCACAGGCTCCGGAACATGATACAGACAACATGACCACTAAGCCAGTCCTTTCACTCTGTGCATGGTGTTGTTGTTGTTGAGACCCAGACCGTCCGACCTACCAGAAGGGTGTAAGGTAACTGTATGGACGGCCGGGAAGTGCCACCCAATTTAGACCGGAACCCAGTGGGGTCTGTGCATGGTGTGTCATATTAGATGGAAAATATTTTAAAATTATATATATTGATGATAATGGAAAAATGAAGGCAGAATGTTAATTATGTAAACCAAAATGTTTGGTTATAAGTGGAATTTTGAGAGTCACAACAAATGTTAAAACATATTTAAAGGTAAGATTTTACTCTTATACAGTAGTACCTCAATTTAAAGAATTCCTGGATTTAACAAATATTTTAGCTTAATCTTGGCATTCTTTCATCGGAACCCTGGAGCTCCGCGAGTCTGTGCCTGGAATTCTGTGAGAATTCGCAAAAGTTTGCAAAAAATGTAAAACTTTCCACCTTTTTTGTAATTAAGAAAATCATTGAGGTTTTAACAAGCTCTATTAATAAAACAATAAAGCATTTTGAAGTTTAACTTGGTTAGGCAGAAAATTTAGCACTGGGAATTTTAATTGGGAAAAGATTTTATTTAAGCTGAGAATTTTTGTAACTATAGGGAATTCAGTTAGCAGCTTAATTGTTGGTAGTGATGAACATTACCAGCACTCTTGACAATAATCATAGGGCTGCTAAATAAAAATTTTTGAGGGAAAAAAAATCAAACAATAATTGAAAATGCCAAACCAATTAAATTAAAATATACTTTGCTTAAGTATATCAGGTGAAAATGAGCATATATCATAAAACAATTTAATTATTATTAAACAATTTAGTTTTTATTAACAATTTTAATAAAATCAATTATTAAAATAAATCATTACAAAATATATACACAATGTTTGTTTAATCAATAAGCCAGATATAAAATAAAAATATTTGCCTTTTTCTATTAACAATAATTAATAAATAGAAAAAAAAAAAATAAACACACTTAAATATTTTATTCAAAAGTATGAGCTTGTTATTATGTATGGATTTTACTGCTTTACACAGCTATTTTGTAATTTATCACTGTGCAGCTTAATATGTGGTGGCCAAGTAGGGGGTTCTGCAATATTTTACAATATATTTCAAGGGTTCCTCAAAGAAGGTAAAAAAAAAGTTGGGAATAACTGATTTAACCTTTTAAGAATTCACATGGCATATTTTGCTCTTCAGGTGTAATGATTTACAAAATCTGTATCAGGTTAGATATAAAAAGTATAAAGAAATGATTTTTTTTTAAATATTAATTAACATGTTTTTTTTTCTGTAAAATATTTATTTTTTGCTTAGATTGCTATAGTAATGATTTCAGGTTGTGAAATCAATTTATAAATTGCAGCAGCAGATGTTAAAATTAAATTTTATTTTATGAGTTCTTTTTTTAGCGAATATGAAATTTAAGATTTTAATAATAAGATATATTATTTAATCCAGCATGGGCAAAACAGTCATCAATGACAATACATTCTAATAATTTTTAAATGCAAATGTTAATATTTAACAAATATAAGGCTTGCTTATTTCCAATAAATAGTATGGATAAATGTTGCTTTGCATTGAAAATTCAATTCAGTCCAATACACAGTAATGTTTAATTTTTCAAATATATTTTGTATTTTAAATGCATTTTGAAAATAAATGTATTTTGTTCTTGGACTATTTTAAATTTGAAAAGTATTTTATGACCCAAAACATATGTATTTTGTATTGAAAATACATTTTCAATATATTTTGTCAATATATTTTAACATTGCTTTTATAGTTAGTTCTGCAAGCCAGTAAGAAGCACTTTTGACCCATTATTTTTAGGTTTTTACTGAAATCAAAATATATATTTTGTTGTACAAAAGTTTACAACTATGTGTTACACTTTTCCAATGCAATGTAAAAATCAGACCTCCTAATGGTACAGCACCATCTGGTGAGTAATGAACATTTGTGGTGTCATTTTAGGTGGAAAACAATTCATGCTCTTTTATATACCTTCATGCATTTAATAATCAACATTTCCCCTTTTCTTTCTTTGAAGCTGATTGCTGCAAAGCAAGGATCATATATTTTTCGGGAGAGGAGGAAAAAGTGAGAAAAATTACTGAAATATTACAAATTCTTAATTGTAAGGATAAGATTTGTATCTTCATACTGAGAGCTACAATATGTACTAAATACAAAAAATTAAGGATACTTGGCAGGTCTGTTAACCATTAAACAAAGTAAAAACTGATAAATGTGATTTTGCTGGTCTGTCAGATGCTTTTGTAACAAAATTTATGTATAAATAAGAAAAATAAGCATGTCTTTAATTTTTGAAATTTTTTGGACATTGATTGCATCCGAAACTAGGAAATCAGTTGCATTCGTCATAAATCATTATAATCTTACAGAGTTTGGTATTACTGAACAGCATCATAATTTATACTAGTTATGTAGCAGAGTTACTTGGATGCTTAATACAAACTGTGAATTGAAGTAATAGCATTATTGAAATATTTGCATAAAATAAATGTGATTAAATAGTAAAAGCTTTAATAACTATTTACAACCAAAATTGATTAATGGATGACACCCTTATTTCCCAATGAAAATGTTAATCAACTATGTCAAATGATTGTATTTCAGACAAATTTTTATAAGTTTTACAAAATACAATATGGGTAACATTTTTGTAATTTAACTTTCTCTGTTAGAGGAGCGGCATAAAAAGTAAATTTCTTTAATTATTAACAAAAATATTGCACATCATTTAAATTACTGTTTCATAACATTTTACTTTATTTAAAACATTTTTGCAATTGGAACTATGTGTCTACTACCAATGGTTCAAAAACTGTCAGCTGTTCATTTTTTTTAAACACCCTATAGGTACACACTATACAGTACCTTACCTTAGGCACTGTATAAACTATACAGTACCTAAAAAGTAAAAAACTTGGTTGAACATAAATTAGTAATTGTATTAGCTAGTTTGATAGGCAAAAACAACATCTTTCTGCAGGATAAAAATACAGAGCAAACACAGCAAAAGGCAAGAAGGCATCTGTCATCATGATACCCAGGAAGAAAATCATTGCCAAATGAGAAATAGAAAAGAAAAACCCAGGTGGAAGGGAAAAGGATACCTAAAGGATTCAAAACACTTTCTTAACGAATATCAGTTTCTGAAGTTACATGATCAACTAACCTGAAAAACATGCATAAAAATTATTGTAAAATGAATTGTTATTTATTACATTATACATTTTTGTAGTCTTATTTATTAGTATATTTAACATTTGTGTTTGCACAAGCATTTTTGAAGTTAGCTCATATAACTTCCAAAACTGTTGGTTTTAATTTTTCTTCTTAATTCTGCAGACTTTTATTCAGTATTTTTTACAGTAGTTAATTTTAATGTTATGAAAACAGTTCATTTAGCTTCTGAAATAGCTTGTTATCTTCAAATTTGTTAAGTACTACATAATTTTATAATATTTTGTTCACAAGTACTTTTACAATAATTTTTGCACATCTTTTTATCTTTTTTTTAAAGTTAGTCAATAATGTAGCTCATGTAGCTTCAGAAACACACTGTTTTCCTATTTATTTTATCATAGGACACTTAAGTTCATAGTCTTACTCACTACGAATATACTTTGAGTTCATCTACTTCACCTTTACCCTCCTTCTGGATATTTTCTTTCTATCTTTTTATTTTTCATTAGCAATGATTTCTTCCCTGGGTCATGTGACATAACTATTTATTGATGAGTCCTTTCTTGGTGTAGTTGTTCTGCTTTTTCATTCTAAAAGAGACTGTTTTTTGCTTTTGAAACTAGTTGATACTATTACTAATTTGTTTAATGCAGTGTTTTTACCGTTTAGTAATTTAATAACAAAACAACTTGTTATTAATTCAACTTATCTGCATATTCATGATCAGAATACAATTTAAATCAGAGTATAATTACTATTAATTTTTGTGTTGTGTAACATATGAAAGTTAACTTAAAAATAAATACTTAAAGTAAGAATAGTCTTCAAACGAGTATTTTAATTTCCCCACTACAGATGGAGTAAGTACAATGGTAGGATGCAAACATACATTTATTTAACTATTCAAAAGGATAAACCTTATTAAAATTGCTGAACACTGTGCAGCTCACTGACTTGCTTTAGTATGCAGTTAAACAGCAGATAGTATACTATATTTGGTTAAATGCCAAAGAAAAATCAATGAAATTTATATAAGTATTACAAATACTCTCCTAAAAATTTGAATGTTTTATGAAATGCCCAAAACATTTTAGGAGATAAAGTTCCAAAATTCAAACAAGTATTTTATACTAGTGGGTTATCATTTTATTTGTGTTAAAACCAACGTAGACTATATTGATCCATTTATAATTGCTTTACAGTCAGATGCAGATTCAAAAAAAAAAAAAAAAAAGGTCTGTGCTTTGGGTTTTAAAAAACCAGTATAGCTAAGTTCAAATTCTTAACTGCAACACATTTTTTAGTGGATACTCTAGCACCACTACACAGTACATTCTTAGCACTGCAGAATTTAGACTTGCTTATCATGAATGTTATAGATAATCTCGAATTATGTAAGCATATTTTAATCATGATTGATAGGGACAAGTTAAATGTACAAGAGTGTCATAATTTGGATAAGTTTATAAATTGCCTATTCAATATGAACCTAAAACTCAGATATATTATTAGAATGATGCTATAACTGTTAATTAAAAATAAGTACAAACTTTTTTAAAATAGTTGAATTTTTAAGAAGTATTATTGGAAACATGGAAAAGAGATTTTCTTTGGACAGAGTGTGCCATTTATTTGATGTATTGAATCATAATAAACTGCCAGAGAATAAACAAGAATTGCCACAATATGGTTAAAAAGAAACTAAAAAATTGGGTGAAATGACAAAAATATAGTTAATTTGAATGGAGAAACTCTATCTGCAGTAAAAGATCAGATGCACTTTTAGTGGAGAAGCAGCTATTGAAAACTATAATATAGTGATAATACAACATATTAAAATATTATTAACACAGCAAGAATTGGTCTGACATGTCCTATGACAACAACCAATGTTGAAAGAGGAGATAGTAAACTGAACATTACGAAAACTGCTTTATGAAATAACATCAAAGTAAACAATCTCAGCAATTTGATTTCCTAAACAGTGAAGGACCAGGTATAAAATATTTTAATTTTGAAATAGCTTTTATAAACTGGCATAACAATAATAACAGACATCTACCTGGATGATGACATTGGCTAAAAAAAAAATAAAATTTGGCTAATTAATTGGCTAGTAATATAAAATTCCTAGTGCAGGCCCTACTGCTGTATATGTTTACCTTTCTTGACAATGATTGTATTAATGTTGTTATATTCATGAATGTATCAATATTTCTTCAAGATATATGATCAACCAGTTTAGTAAAAATAAGTTGAATTTAACATATGAAATGAGTAATTAATATTTTATTTGTAAAAAAATAAATTGAATAAAAGATAACCATTTGGTTGTATGATTAATTTTTAAATTTAACTTATTACTGAGTTTTAAAATGTTTTAAAAGATTATAAAGCAACACTCTACATTTTTTAAATATAAAAAATAACAAAGGCAGGCAAGAATATATGTACAAATAAATATGTGGGCTTAAGATTTTTAGGGCACTAGCTTTTCATAAGGCAGCTTAATAGCATATTCTTGGTTACTAACTTAATCTACTTTAGAAATTACTTTCAGTTAGAAATCAGTGGTGTAGCTAACCCACATTAGCTTACTCATAATTGAATATAAGAAAAAAAAATCAACAAAGCACTTAACAGTCTTATAGCTAACACCCACATTTTATTGGCCAGATTTTAAGAATAGAAAAATTCACAACACATTTTACTAATGATGCCATTCAGTGCTAGTGAATAGAAATATTTCACAAAAGCTGAAAAAATTATCTCAGATTATATATGGTGACTTTTAAATACACTATGTAAGATTGAAGGTTTTAAACACATTATTTTCGGATTGTAAGGCTGGAGATTACAGTACTTATTGTTTAACACTGATCAATGAATAAGATGTGAAGATTAATTTTAAATAAAAAGCAACATAAAATATTCAATATATTTGTTATTTGACAAAAGAAAAAGCATTTAGATGATAAAACATTTCCTAGTAGAAATTTCTAATAGTGAAATAAACTTTTTAGAAGAGATAACATATTACAAATGCATATTTTATGTGTTAACCTTTGAAACTACTGAATACACATATAAATATGTACAGCTAAAATACTGACAGTATAACATATTGTGGAATAAAATCCTAAATATATAAAACTACAAAATCACCATAGCATATCCTACAAAACACTAACTACACAAGATGCGTACTTTGTTCAGGTATGCAATAACATAAAATCAATCAGTTGTAATATATTGTCAAATTCTAAATGCTATAACAGAAAAAGCATCAGAATTTCAATTTATATACAAAAGCAAGCATCTCAAAGAAACATCAAGTTACATATCTGGTATAAAAAATATGTGTCAACACACAATTAAGAGTGAAATAACAATTAATAATGCTCATCCACACATCAGATAAAGAACTAAAATTCAAATGAGAAAAATGCAATAAATCCTAAATAGCTCAACCAGATGGATAAAATAAAGCAATTTATACAACACAAGTGGCAAGCAGGAAAAAAAGCATAAGGTAAAAAGTGGAAACTAAACAAATATTTTCTATGAAATGAACTAATAAATATTGAGATTCCAACAAATAAATGTTTAAAGGGAATAATGAGCATCAGACATATATATTTATCTAATTTGTGTTTCTTTAACTTAAAACTGAATAAAAAGTTTAAAATTAATCTGAGTTAAAATGTTTTAAGTTAAGAAATTTTATACTCATTTTCTAACATTACCATATTTTTATCTTAAGAAAGGTATTTTATAACACACATATCAATAAAATAAACATGAGAAATTTATGCAAAATACTTTAACAACATTAAAAATGAGCCTAGCTCTTTACAAGAAATTTTGTTTCAATAATCAGAATTAGTAGAAGCCAAATTGTAACTGGAATTAAAAAATAAAAAATATTTTTGGTATATATTGTAATTTGATTTATAGAATTATAAATAAAAAAATATGTTCAATATAAATTAAAATCACATTACCGAAAGGTAACATAGCCAAAGCATTTTTGATTTGCTAAGTGTTGAGTTACTTAGGTTTCAGGGTTTAATTCCATACCACATTTGTTAATACCTATCTTTTGATAAAGTTCCCATTTCTGTATCTTGTAAATACTGTAACTCTTGAAGCTCTTGAAACTTCTCATTATCTTTTATTCGTGCATAATTAGCAGACAAACACATCAAATAATGAATCTATAAAAATAACATTTTAAACAAATATTAAATTTAAAAAAGTAGTATTTAAGGAAAGAAAAGTATTAACTTAATCACAAAGTTGCATGTCAAATACATATTTAGATACAAAAGTAATAAATGATAAAACAACAATTTTATCAATAACACAATTTATATGAAGTAAAACACTGTTTTATATAAATTAAATATAGTAGAAAACACATGAAATACCCGATACTATAAAAGTAGTTTTAGCAGATTTAAAATTTTCTTATCTTGTGAAAAATGCTGGTTATTGGTAAGAGTTATCATATTCTTTGGAAATAAACTGGAGTAACTGGATAATAACATATCATTGCATCAATAAATTAAGTAATGCAATGAGTTTTAATGCCATACATTTAGTGATATAACATTGAACAAAAAATCAGTATAATCCTTTCTTTATCTCTGGACTGGCTGCCTTTTTATTGATGCTCTTTAGTAAGGAGAAATGCCAATAACATAGTACAATGACATGACCCAAGTATGAATATTGAACCTTTACAGAGAGACATTCTTTTCTCCTAGCCATCCACATAGTGCAACAAAAATGTTCTTTACACTGTTTATTCTGGACACCTTAGACAAGAGGATTACAACTCTTTATAATCTGTGAGCACCAATATATATTAAATTACTTCAGCGTACCAAATAAAAGAATAAGCACAATAAAACACTCACATTATTATACTCATGAGAGCATTCAGAAGAAAACACTAAGTTATAAACAATTCAAGAATTCATAGATTTTTTTTCTTTGTTTGCATAGCCTAATATAGATTAATAACATAAAGTAGTGGATGATCTATAAAAAAGAAATCTGAAATTTATCTGCACAATAAATTGTCACACACAAATACAAAAAAAATTAGAAATTCTCATGATGTAGTTTGATAGAAAATATATCTGGGATAGCAGCCTTTAAATGTGCTATTTTATAAATGACCATCCTCATTTATACTTATAGTTGTTTATAGACTATATAGGGTGTATCAAAAAGATTGAAACACGCTTTAATTCTTTACCAGCTGGAGCTAAGTGGGCAATGTAAATTGCAAAAACGTTGAAAGTAAGGTAGGAAATAAGACTACGTTAATGAAATAGTCTTCCCATTAATTTTCAAAAAATCACACTTTTTAAATTTTTATACGACCTCCTTAGACAAATTTGGCCAATTAGAAAATTTTTATTATTAATGCAACAAGATCATTAAAAAACCCCGCATATCTCTGTATCTTTAAAATTGAGCAAGTTACATTTAATTGAAAATTGAACATTGTGAATGGGGACCATATATCAAATTAGAAATGTAAATTTGTGACATATCACAAAAAAGATAAAATTGGGTGATAATTTTAATTATGTGCCCCAAATGAGTAGCGAGTACCACTGCTTTATTTGATTTCTGTCTGTGTAATGCTTTATTTAGATACATTTGTGATAAATTTTGACACATATTAACATATTTTTGATCTAAACAATTTCCATCGTCAATTTGTTTATGATCCCTATTTTCACTGACGAAACAGCCTTTCACATGGTACGGAAAAGTGGCATAACTCAGATTTTCCCTTTATCATAATTCAGTTGATTTTAAAGATACAGATATGCGTTTTTTTAATGATCTTGTTGGGTCACTCTGTATATACACTGCTAAACAATTGCTAAGGACGGATCACAAATTGTAATGTAGCACAATATTAAGCGGGGGTGGAGGCCCAGCAGGATAAAATATTGTTGCCACACTGTTCTAATATTAGAATAAAGATCATTTATTGTTGTGGAAAATACAGAAGGTTTTGAAACATCTGAAAGGAAAAAGTGTTCATTTGATGCTGTGCACGAAGAAATGGGAAAATGCATATGAACAACAGCAGGCACCTTTGAGAAAGGTGTCAGTATGGGATATGGCCAACATGGAGTTTAATGTAACATTCCACACGTCGTGTCAAACTTTGCACAACATTATCCATCAGTTGTTGAGGCAAGTTATCCTATTCCTCTGTCAGTGCACGGATGAGGGTGTTCTTGTTTGTTGGAGGATATTTTCGACCAGCAAGGCACCTCCCCAAAGCATCCCAAACATTTTCAATGGTGTTTAGATCTGGAGGCCATATGTGCTGGTATAATGCCTTGTATGTGCTGGCCATACAAGGCATTGAATACCCTTGCTGACTAGACAATCCTGAACAGCGATTGTTCGATGACATGGTGCATTGTCGTCCATGAAAACAAATGCATCACCGACAGCACCACGGGAAAAGGCGAACATGAGGCAATAGAACTTCATCAATGTATTGTTGCCCGGTCATAGTCCCAGTTGCAACCACATATAGGGGCGTGCAGCCATTGATCATGATGCTGGCCCATACCATGATACTGCACGTCGGATATCGCTCCCTTTCCCGGATATTTTCTGGACGATAAGCAGTACCACTCTCACGCCAGATCAGTTGGAATCTACCATCCGATGACAGACTGAACCTACTCTCATCTGAGAATAGTATGCAAGCCTAGTATTGTTCGGTTCAATTGTGATATTCCTGACACCATTGCAAATGGGCGGTACAGTGCAGTCTGGACAATGGGACACACACAACAGGTCTGTGGGTGTATAGTCCTTCTTCTCCCAAACGTCTGGCTACAGTTTTTTGGGAGATCTGCTGTCCTGTGGTAGCAAGAAACTGATTTGCCACCTGCTGAACTGTGGTGCGCCGGTCCTTTTTTGCCGATAGGACAATGTGCCTGTCTCCTGCAGGCGTCGTACTTCCAACACGACCTTCCCCGTGCCGCTTGCTACACATTCCAGTTGTTTTAAATGCTTGCCACAGCCGTGAAACAATGCTGTGAGCGATGTTGAACTTCCTGGCAACATCTGTTATTTTTCGCCCTTCTTTGATCTTTCCAAAAATACGGCCATGCGTAAAATCATCTAAGTGATATCGGGAAAACATACAGAAAATTTCAAGTTCGTCAATTAAATCTTTCCCGTAAAACTTTCACTTGGAATAACAACGTTCCACATGCGTCAAATCCTTTAAATCTCTTATCAGCGCTATCACGTGATGAACAAACGTGGAAATGAAAAATTTGCATACATATACTTCTTCTTACTGTATCCCACACTTATTCTAATTTTCCACATTTTGTTTCCTTTCATTTTGTGGTTGCTATGGGTGATAGTGTCATCCATCCTTAGCAATTGTCCAGCAGTGTATATATATACAGGGTGAGCCAGAACTCTTGGGCCAAACTCTAAGAGGTGATAAATCACATCTAAACAAGTAATTTTTGTCATACAAAGCAGGGTCGTAACACAAGAGGAGAACCGCTAGATGTCGCTGACATAGAACACAGTGATGACTGCATCAGATCTAACCAGGGTTTAACGATCACCTGATCGCTCCTGTCTCGACTTTTTCTTATGGGGCCATATGAAAAGTCTCATATACGATAGTCCCATCGACTCCAATGAGGACCTTGTAGCTAACAACAATAGTTGCAAAATGCTCTGTTTATTAGTAAGAAAATATGATAAGGCACATGAATGTCAACATTTCATATTCTCCCAAGTGCACTAAATAACACTGTAGGCATTTTTAGAATTAAATGTATATACTTTTACTGTTTTTAATACTTAAATAACTCAGTCCTTGGCCATTTTGTAATGTTTCTGCCAGAAACAAATCAGAGAAGCTGGCAATCGGTTTGACCAATTAAATCTTTGCCGGTAGAGAAGAAAAATTTTCACTTCACATGTGCATAAAAAATTTAATAACTTATTAACTAAATCAAAATTTAAAGAAAGGGCTCCGTCCTGCAAAAATTTAGCTATGTAAGTTCATGCCAACAAAAATCAAGGTCTAGTCTGTCCAGGAGGTAAATTTGCAACTTAAATACTCCTCCTCTGGTTTGGATATTAAATGTTTCCTAAACTAAATTTTAAATCGAAAAAGGGTTTATAACAGTGTCTTTCCCTAATATTTCTCTAATGTACCAAATTTCATATTTTATATGCTATAGATTTTGTGGTATATGACAGAAAAATACTAAGAACACGAAAGTTGTCAAACAGCAGTGGCAGCTTTTTTAATATAGAGAGATATAAATATGTGTTGTGTGTAGGTCAAAATAGAACAACAATGCATAACATCACAGTATAAGCACTTTAGCTCAGAAAAGCACATAATTAGATTTTGTATCAGTTTAAAATACATGATCTACAGTAAACATAGCCTTGGTGATGACATATTTCCAAAATGTTCTCATAAAGAGAGTAAACCAATACATTTCAAATGGCAGCTCACAGGATCAATCTGGTCTCTAAAGGTAATTTTTTGGTCTATAATTCCAGTGTACTTTAGCAGACACTTTACTCTAATAAATATATAACCACAGTAAAATATGATACTGTTCTGTCCATACTAATGTTCATGCTACAGCATGGGGCAATGAAAATCTTGCGTATTATTTTTTTAAATCTCAGTATCAAAGATTTTCTCATGTTTTTAGGTCTTATTTATATGATTAAAATGAGAAAAAGCAGAATACACTCACCAAACTTAAAACAACAAGAAAGCTGGCAGATAGAGCAACAAGGAAAAGCATTTCAGAAGGTTCAACCTAAAGGTTAAAATTAAAATAAAATTGAATAAGAAGTTACTTAAAACAAATACAAGCAAGATTGAAATATAACCAATGAACTGAATATGCTACCACTATGGCTTTTAATTATTTGGTCCATGCTTACAGTATGTTTAATCATTTTGGCCTGGTTGCCATAACACCAAAAATCTAGAGTCGTATACCTAAAAAGATGGAATGGGCTAGAGTGGCACCCACACAATGATACTGTGAAATTCTTCCCATTTAGTGGCCGCACCTTGCAATTATATTCAGAGTAGTTTGACCTTGTTTTTCTTCCATCATATCCTTTCTGCTGCTTTTCCTATCTCACAGTGAACAAGCTTTTGGTGAGAGACTAGGACTGAATAGTAATTGCTCTTCTAAACACTGGAATGGCTAATACTCTATCTTTGCGACACATTGAATAAGAACATCAGAACATATACTGTATATGTTAGAGTATAAGTTGAGAAATTTAGGACAAATAGCTTCAAAGCATGTATGTATGTATGTATATATATATGTGTGTGTGTGTGTGTGGTGGTGGTGGTGTGTGTGTGTGTGTGTGGGGGGGGGGGGGGGGGCGATATATATGTGAAGCCTAAAAAATTATGAAGTCGAAAAGTTTATCCCGCGAGGTAATCCATTCTAAAATGATGTGGTAGTAATTAAATAATCACAAACCTCCGCATTTCTCTGCACTTCAAATCTCTCCTAGATTTGCATACCCACAACACAGTCACTGTTACATCTTGCTCGTCTTCGATCATATGTGCTTTTCTCTCTCTTCTCTGTTTATGGCTGATCATCTTAGAAAAAAATTGGCTCTTTTTAAAGCCAAATACTCCCTATTATGGATTGTGTAATACTATAATGCAGGATTTTAAGTTAAAAGTGGTTTCATTTGCAGAGAATACTAACAATTTTGCTGCTTCACGTCAATTCCGGATTAACAGAAAAATTGCAAAAATAATGGGCAGAAACAAAGCCACATATTGTTTTAATTAAGCGGTGGATCAAGGGCGCTTGGGACAGGAATGGAATCGGCGGGAAATGGTTGCGAAATCGTTCAAGAAATGTTGCATTAGTAATGAACTTGATGGCACATCTGAAGATTAGGTTTTTAGACGTGACAACGACAGTGATTCTCATGACATGGGCATAGATGGGATTACTGACATTTGTGTAATATGCTAATAATGGAGAAAGGCCTTTTTAACTGTTTGGCATGTTTGACTCTGAATTAACCTTGCTCGGAATTGGACTTTAAAGGGCTCTGATTAAGTTTTGTTACACAAATAAAATTTTATTACTATTATACATAATATCATTTTCATTCTTATGTGTTTTTGAATACATTTGTTGAAAACGTCTTTTACTCCTTTTGGGATTGAATTATATGCAAATTATGATTTTTCTTTCTGAAAGTAGGGGGGTCAACTTAGATGCGAGTATATACAGTAGTCAGTTTGTGTTTTGAGAATAGGGAAGCTGGCTTGAAGACAGTCTCACCCACAATGAGATTTTGAAAAAAATGTTTAGATCAAAATGAAGAATATTTTTTGCCTACCAAAGATACAAAAAGTAGGTGTTCTGATGATGATGAATATAAATCAAGTTCACAACCTCTTGCATCTATATATAATACACAAGGATGTGGACACACCAGAGGAGATTACAGCAAAAAATGTGAGAAACAATGCCGTACAGTAGATAACAGTTAGATTTCAATTTACCATTAGTAGAACATGAAAAGTTCAGTGACACTAACAGTTTGGATTGCTATTTTTTGGCAAGCACATTTCAGAAAAACTTTGCAACTAGCTGAAGAAAAAATTTAAGTGCAGTCAAGAAAAGGTGACTTACTGAAGAAACTATTTTTCTTAACAATTACTTTTTCTCAGAATGGACTTTTTCCTCATAGTCAATGCTAAATTTTTAGAGACCATTAGAAACCATTCTCACTCCTGCAGCGGCCACATTATTGGAAATTGAGAAGGGGGAGTTGAATTTCATTCACGTCCTGTTTATTTAAAATCAAATGTAAGTTTTAGAACACTTTTTTTAGCCTTCTAGGTTCTCAATCTGATTCTGCTAAAATACCATCATGGAAAAAACTCTCTCATGGAAAAAACCCTTGCTCCTTCGTTTTAAAAAACATTCAAGGAAGTGAATATATTAATGGAAACTTCATCTTTTGTTGGAGATTGATCAAATATTTCATTTATTTTCTGAACTTCAAATTTGTTTAGAAAAAAAATAGTACTACCAAACCAACTGTTATTTATTCCCTTTTTTTAAATTAAGGATTTATTCATTTCTTTTTTAAGTTGTTATTTTCATAGTTCGCTATTTAAATGTCAAATTACCAAATTGTATTTTTAAAACCTTATAGTTTACATGCTAATTTGATGCAAATTTTACCATTTATGTATGTAATTTCAATTGTTTTTATTCACCCTTTACCTTCATTAAGAGACCAACTCTCTGAGCGACCACATTTAAAGGAACATAGGGTGGTCATGAAATATATTCATTAAATCAAGTTGAACTGTATGCACAACTAATTTTTACCAATACATATTTTTTAATGTTTTCTGATTATTAGTGTCAAAATAAAAAATCAAATGATAATTGAAAATAATTTAATATTTAAAATCATTATTTTCCAAAGTTATATTAATAAAAATTCATTTATATTAACAACAAATAAAAACTCAACACATTTTTTATTGAATTAAAACCATAGAAAACATTCAACTCACACAGTCTTTGCAAAAATTTTTCTTTTTGCCCTCTTCACAGATTCTTAATAGATTAATGTCAGTACCATTTGGGAACAAGAAAGCTAAATTAGATTAAGAAAAAAGAGATCTGTTAGTGAATAAACATTAGCAAATACAGTGAAAATTTGAATCACTTTTTCACTATAAAACTTTCAAGTGAATTGAATAAATACTATAAAATCCTAAATCAAAGTTTTTACATATGCAAACATTTTAATCAATCCACAACGCAAATCAATCCTTTTTACTACAGCATTTATATTTATATGTATCCTCAGGGGTAGGGAATCCCACTCGCCAGCTCGAGAGTCCAGTTTTTCATTTGAGTCATGAAATTTTAAATTTTTACCTCAAAGCAAGCCCAAAAACAAAAGATAATGGAAACTTCCCAATGGCTCAAAACACTTGGCAGACCGCACATTCTGACTATAATTAAGGTTTGGAATTGGTTGTGAGCGATCATTGTTAGTGTGAAAATTGGTTTATGCAAATACCATCCTGATTGTTGCTTTGTGCTTCGCGTATAAGAAGGGCCCTTCACCTGTGGAGAATGCAGAGCAAGCTCTTCCCACAAAGTTTTCGATTGCATGTTATCACCTCTCCTTCCCTCTTCCCCCAAATAATATTAATAAATAAAACTGTGATCTAAGGTCAAAGAAAAACGGATAAAACATCCGTCACTCTACTTCATTCTTCCATTAAAACAAATAAAATACAACAAATACATTCCCTCTTCCAACAGATACAAACTTTCAAAGTTGATTTTATTTACTTTTCTTTCTTCAAATTGTGTAAAATATTCTGAAGATTTGATTTCAGCAGGCATTTTTGCTCTAGGGCGTTGCTTTCTGGACTAGGTTATTTTTTCGCCGTCATTTGCAGGAACATGTAGTTGTCTATGTTGAGTCTATCAAAATACAGAATGATTGAAGGGGGAGAGAAAATGTTTGATTATGTAAAAGAAAACTTGGATATTTCTTAAGTCAAGAGCAGAATTCTGCAGTGGTAAAAGAAAGAAGTTTATGAGTCAAGTTAATCAACAGAATTTACGTTTATTCATAAATGCATAAACTTGCCGAATTACAGTGGTATGCTGCTATAAGCATTTGCAGTGTAACATATTTACAAGTTGCATAGAGTTGAAGAAACAAGAGGTTCATTTTGGGAACATCAAGATCGACAGATTTAAATTTACCTTTATATGTAGTTCAGATTTCACCTCGTGCAGGTCACATATTGAAACATGGATAAAACCTTTTCTGATACATTTCAGTTGAATCTTTTAGACTATGAAAGGTCCACAATCTTTAAGGATAAAAGCTTAAAAATCATCAGTGTTTAACTTGCGACAAAAACCGTCACTCACAGATAAATACATCTGAATAGGAACTGTCAATCCTTCAACACCATCATTGGTTAATGCTTAGACATTTTATCAGAAGACCATCATACAAGATCGAATGATCGATCTAAAGAATAGATACTGTTCTACTGATCCACATATAGAACCACCAATGTTTCCAAAGTGAACTTTATATACATTGAGATGGGTACCATCCGGGGTGTGCCCCAAAATATGTAAATGAGTTTGTGTACGAATCGGATATTCAATTTGAATGACGACTTCTGCTGAAAGAATACCATGCGTCACTTCCCGAGAACAAAGTATGTGGTTCAAAGGTAAAATTGAGTTTCTGAACATCGTTCAGGGGAATGGTGAATAACGATGTTTGTTTACATTCTTCCAGCAATTGGCCCCCTCATGCAAATCATTAAATTCGACACATACACATGTGTACTCAACATTTTTTAATCCAAGAACATTGACATATTAATCAATGTCAAATTCTCAGTATGTCATTAAATTATAATGATAGATACAATAACAAAGCCAAAGCTTTAAATTAAATCTAAAGCTTTAATTTTAAAAATACTTCAATAACAACAATGTCTAAATTTAAGTATACACATAACATGATATAACATCAAGTATAATCATAATCAAATTGCAATCGAGTTTTATGTATAACCATTAATTGGAGTCGCGAAATTTAGGTATAATTGTGAAGCAAAAAGAATCTTATTGTAGAAAATTTTAAGTATAAACATTTAACTTTTAAAAAACATTAGAATTTAAGTATAAACATGTTGTTGTTGTTGTTGTTGAGACCCAGACCGTCCGACCTACCAGAAAGGTGTAAGGTAACTGTATGGACGGCCGGGAAGTGCCACCCAATTTAGACCGGAACCCAGTGGGGGAGGCATCCACAGGGAACGTACCCTCCTTCCCCTACCACCAACCTCTCGGAAGGACTTACGGACCCACATGTTTAACGTGATCGTACTCCGCATGAACACGGCGGCATTTGTGGCAGCGTGCAAATCTAGCGCGCAAACCACGGGGATACCGCACCCGAGATGGCCAACAGCACGCGGCGTTCCGAGGTGGTCACCCACCAAGTACTAACCGCGCCCGATGCTGCTTCACTTCGGTGATCTAACGAGAACCGGTGTTTTCAGCACGGTACGGCCGTTGGCCCAAGTATAAACATGTGAAGTAGTTAACATTTAAATCTAAGAATAAACAAGTTAATAGCCGACATTTAAATTTAAGAATAAACATGTCATTAGCCAACATTTAAACTTAAGTATAAACATGTTAATAGAACTTTTAACTTTGTGTATAAACATTAAATTTTAGTAACTTTAAATTTAGGTATAAAAATATTGATTTCAAGTCGTTTAAATGTAAGTATAATCAATTAATATCTCAGTTTAAATTTAGGTATAATATGTTTTAGTGTCAAAATTCAATTACAGTATACAATTTAAAAATACTAGCACAGTACAACCTCGAAAATCCAGACTCGTCCGGACTTTACCGATTCCGGATTTTCGATTTTTCCGGATTATAGAATTTGAATAAAATTCAGATTTGATATTAACTAAATACACTATAAAGCACTATTTTTAGTAAAAATAATGGCAAAAGTTAAGTTAATCAATTAAAACATATTATTTAATCTAAAAAATAGGGCAAAAGAAATTTCTAAGAAAAAATATTCACATTAATAATTTAGAATGTGTGAATGAAATGAAATGATAAAATTCCAATTTATCATTTCGTTTAAATATTTGAATTAACATTTGTTATTTCTTTAATTTTGGTTTATGGGAAAGCAGCTTTCTTTATCCTGTAGATGGACATTACTTCTGCTCGGTTATAATGCTTTGTTCAAGACCTTTAATTGCATGATCGATTTTTTGCATAAGGTTATCAATGGGTATTTTTTTTTCTCCACATTTATCGTCACTACTTCAATCTTTTTTTATTTAATATCATATCGTGAATTTCGCCATCATTTAATTTATTTACGATTGGCGAATCATCATCAGTGCAGAACTTCCGTTATATCGGCGAGATTTAATGAAGCGCCGGAAGATTTAATGCAGTGCCGAGATTTAATAAAGATCGAGGATTAGCACTTTTAACGATATATTTAAAGGTGTAAATGTGTTTCAACCGTTTTCGCTATTAACGAACGAAAAACAAAAAATAAGAACTTAAAAGTTTTATTTATTATCTAGCACCTATATAATGTTATGTTTAAAAAGACTGATGACTCTGAAAAAAATAAAAACTTTATTAGTAATAGTCAAATATGTAAAAAATATCGCAGTAGATAAAATAAATATTTTTTCCAAAAAAGAAAAATATCTCTCCTCTCAATGATTTTTCTAAATTACAATGAGTCATTACTAGGCTACAGCAGCACCTGGACGTGGTGGGGCAGGGAAAGCGAAGAAAGGAATTTGCTTAGTTTCTAATCGTAAACGCAGCCGACTGTCACCGGTGGCAAGCCAACCCCTTTGAGAGGTCCGTGTGCTAATGACCTTGTTGCTCGATTCTGTGCGATACGATATTATTTAGTTATTTATTTGCTATTTATAGTATGTAAATATGGCTTTCTAAACAAAAAAGGCAAAATATACAGTCGATTTCAAGCTGACACGTTCGACGAGAACGAAAAAATCGTCAGATATCGGGAGGGGGAGGAGATTCTGATGACAAAACAGAATACATTGAAGAATGGAAATCGTATTACGAAGTGAATAAAATAAATTTCCATGAGCGTTAATATGAATTCTCAGGATTTTTAGATTTACTTGAACATCTGTGATAAAATGTTATATTGTTTCAGAAAAATGTCTTTTTCAATAATGAGAAAAGGAAATTTTGATAATAAAAATTCCGTATTTAAATAACGATGTATATTTTACGCGAAATAATTCATCAGGAGTTGTGACTTGAATAAGGGGGAAGAGGGATTAACGCTAACAACGCAATTCACGCTCCAACCACGAGCCTATCTATCTACGGCCGTCCATCTAAACTTTCGTTTCATTTCCGGGTTCAGAAAGTCGACCGGAAAATACGGTAAAATAAATAATCTAACCCTGTTTTTTTTTTTTAAATCTGCGACTTCGCCAGTCCGGGGGGGGGGGGGGGGGGGGGGGGGGGGGGGGGGGAAAGCGAAAATTTGGGAAACGTCTGGATTTTGGAGGTTTCCGGATTTTGGATGTCCGGATTTTCAAGGTTGTACTGTAGTTTGAATCAAAACACTAAAAATACTAAAGATTTCTTCATCACACATAATGAAACACATTAGCAAACAAACATACTTTGTGGGATCGAAAAAATGGTGTATATAGTATATATATATTATAGCCAGGAATATTAAATGTGACATCAATACATTGTGTAAATACACATGTGCAACTAACTGCTAAGTATGGGAGTTTAAAAATAGTGAATATACATACAAAAACATGTAGGGCAAAGCACATCAACACCTTAATTTATACTCAAATGACAATTTAACTTTGTACAATGAGGTAGAAGTCAATTATAATGTATTTTCTATAATTATATCTCGATACCAATTTTAAAGTTAAAGTTTTTAGAAAGTTAAAGCTTTAAAAATCACATTTTAAATACTTCATTACAAAATTTAAGAATTATATCTTTAATCATGGGTTTAGTGAAGTAATCTGCATCATTATCTTTGCTATTTACAAAATTGACTATAAATGAATCTGTTATAACTAAACTTCTCAAAAATGATATTTGACATCTATATGTTTAGTTTGATGATTTTTAATTGGGTAATTTGAAAAATTTATAGCTGCCTGGTTATCACAAAAAATTATACTTTTGCTTTTGTTAAATTTTAACCCTATTTGGTAGCATTCCTGAATAATATTTTGCATCCAGATCATTTTTCTGGCGGCTTTAGTTAATGATACATATTCAGCTTCCATAGTGCCATTCAGCTTTCAGCTTACACATTTATGTTTGAAGGTACGTCACGATACAGGTACTTTATCTACAAAAAACATCATACCCCCTAATGATACTCGATCATCTCTATTGGCTGCAAAATCTGACTCCGAATAACAGTTCAAATTAAGCTCACTAATTCTTGACAAATTAAATACATAATTTTTTGTTTTGTCTAAATAACCCAATAACTGTAATAAGGTATCCCAATGTTTAACACTTGTATTCTCCTGAAATTGTGATAAGATATTTACTGCATAGCACAAATCAGGTAGTGCCCTACTAGAAATGAAACTTAGGCATCCTATCAAATTTCCATAAGGAATATTTTTCATTTGGTTTAACTCCTCACTAGTGCCAGGACAATCAATTTTACTTAGAATATAACGTTTAGCAATGGGAAGCAAAACAATTGGGTATTTAAACTGCTTAAATTTTTCACAAACCTTCTCGATATACTATTTCTGATATATATAGAACATGTGATCTTTTTCCTCAAATTCTATACATATCAATTTTTTTATTTTACATAACACTTTAATATTAAATTACAAGTACATTATTATTAAATATATAACAGCAATTACACCATTTAAGTTTTATAAAATTTCAATTTCTTAAATATGGAATCTAGCTCAATAAACCAGTCTCTACCACTTTGATGAAGACCATAAATTGCCTTATTTAACAAACATACATAAACTTGGTACTTATTAATGCTAATTTTAACATTACTAGCCTCTGGCTTGTTAACCCTTTTTGTCCCTATTTTGCTTTTACCTTCACTGAAGTTAAAGAGGTTTTGATTATATTGAATATTATTTTTATTACAATATTTCCTCACATCAGTATGGGATCAAAGCCTTTTTCTACTGTCCCCCCTAACATAATAGTATATGTTTATTCTACTACCGTCAGCTCTTGGGATGGCTTCGCGATCTCAAGGGATGTCAGAACAGGGAATCAGGTTAGAATCCCAGGAGAGTTCGTTTCCTCACTGTCTTCAGATAGACCATCATCAGTGTCTCTTTACTCCCTCCTGCTTTTTTGCCTGATTTCCTATTCAGACACTCCTCATCAGAGCCTATAGAATAGCGATCTGGAATTACCTAAAAAGTGACAGTATTGGGATCCCTTTTACTTTTAATTTCTTTTGGGTCCAGAATGCTTTACACTACGTCTATGCTTTCCTCAAACTTGAGGTTATTAGTTTCAATTACGTTTTTCTCCCCTGTTATCAGTACCCAGTTGCATCTTGTACCCATGGCATAACCAACCTTAACAATTCCTGGGCTCTCATATCAAGTTCTCTTCTTAACTGTTTGGGTTTTCCTACATAAACTTTGCTACTGAAAATCTTTAAATGATTTACTGAGGGTTTCTTTCAACTGTAGAGTTCGAGAGGTGGTTTTGTTTTAAATTTATGACAAACTCTATTCTTAACCTATGAAAAACACAACATTACCTCAGCCCATAATTTTTCACTAACGTTACTGTCACTAAGCATAGCCTTTACATAATCAAGAGCAAAGGGTGCGGTAGCCCATTGGTTAGCATGCAGGAATTGCACTCGGTAGGCCCGGGTACGATTCCCTCCGCTGCCAAAACTGCCGCCGTGTTCACGTGGAGTACATTCACGTTAAGCATGTGGGTCCATAAGTCCTTCCGAGAGGTTGGTGGTAGGCAGGGTTGGGTTTTTGATGTGACATTGGTTTAATCCGTGTTTTAACCGGATAAAACTGTCAAAAATTCAAAAGCTGTGAACAAAAGGAGAATTTGATTTAAAAACAATAAAACCACCATGTCAATCATTATAAGATTGATCACCCATATAAATTTGAATATTATTATAAAAAAAATGTAAGTAATTTTAAAACATTATCCTTACAACAATACAAGTACATATATACCTTTAAAATATTTAAATACTAGCAACAATTAAAAATAATTTTTCATTTATTTGAATTTAAATCTCAAGGTATTGTGATTTTGTTTTAAATTAAAATCAATATTTATAACTTTTCTAAAGTTTTATTATTTTAACATTTTAGAGATAGCACAATTTGTTTTTAATATTCGGGTTCGTAACACCCACTTAGCATTCGATAACACATAATGAGTTCAGAACATTTCTCTAGTCCTAAACAATTTCGCAGTTTAGAATGGGTGATTTCAAAATTTCAAAATTTAAAAGCTGCACTGTTTTCATCCTGAAAACTTTCACACTTCGAAATACCTTTCCACCACGTTATTGGATTGGTGAGTTTTGCACTTGTACTGCAGTAAGATGTTGGGAATGGGCTTTCTTGGACTTCAAGTGCAATCAGAAGTGGTAAACAGCCTTCAAATTTTTCTGTACTATAAAAATGAGCAGTTTCCATTTGGTCATCTGTTAAGTCTTTCCCCATACATTTTAGATGCATGATGTAAGCGAGGAAATGGATTGGAATTAATGACTGTTCTAGTCTTTTCTGAACAATTTTAATGTGTGGGTTGCAGAGAATCTTTTTTCATAAGACTTAGCCAAATGTGGCAAGCATCGGTCAGTGTTGCTGTATCTCTTTATAGTATATAGGCCTACATTTTAGGTGGCAAAAATTTTTTTTCTTCCAAACAATTATTTCAATTATTATATATTGTTTTATGGTATTTGTTTTATTAATTCTCCCCTCCCCCTTAAAAATACAAGGGACCCGAAAGTAAAATCTTGCACAGGGTATATGAAAACTAGCTACGGTACTGATTGAGGATGACAGGATTTTGATTGGCAATATTGTTTGTTTCGTTCTCACTTGACAGTTTTTGACACTTTGACAGTTTTTGACATTCAGGTCTTTGACGTGATGGTTAAAACCATGGATTAAACCAGATAAAACAGTCATGCGTCAAAAAGCTGCCAACCCTGGTGGTAGGGGAAGAAGGGTATAGTTTCTGTGGATGCCTCCCCTACTGGGTTCCGGTCTAAATTGGGTGGCTCTTTCCGGCCGTCCAAACAGTTACCTTATACCTTTCTGTAAGTTGGACGGTCTGGGTCTCAATAGCAACAATCACGAGCAGCAAGATTAAACCTTTTTGAGACTCCATTTTGTTGTGGTGTAGTTTTCTCGGTCCTGTACCATACACTGGGTTCCAAAAGTTAAGCACAGACAGTAAAATCAACAACAATGAAAACATGGAAAAGTAAAGCTTTCATTAACTCAAAATTGTACATGAAATGAAGGTAGAAAATATGTTTATGCATTAAAGAAAATAAAAATCATGTACAAAGATAAAAAAATATTTACTTTTTGTAAGTTATATGATGATGTCACATTTTGGTCATTAACAAAATGATGTTTAAAGGCAGACAAACCAAACAAAACTTACATTAATATGGTATGTGACCACCCCGGACCTTTACACAAAATTTACAATAATTTTCCATGCTTTCAATGGGGTGATCAACCATTGCAGGTGCAAGCAATGGCCATTCCTCCAGTGGACAGTTTCCAACTCTCTGAGACTGGCTGGAGGAGGTAAACGTGCAGAGACAGCAAGCCTGAGGGCATCCCAAAGGTTTTAAATGGGATTAAGGTCAGGGGAATGTGCCGGCCACTCCATACGAGAAATGCCTTCACTTTCCAGGTATTCGTCAACGATGACAGCTCGATGGGGACAGGCATTATTGTCCATAAGGAGAAAGTCAGGACAACTGCTGCAGCATAGAATCTGGCAATGGGGTTTAGGACTTCATTCCAATACCATACAGCCATCACAGAACAGTCTTTAAAGATGTGCTGCTCTGTGCGATATCCCATTGAAATTCCAGCTCACACCATGATGCTGCCACCTGTGAATGCATGGTGTTCAATGATGTTTTTGGTCTAATTGTGTGTGCCTCATTCTCTCCAGATCCTTACACGCTTATCATCTGATTCCAGGGAAAATCTGGACTCATCCGTGAACAGGACATTGCACCAATCTGAGACAGTCCAATTGACATGTTGACGACACTTTAATCTTGCCCCTCTGGCTTGGACTGTTAGTGGAACACGTAAACGTGTTACTCGGGCATACAGTCCCTTCACATGGAGCCTTTGGTGCACAGTACTGGCAGATATTATCTTACCAAGTGCCACTGCAACCATGGATGTAACAGTTGTGGAGGTCACTCGTCAATTCCGCTTGGCTACTATAGCAATATAACGATCATCAGAGGGGGATGGTAACCCTTGGATGACTGGGCACAGGTCTCTGGACAACTGTTTGATATGTTTCCATAATTGAGAAATTACCGAATGATCAATGCCAAAGAAAATAACGACATCTTTGATTGACTGTTCTGCTTCAATGCGTCCGACAGCAAGCTAGTACTCACTATCTATCATTCGTCTTCTTTCAGCCATAGAAACATGAATATCATCAAAAAGAATCCTACAAAAGTTATAAACACTTCGTATCAGCATTTAAATGCACCTCCTCAAATCCTTCAGAATGCTGGCATCTTCAACGACTGCCTAATTAGCATATATCCGGACACTCAATTATGATTCACTGTAACATACGATATTTGCATACAGCCATCTATATCTGCAGTGATTTTCAGCCACTAAAATTGAAATACACTTTCGAAAAATGAAAATTTGCATTGCGGCTTAACTTTTGGAAGTCAGTGTACCACCCTGATCCTTGGTTAGTAAGTAATTATTACTTAGTAAATTGTTAAAAACAATTTTGAAATACAGTGTTACCTCCCTTAACAGACACTCCCGAATAATGGACACCTGTAATTAGTGGACATTTTTGCTACCCCCTGTCCCTTAATAGGACATTCCATGTTATATATCCACTCTGTATAGTGGACAATCCAAATAGCAGATAGTCCTTTGCTCAAAAAATTAATAAGATTTTGTTCTGGTACACAATGTTACTTACAAGGAGCTTTGCACTTCCTTATCTCCAAAGAACTTTATCAGTCCATTCTTTATCACCTTACATCTTTCACAGAACCAAATTTCAAAAGGAAGTTCATTTATGTATCAAGAGGTAAGGATCTTCATACCATTCTAAAGATAAATAAATAACAGAAAAATAGGACCATTGACTATTAAAAACAATATCGGCTGTGCCAAATGACTTTCAGCTTTGGAGTTCTCTTTTCTGCAGCTGCATACGATTCGGCTGATTTATTTAGTCCTGGGCATACTGCATAACCAGTAATGTTTTACTGTCTTTCTATATTTTGCTCATTAGCAAAACGAAAGAAATTTCAAGAAAATTAATGTCCTTAATTCTCTGGTATAAAAAGGAAAAAAATTAAAAATTGTCGAATCTATTAGTTCTTAAATATAGAATTATCATTGGTATTGGGAAAATACTGATACAGTATAATGCTCCAAATCCGGACACCAGTATGAACCTTTTTTCTTTTAAGGGATAAGCGCTTGATTATGCAACCATTTGCCCATAAACTATGAAATATAGCTGAACCCTTTTAACACCATAAGTATCACAAAAAAAAATCTCTCTTCTTTGAAAATGTGAAAGAACTAACTGCTCTTTCAAAGGAGATCCCGGCAGCCATCTGCTAATGTATTTTTAGATGGAATGGAGTTCTTCTGCCTGTAAGCAATAGCTCTTTGCCTGTATTGTTCCATGATGCACTGGCAAGAAGGGGGAGGGATGGAAGAAAGACAATATTCTAGACGTTGATATGATTAAGTAAGTGATAATAATTGCAGGAAGTTGAGTATCTCAAAGGAGAATACAGGGCAGGGAAGCACTTGTTCTATCATCTACCTAATTTGGAACAGTAAAACATGCTTTCAAATCTTATCTTGGACACCAATAGAAATTGCAGGTCTCCCTTCAAACATATATTACAGCCCCTCCTAAATATTTGATTTTCTCCTATTTTGTGAATTTTTCATGTTTTCACCAGGCCCCAAAAGAAACCTACCACTCCAGTGGTGTCTATTCTTTCTTATGGGTGGCTATGTTGCAGCAATAGGAAGATAGTTACGTAATTAGCAATCATAACAATGATGTTAACAAAAAGAATGTTTCTTTGGAAAATTGAGAAGGGTTACTTAACAATGTTATTAAAAGACTGAAACAAAGGAGCTTTGTAATAAAACAAGAGCTTATGTCATTAAAATTAAAGAAAAAGTTACTTTGGAAAAACAAAATTATGAGACAATGCACCATCATAGAAATATTTGCTAAAAAAGTCTAAATTGTTTTAAAGGCATATGATAAATAAGAATTTTCTGTTTGAGTATTTTTTTGTTTGTTTGTTTCATATTTTTACTTAACAAATGACCTAAAATCTGGAAAGTCTGAAACTCGAAATTACCGAGGATCAGAGGGTTCTGGATTTGAGATGTTGTACTGTATATCGGCAAAATCAATAATCGGGATCAAATATCAGCACACACCTAATATTAACCTCAGGTAAATACAATATGTATTCAAACAACTAGTCTGGTATCTCCTATATGTAACGTATAATAAATATATGCTTTTTCTGATGGAGATATTTTATACTTAGTACACCACAAATAGCGATTAGGATTAAAGTTTTGAAATAAAGGTAAATACATTCCAGGACTGTTTAATTTTTATAAATCATAACTTCTGTTTTATATCTCTCAATGGTGTATAAGAACAAGAACCAGAAATGGTCAAATTCGGTCATATAGATCCATATGTTTTGGGAGCATCATGGAAATTATATATACAGTTTTAGCTTCTAAGCTAGATTTTATTTTAATGGTTTGTGATGATTCTGTATGTACAATTGCAGATTCGAATTTGCTGGATACTTTTACTTTTATAGCAATAAAACAAAAATTGGATAATCATTTATATCCAACTCTGAATCTAATTATAGAATGATTCTGTTTCAACAAGCGAGACCAGCACTCTTATGAATCAATGGCAGATTATATCACCAAATTGTGACGTATGTCTAAGTGACAGATGTGCATTCACCGATTTTGATAATTAACTGACCATGAGATCATATTGTATGTGGAGTTTGGTATAAATCTCTAAAACATTAACTATTTGAAAAAGTACTGGATTTAACTTTTCAAAAGCTTACGACATGGCTCTAGTCAGTAAAGTTGCACAAAAAGCATTTTAGACACATGAGCATCAACTTCAAGTAACAGTACAATGTTGTACAATGATCCACATAAGAACAAAACTATGTACTTAAAAAACCATAAGTCATTAAAGTCAACTTTAAAGTCATGTTACAGATGTGGGGAAGGACATTCACCAAATGACATTTAAAGAATTCTAAGTGCAATTTTTGTTCAAAAGTGGGCCATTTGGAGAAAGTGTGTATTACAAAAGGTACTGGATATCAAACCACGGTTCAAAGACAACCAGCAAAAATAAATTCAGCAGGAAACCAAAGAACCAGAATTTTGTTGAACATAAACTGACAGCCACACAAGCAGGTGATGCTACATATCTATACTTTTCAAATAGATAAAAACTTGCAAAAAATATGCAGAAAATATGCAAAAAGTAATTATCATACAACAGTGTCAATTGATAACCAGTGTAAAAATGGAGATTGATTGTGTAGTAGCTAAAGCGGTGAAGTAATTTATCAAGAAATATGGCCTGATGGACTACCTTTGACACATGAAAACTTTATTTTACATATTTGGATTAATCAAAATAACTATTATGGCTGAGATAAAATATCCCTCATTTCTGCTAAATTATCTGTCTTAGCAATAAATGGTACCAGACCAAGTAAATAATAAAGGATAAGTACAAGACCAAATATATAATAATTTGCAAGTGAGGATATCTTATATAAATGTCTTTCCTTTGAACTCTAAATGGAATAATAACATATAAAAGAAGAAACAAGAAAGATTAATCATGCATAAAGCATTGATTATGAAACACTTTCTAACTGAAGTGTAATTTTATTTAAACATCTATCAAATGCGATACATTCAGAACTAATACATTTTAAATTATCACAGAAGTACAATAATTTATTATATTTGAAAACTTAAAACTTCATAAAAAACACGAACTTTATTCAAATGATATCATCGAAATATAAATAGTCTGGCTCTGTATGTAAAAGCAATGAATATTTCATTCATATCACTTTTATTTCAGACTCCAGAACTAAATAATTTTGGGTGAAAAAAATTCAGCAATTCTTAAGCTGGGCATACACCTAGAGTTTTATTTCCAGACAGCGGGGTCAGATGAGGAGCGAGACGGCAGGGGGTCCCCGAAAACCATTTGTCTTCGTGGATCGGAGCGAGTGTCAAGTGTGAAATTTGGTTTACCAAATTGGCTTGTTATCGCCTGCAATGAAAGATGTGTCTTGCCAAATGTCTTGATGTAATGAATGACTTTCGTGACATCAAGCCAACTAAAAAATGGGTCTTGATATGACTTTCATTTCGTTTGTCTGTTTAAAAAATGCTGTTTGATGGTAAAATTGCGCTTGCCATTCCTAATCGTATTTGATAGAACATAAAACTTTTGAAGAGAAGATATTCGCTAATTGAATTCGAATTAGAAAAAAATAAAAATTTTTTTAAGGAAGTCTAAATTAGGAATGTATTATAACCGGGTGTACAGTATATTATAAATGTGTAATAATCGAGTGTAACAATAATAATAGCTGTACTCAACCGAGATTCAAAAATCATGCATCTCCTAACTAGCCAATCAAGGTTATATCTATTAAGCAACTGGGAAAAAATTCATTTCTCTTATAATGATCAAACATTCTCCTCCTTCAGATTTCAGATTGAAATGAACATACAAAAACAATATACAGAACTACTAAGGGATATATATTTCTACAAAATTGTTAAATGTTATCTAGGGTAATTTAGAAAATATGGCCAACACGAGTCATGAAGTCATTTAGGATCCTCTCATTTATTCATACGTATTTAAGATAGTTGCGATGAATCATGACACAAATCATGTTCTCAATAATATATCATTTGTAAAATTCTTACTATGTGACACTTTTAATGCGATCCTCTAATTTTTTTATGGAAATATATATTAAAAAATATAAAATAAATAAAATAAATAATAACATAGAATTAAGCAAGGATTAATTAATAAGCAAACTTAATGCAAACCTAAAATTTATTTTAAAATACACATATTTTTTTAGACTTGTAATTCAAAAGCTATTTATGTGTTCGCGATTTCAAAAATTAGATTTTGCCATCTCACTAAACAATTTTGATCAATTTTGCATAGACGTATGTAATTTCACATTTTTACGCAGAATGTCTGAACATAATCACGGAAAAAGGGGGATTGAGAACAATCGAATGAGGGTTTACAGTGGCTGATTTCTTTATCCAATATTGACCACATGGAGCAGTAATATAATTGTTCACTAATAAGGGGGCGATCTTTAATCCTCCTGTTCATGTCACTGCATTCTTAATATATGTTCAATATATAAACGTAGGCAGGATCTGGTAAAAGGTGTATGTGACCGAATAAAGTGTTACAGTGGTGAATTTCGTTTTACAGTATAGACCCCTTTGGATACCTAATGTAATTTTTCCATTGGTTAGCGCGCTGGAATTGCACTCGGTAGGCCCGGGTTCGATTCCAGCCACTGCCAAAACTGCCGCCGTGTTCATGCGGAGTACGATCACGTTAAACATGTGGGTCCGAAAGTCCTTCCGAGAGGTTGGTGGCAGGGGAAGGAGGGTACGGTCCCTGTGGATGCCTCCCTCACTGGGTTCAGGTCTAAATTGGGTGGCACTTCCCGACCGTCCAAACTGTTACCTTACACCTTTCTGGTAGGTCGGACGGTCTGGGTTTCAACAACAACTAATGAGGGTACAGCATCTAACAACCCCTCCATTCTTTTGCCATGTAAAAATGGAATTTTTAAGGAGTGCCATGAAAAAGTGTACTTTCAAAATTCGATGGTTAAGGTATGATTTTACGAAAAAGGCGAGTAAACAATATTGCCCCAAAATAACTGTATAAAAATTAAATAAGATCGAATTGAAATGATACACGGTCCTTTTTGATTTACTTTTTATCTTAATCGATAGCCTATAAAATTATAAGTAATCTTTTTATTTAATTTCTTTCGAAAATTGGAGGGGGGTGTCTTCCAAATACTCATTTAGCTAAAAATATTTCCACTTTTGTATTTAGCTGCGAAAATATGTAAAGCAAGTATTCTTAAGTAACTTTAGTAAAGTGAAACTTTGCCCACTTATAGTATCGACCACTGGACATAACCGAACTGAGCAAATTTTTTATTAGGACTACGATTTTAGACTCTATGTGTGTGTGTCCGTAAGTCTGTGGAGACGATATCTCATGAACGAATGGTGCTATTTGAACGAAATTTGATACAAAAATTACAATCAGAGAATACTGAAAACCTTTTGATTTTAAATGCAATCGAGTATTTGGAAGACACCCCCCTGATTCTCTGATTGTAAGTTTTTAAATTTTATTCAAAAATTGGAGGAGGGTGTCTTCCAAACACTCGATTGCGTTTAAAATCAAAAGGCTTTCAGTATTCTCAGATTGTAATTTTTGTATCAAATTTCATTCAAATGGCACCATTCGTTCGTGAGATATCATCTCCACAGACTTACGGACACACACACGTAGAGTCTAAAATCGTCGTCCTAATAAATAATTTGCTCAGTTCGGTTATGTCCAGTGATTGATACTATAACTGGGCAAAGTTTCACTTTACTAAAGTTACTTAAGAATACTTGCTTTACATAATTTCGCAGCTAAATACAAAAGTGGAAATATTTTTAGCTAAATGAGTACTTTTTTAACCCCAATGAAAAAAAGACGCCAAAGGAATCTGAAAGAAGAAAAGATGCCAAAGGAAAATAAATCTGTGCCAAACGGTCATTAAACATACAACCCTTCAACCGCAAGGCCCCCCACAGACCGTCCAAATATCAAGCAGGTCCAAGGAAAATGTTTCACGTCAGATGACATCCATATACAAGGAAACTTAAGGCTCGTCCTTTGATAAATCCTGCTGTCTGGAAATTAAACTCTAGGTGTGTGGGGGCCCTTATACAACTCATCTTACAATCACTTGTTTACATTTTGCATCCATGAAAATTAGGCTTCACTGTAGAAATAATCATGTTTGATGATCATTTAAAATAAAAAATATTGTAATTGTATTGGCATAAAATGTAGATGCACAGAAAATACACTAAAATAAAGCAGTTTTAGGACGGATGCAGCACTAAAAAAAAATGTAAAAGAACTTTAAAAATTACAATTTTTTCACTAGTAAAAAAAGATGGATGCAATATTTGATTTTGAAGTGGATCATGTGATCTCTTCATATAATATGGGTATAATTATCATTTTAATTTTTATTTAAAAAACTACCAAACATATTTTGATGAATTTTTTTTTATATATATTTTATGGGATAATTTGAATATTTCCCAAAATTTTTGAAACAATTTGTGAATTTTAAATTCGCTTAAAAAATGTTTGAAAAATTAGGTTCCATATGGTTCAATGTATTTCACTTTTTCAACCTGCGCTCAATCCAAAACTAATTGAGTGATATTATACATTTACATTCCCACATGTCCCACAGACTGTCTCAACAACATACTAAAATTTCATTTCGATAAAATTATTTTTAAGGCAGTTATTTTGCGAATGGACAGACAAACAGATAGAATGAACAAAGTCAAACACTTTTCAACTATGTTGGAACGTGTTAAAAAGGACAAATGCATGATGGGAACTTCTATTTCGTTCTTGGGCTACATGATAGATACAGAAGGGATACACCCAACGAGCAACAAAATAGAGGCCATTACAAGTTGTTTTGGGTCCCTATAACGTTTATGAACAATTTTTGCCTAAAAAATCAACTATATTAGAACCACTGCATAGATTACTAGATATACACACCCAGTAGAAATAAACAAATATATACCTTTCATTGAAGCTAAAAGTCTACTTCACTCGGAAACAGTTTTGATATCACAGCACTATGATTCACAGAAACCACTCATTTTAGCTTGTGAAGCCTCACCTTATGGGGTTGGTGCAGCATTATCGTACAGGTTTGAAGATGGAGAAGAAAAACCAGTTGCATATAATTAAAAAACTTTACAACTAGCAGAGAGGAACTATCCTCAGATAGACCTGGAAGGTTTAGCAATCATTTTTAGAGTAAAGGAGTTTCACCGGAATTTAATAGGTTAACAATTTACAATTTTGACAGACCACAAACTTCAGATAAGTCTATTGCAAGTCAATGCAAAAATGCTCGACATAGTATCTCCCAGAATGCTACATAGGAAATTAATGTATCAAGCATATGGCTACAAACTGCTTTTCAATCCAGGTAAATAAATAGGAAATGCAGATGCTCTAAGCAGATCACCTTTGAAAGGAAAATTTATTTGTATTCCTAATCCAGAAGATGTTTTAATGCCAGAGGAAACATCAGAGTCTCCAATAACTGCTGCTATTCAAATAAGGCAGGAAACCTGTGCAAATTCAATATTATCAAGAGTCGCATCATGGACATTTAAAAGGATGGCCTATTCAATTCCCAGATGAATTCTTGCCATACCACAGATGTAAATCAGAGCTATCTGTCCAATAAAACTGTCTGTTATGAGGGAAAAGAATGGTGATACCAGCTACACTATGACCTGAGGTAATATAATTGTTACATGTGACTCATCAAGGCATGGTTCAGATAAAAGCAACAGCTTGAAGTTATATATGATGACCTAAACTCGACACAGACTTCAAAAATGTGAGCCGACAATGTACAGTATGCTAGTCAACATGTGATAACCTGCCAAAGGTTGCACCTCAATGATGGTTGATACCCACCAGCTCATGATCAAGACTTTACATAGATTTTGTATAAAGAAAAATTATTTTTCAACTTAGTGGATGCTTATTCCAAATGGCTTGAAGTGACGATAATGTCCTTCCATGAATTTTAGAAGTTGTTATTGCTGCTTTACAAGATATTTTTTCAACACATGTATTGCCAGATACCCTAGTATCCAACAATGGCACTGTATTTACTCCCACAGAATTTAACGATTTTAGTAGGCAATGAAATACATCATGTTCTGACACCAACTTACAATCTGTTTTCTGATGGACAGGCGAGAAGACTGGTACAAACTATTAAGGATAATATACCTAGATTTGGACATAATTAGAATAAACTGTTATACTGTATATAACTAACTTTTTACATTATGCCATGAACTACAACTGGCTTTTCTCCAGCTACTTATGAAACATAAACTTAAAACTCTTCTCGACAGGTTACAGCCTAATAGCATAGGTTTTGGGAAAGAGAAAGATAAACCATTGCAAACTTCAAGAAGACTAGAAAAGAATGATGCTGTCCTCTCAAGAACTTACCATAGAAGGATAAGTGGGCCCCCAGCAATGGTAACACTGGACAATAGTCTAGTTCCCCAGCAATGATAACACTGGACAATAGTCTAGTTACCGATGAAATTACACTACTAGACAGCTGCAAACAATGGTGACACATTGATCAATTGATATAACATTCTCCAGATCAGCCCAGTCCAAGACCTGACTCAGATAAGAATACTTCTAATGTCTCAAATGAAAGTCTTGATGGTTGTAGACTCAACCAATTGATATTATCAACCAGCCTTCGAATGATTTGCATGAGGAAAAAAGGAGAATCAACCACCTATCTCTACTTTAAAACAGGAGCATGAT
Source organism: Amaurobius ferox (assembly GCA_951213105.1). Lineage (NCBI taxonomy): Eukaryota > Metazoa > Arthropoda > Arachnida > Araneae > Amaurobiidae > Amaurobius > Amaurobius ferox. The sequence goes on along the minus strand of OX578133.1, from coordinate 132,228,025 downwards.
TCAGCATTCAAGTCGAGATAAATCCCCTGGGTATATTAAAGATTATCTGAACTTAGGATGAATATGTAGGTATTAGGAGTCAAGCCTCGGTCATTAATTATGACAACAGCAGTAACATAAGTATGTCGAAAGCCCAGGCCAACCGACTCGTCCGAAGACTAAGAGTAGCAAATTGGATTTAACTTAAATGACGAAGTTTGAATATTAACCTGATATAAATACAATGAACATTCTAACAACTTATCAAGTACCTATGTGTAATCTGTAATAAATAGTTTCTTCTAATGTAGTTATTTAATACTCTGTACACCACAAAAATACAACAAAAAGAATATACTGTAAAAATAAAATTAATTTAATATGTAAATATTTAAGATATATATTAAAGAACTCACATAGTGGCTTCAAATCAATACATCTGTTTTCTGGATTAGGCTCATACTTCAGATTGTTACACATTCCCCACCATACAGAAAAAACAAATGATATGAGGACAAGAGAGACAAATACAAGTAGCCAGACAAGTTCTAGAATGTAGGTTAATCCCATGAACTAAAAATGAAAAAAGTAATCTAAGAATAACTGCAATAATGAGGTGTTATATAAAAGACAAAAATATTTAAAAATCAGTTCATATCTACAATATTTATTTTACAATTGTTAACAAGTATTTGCAAAACCAGTATGATAGTAATATTCCATTACTAAGACACTTTTGGCTGTATTTATTATGAACTTTTAATACTGTTTATGTACACTTATTTCTTAAGAGAAACTACACACTTTCTACACACTTTTCAATGGCCGTCTGTCCAAATAGTTGCTCTTAGTCCTCTGGACGAGTCGGACGGTCTGGGTCTTCTACACTTTTCAATGGGGGTGCGGTAGCCCATTGGTTAGCGCGCTGGAGTTGCACTCGGTAGGCCCGGGTTCGATTCCAGCCACTGCCAAAACTGCCGCCGTGTTCATGCGGAGTACGATCACGTTAAACATGTGGGTCCGAAAGTCCTTCCGAGAGGTTGGTGGTAGGGGAAGGAGGGTACGGTCCCTGTGGATGCCTCCCCCACTGGGTTCCGGTCTAAATTGGGTGGCACTTCCCGACCGTCCAAACAGTTACCTTACACCTTTCTGGTAGGTCGGACGGTCTGGGTTTCAACAACAACACTTTTCAATGGTTCAATTCGTTGCTCAAATCCTCTGGATGAGTCGGACGGTCTGGGTCTTCAACACTTTTCAATGGATCTAATTATCACATTATAATATCATTTAACCAGCCATCGTTATATTTCAAACAGATTTACTGTAGTTTTTTCTTACCATCATTCTCTTACCATTATTTTAACAAAATAGGATTTGATCCAATAAAATATGCATTTTTTTTTTATGTGTGTGTGTTGAAGACCCAGACCACTCGACTGACCCGAGGGTTTTCAGTAGGTGTTTGATTGGCTATGTGTGTGTGTTATAAATTGATTTTTCAAAACCACCTAACAAGTTTTTAGAAGATTTGACAAATATACTGAACTTTACATGATCAACAGACGATTTCTCTCATTTAATCATTTATTGCCTTTTCTTAGATCTAAAAATTTGTGAATAAGTCATAGGTGTCCATTTTTTATAGAATTATGTGTACATAATATATAGAATGGATTAATAAATTAGACTGGAAGTTCTCATACAAAAAATTCTATAAAACCTAATAATTTACATATAAAACATTAAGGGGGCACTGATGCTTATCTTCCTCTATTCATTTGGTCACTTTTTTAGAAATTAAAAAAAAGATTTTTTTTTTATAAAAAAAATATGTTGTCCTTTGATACACATTTTTACACAGGATTTTAAAGAAATTTTGATTTGAGAGTTTTTGAGAAATTCTCAAAAAAATATTCCATGAAGGAATATAAAAAAGATAAAAAATCATTTTTCAAGTTGTAATACTTTGTTTTTATTATTGCTGCATTAAAATGGTGATTTACACAAGAAATGCCATAAAAAATTCAACTATGTATCTCCAATAAAAGCCGTGAAAATGATGTATAAATGTAGGAAAAAGTTAATTTTCAGAAATAGCAGTAAGAGAAGCATGGACAGCTCACATGTCAGGCCTACTAAAAATATTAATAAGAAATATTTTTAACCATCCAAACTAAATTAAGTTTAAGTTAATACTATTATAAGCAGAAAATTTTGAAGAATATTTAGGGCAGAAAACTCCAAATATGAATTTTTTTAACTTTTAAGTCAGTACCCCTCTTAAGAATATGTATATTTTATGATAAAGCCATTTTAAACCTAAAATTGAAACATCTATACTAACAAAAGCACAAGATACACGTCCTCCAATCCTGGATTTAAAGCCACGATAGACCCGTTCTCTTGTAGCACCAGTAGCCAGAAAACCAACTAGTAATAATATAAGACTGAAAGCTCCCATAACACCTCCAATGATGATAAACACAATATGCAAGTCATTTAACCTGAAACATTGAAGAATATAAAAATATTGCTCACAAGTCATACAGAACAAGGTTATATATTAAAAGTATAGATAGGATAAAAGAGACGTAACACTGATTTTTTTTAATAACATTCATATTTTTGAATTGGACTTTCTTGAAAGTTTCTTGACTGTTTCTCAGTCAAAATCCCATATTAATGATAATTATCCTTTCTTCTTTTCTGCTTGGAATTAATTTTATTGGGCTATTATGAACAACTGAATAAGTGATTTGAATCCCTTGTTGGATGTTCACTTTTCTCTGTGGTATTTTATCATTCATTAATTATGTTCCACCCCTTGCTCCTTCTCCTGGATTTCCTTTACACCCTTTTTCTTCTCTCACCATTGGTAATACTTGCTTCTGCCACATTTTCTGTTCTTGCATCAGCTGGCGATCTTTCTCTGGCGAGTGAAGATTGCACTTCTTGTGTGTCCTGATGAAAAAGGCTTTTTTTTGCCTTCGAAACTGGTCGATACTATTAATTTTGTATTATATACTGCTTTTAATGAAGTTATTTTAATTTTACGCTTTTATTTCTTAGTTGTAAGTAAGTCTTAGTTGATTGATTTTCAATAATTGGACTGATCAGAATAGCTGAAAATTGTGACTTAACACCAGACCCCAAATTCTCAGCCTACCTAGTGATGATCCCGTCACAGTTCTCCTGAACCTTAGCTACTGGGAAGAGCTTTTGTACTAGTTTCACATGAGCGTAATACTGTGACATGGTTGAATGATGATTTGATGCATGATCTAGCCAACCAGAGAAACAGAGTACCACTGCTTATGCTAAATAAGGGGGATTTATTCCAGTTATGAGTGGTATTGAAAATACAGCATAAATACTGGTCACCAGCTGACTTCAAAAAACTTAGTCACTAGTGCCAATCAAGCAGCTACTTATTGGCATCCCTAAAATAGTGTAAATAAAATATAATTAATATTTAATCATATAATAAATAAGAAGTGTGAATATTAATTCTTGAAATTCCAAATTAGTATTGTTTTATACTTGAATTGCTCTAAAATTAAGAGTACTCATTTGCAGTAAAAAGAAAAATCTGACATGGGCTACACGACTTTTCTTACATAATACAATGAATTTACTTCGTTTACAGTGAAAAAATGATGAAAATATCCACAGCACAGTGTGTGTAATGCTGAATTGTACATTTGGCACTTTTCCGGATGACAACATGTAAACCTATTTCATATTCACTTAACTTATATTTTATGCAATTGTAAATTAAGAATTATCAATATTGATAGCATCCTCAATAAGCAATATAGTCCATATACTGAAATATTTTTATAACAAATTTATTAGGTGTCTATCTGAGCATGCGCGAGAATTCTGCTTGCCGCGTCGAGCCAAATCATGTGATGCAGCAGACAACTTTGTGTTTATAGAACTCTAATAGCTTTCAGACGATGAGGTTGTATCCTCAAGCAGGAACCTTTCCCCATATTATAGTTAGCAGGATTTATTCCCCAATTATATCTTTCCTTGTTAAGTTTTAAATAAAACATAAAAAGACAAGACGGTCCATCCCTTTCTAACACAAAATTCACCATCTTCATCATAAAAGTGGTCCGTGATGAGACAGGGCCAGCTACACTATGGATAAACTCAATAGACTGTAAGGTGCCATCAAAGGCAATACCACAAAATTAAAAACTTTTGTGCAAAAAAAAAAAAAAAAATTGCTCACAAAGTATATGACAATTAGTGAACTGGAAGTGAAATTGAAGAAAGTCGAAAGCTTGCAGAAGAAACTAAGAATTGCACGAACAATACTACAAAATTCCAAGTACTGATGAAAATGCAGAAATCGAGATTGATTTAGAGGAAACTGAAAACTGCCTAGAAAAATTAGAGGAAAGCCTGAAAATCTTCTTTGATTCCTTTGAAAACTGTGCTTCTGCTTCTAGTGTAGTAAAAATTTCAAATGAAAAAGAAACTGATTCTAAAACTAAAATTAAACTCCCAAGAATTCCCAGTCATTTTTGTGGAAAATATGAAGAATGGTTGAATTTCAAAACTAAATTTATGAACTTAATTACAAATAATGACCAATTAATGATTCACAACGTATATTTCATTAACAGGCAATGCAAAACAAATTGAATCATCTGCAGATTATTTTTCTTTGTTGTTCACAGCCTTAACAGAAAGATTTGAAAATGAACGATTACTCATAGACTCTTATCTAGTAGCTATAATTCACTATGAAAAAATTCAAAATGAATGCTCGAAAGAGTTGCGATCTTTAATCGATTGTGTAAAGAAAATTTTGAGAGCATTACAGGTCCTGCAGTATGAACAAAATAATCTATCTGAAGTCTTATTAATTAATATTACTAGCCGAATACCCATTGAAAATCAAAGGCCTCACAACAAGGAATACCCGAATAATGTTACTTTTTAAATAATTCGATTTTTCCTGTGATCCTTTTCAAACTGTTCACCCATGCCCCGAATTTCAAATATCTTTCTCACTGCAGACTGGGAATTTCTCATTTATTCAGCTGAGTAAACATTTAAGTGCTGGCATCCCTAAATTAGCGAATAATAGAAAGCTGAAATTATACACTTTATTTCTATCTAACGATCTATTCTTGCACCAATTTTAAAGTCTCTATCTCATTGCAAAGTCTGTTTCACTATCATTTCACATTTCGAATGTTTTTCTGTGGAGCCCCTTAGCGAAGTTCCCTTCCCTAGTCATTCAAAATTCTACATAAAAATTTCCAAAATTACAAAATTCTACAACAAAAATGAAATACCTTTAAGTACTTTATATCAAAATGTAGTGAAATTAAGTATTTTTAAGGGTGCCTAATTTTTCAAACTAAATTTAAGTATTTTTAAAGCATGTATAATATGACATCATATCCTAAAGAATAAGGGTTTTTATTGAATTTATTTTTGAAAGACATAATAAGATATTACATAACATTTTAAACCCCCTTCACATGGACCACATCTTCCTCCTACATGCATATTCGATTCATTCCATGAAAAAAAAAAAAAAAAGATTAGGAGGAAAATTTACTTTATAATCTGAGATTCTTTAAAAAATTGGCACACATTTTCTACAAAATGAAAATTCTAAAATTTGAGCTGTTCAAGCCTTGTGGTTCAATAAAAAGTCAAAATTTACAAACAATATGAAGTTTTCTTGGTTTTTACAATATTAAAAACTGATAACTTGACCTTGAATTTAAAGAAAAAGCAAAAAATCTAGACTTTTTTTAGATAATAATTTAGATTAAGATAATTTTTTTTTAGATTATAAGT